>CM030361.1:35094370-35589370 GCA_017893485.1 Hemerocallis citrina
GAGTCATGTTGATTAATGAATGAGAAAGAAAGAATAACAAAATAAGTTATTATCATGAATCATACTATGATATTTGTTATTTTGTACATCTTGTAAGAAAATTTGTGAAAATTCTCTCTTGTGGTTTAAAGAATGTATTTGTTTTATAATATAGTTGGTGCACAAAAGATTTATTTTAATTTGATTCCAATAATCAAAATGGATAGATGCAAATATTTTTTTCTAATAAGGAGAAATATTGAAAATTAAATCAATCATCAAAAATATGGATTAGAAAAATATGAGTTACTGTCCGAGATTAATCTCAGTTCTTATAAGTCTATTTCAGTCTAATAAGAAGAGTTAGATCGATGGGGAATCGAATATACTTATTTTTTTTATGGAAATGGAATAGCGGAAAACCCTAACAAAAACACTAGACAGACTATTTGTATCGTGGGGCGCGCTCGGCCTAGCGGTCTGGCGTTGCGCTGGCCTTCTTATTGTCTCGGGTTCGATTCCTGTCAAGCCCAAAACATTTTTTTAATTTTGTTTTAAATAGAACCCAACCCGAGAAGCTTATATATAAATATTTTGAAGGAGAATGATGACACCAAAGTCCACCTGGACTCTTGGCTTGTGGTGTGTGCGGTAGGCACTGCCTGAGGGGTCACGGGATCGAATCCCTGGCTGCCCATTTTTATTTTTGATGTTTTCTTTTGGTATTTTGATGAGATTTTAATACAAATAAAATTGGGAAAAAATTTTAGAACTCTTATAAAATGAAATAGAATATAGTGAAAATAGTTGTAGAATTTTCCAAGTATATTTAAGAAGTAAAGAGATATTTGAAGATAAAATAAAATTTTGCTCTTAAGTTAATTATTTTAAGAATATGATTCTTTTTAAAAGGCTTTGATGTGAAAATTAGTTTCTCTTGTTGAGATTATGCAATTATGTTGAATGTGAAATTCTAGATTTCTATGTGTACTCAAATTGTTAATGAGTTTAAATTAGATGAATACATGAATAGAATTCTTGTTGGAAAGAATTGAGAATAAGTGAATCATGAATAGAACATTGATTAAGTAGTGAGTTATTTTCTCTTGAAGAGATTGTAGTTGATTAATTGGAGAGGCTTCATGAGTTTAAAATTTGCTAATGAAATTGCTATTGTTGTTGATTCATGAATGAACTATAAAAGAATTACGATTGATGCTAAATGAGACATAGAACAAGCTAGAGACATGAAAATATCTAAGTCAAGACATGATTATGAAAGGGTATGTGTACCCATGTTCCCGGTACATGAAAGATTATGATTAAGAATTAGTAAGACTTCGGTTACCGGTAATTTCGAAAGAAAGAATTGATGTGATTTTGAGATAATGCCGTCGGGCGATCTCGTATTTTGTGAATAAATCTGGTATGAGGTAAAACTGATTCTAGGGTGATAGTACATTCATGTCTTGAACTTAAGAAAATAATTAGGCACCTAGGTGAAGATATAATAGACATGTGCAAACGTAAATGGGTGCTTCTATATAGTCGACGGTGGATCTTCGTGGCTATAGACCCAGTTGGTGGACTGTGGTTGCCCCATAGGAGATGGACTGTATTTTATCCGGGACTTAGGGTAGTCGACGGATGTTTACCATACTCCGAAGAATATGTATATACCGGGGCTAGAGGGGCATTTACGGGATTATTCTCACGATATAATAGCCAGGGAGGCTGGGATCTGTATTTATAGCCAGGGAGGCTGAGATCCGTATCTGTGAAATAACTCTAAAACTTGTTTTATTACTGGGTAGTCTCATGGCGAGGGATCGAACCCTTCAATGTGGAGTACGTAGGCACTTGCCCTCAGACCTATGTAGTATGGGATGCATAGAATCTGAACAAGTGTGCATTAGTGTCATCCTAGTGTAGAATTGTGTGCATTAGGCATTAAGGCATGACATACACTTATATTTAGAATAATCACTTTTGACACTTTACTTGTTCATTCAATCTTTTTTTGTGATTTGTTAAAGTATGAGATCGTTATACTATTCCCGGCATAGAGAGGATAGCCGTGTATAACATTTCGTCAGTTGTAAGTAACTGACGAGCCCACAGATTAACATGCAGGTAAAGGACCATTCATGAAGCTATGAAGTGGATATGCTGATGCTGTTTTTATTTTAAAGATGTTGTAAATGTTTTATTGTAAATTTCATTCTTCCGCTGTGTAAAACCAAGTTGTAATTGAACTCTGATGTATTAGTGAAAAAGTTTTAAATTTTCCTTGTAAAATTGTACGAAGTGAAGTAAAGATCCTGTGAAATCTCGAATTTATCCTTATTTGAAATTCGGGGTGTTACAACATTTGCTATCTTGTAGCAACGGAAATCACAGTTTTTGTGCAGCAACATCATGCTGTCCAGAACTGCAATTCTCGTAGTTCTTGATAATCTTAAATTATGTTGACCCTCGAATATGCTTTATAATTATCTTAAACTTGTTTCATGTTCTTGACCATGTTTACTTGACCTGTCTCGCACACTTTCATGCTTGGTTAATAATAATAATAAATAACAAGTCGGGGTTTAAGAGAAAGACCATAGTAGTGGACAATATAGGTAAGTGTACTCGGAAGGGGGCCCGTGTTTCCCAGTACTTGGTTCATGAACTTGTTGTATCTTGATGGATTCATGAAGCCATTACTTGGCTCATGAACTTGTTGGATTCATGAACCCACTATGTGTTTATTGAACTTGTTAATGGATTTGCAAACTTGTTTCGTGAACTTATTACTTTATTTTCGGATTCATGAACCATGCTTGCTTGATACTTGATGCCTGAGTACACCGCCCTATAAAATCTACCACTAGACCTAAACGTAACTTATTGTATGTAGCAACCATGTAGTAAAAGTATGGATGCATGAAGTACTACCTAGATAGAATTAAACATTAGACTTAAGATTAACTTGTTACTTGTACACACTTGATACCCTACTTGAGGCTTGTTACTTGAGACTTGTTGCTTGAGAATTGTTACTTGAGACTTGGTACTTGTTATTTGACACTTGTACTCGATACTTGTTACATGATGCTTGATACCATTACATGTTCACTTGCCACTTGTTCTACTACTAGTACTTGTTACCCAATCTTGTCATTTGAATTGTCTTTCTTGCTAGCTAGTTTCTTGAATCCCACTACTTGTTGTATCTGTTGGATCCTGTAGGCTAAGCAACAAACACTAGAGGGGGGGGTGAATAGTGTTAATGAAAATAAATTGCGGAATAAAATTATTTTTCTCGGCACAGTCGACCTAGTTGGGAACCAGTCGACTGATATAGCCAAATTAAAAGAAACTTAATCTCTCGATGCAGTCGACTTATCTGAGAGACAGTCGACTGATAATATCAAACAAAGAAAATATAATAACTCGGTTCAGTCGACTAATAGATAAGCCAGGCGACTGAAGAAACAAAGAGTAACAGATACAAGACTGATCAGTCGACTAATACGAAGCTGAGTCGACTGTACAGACTAGATTTGCAGAACTTCAATAAATAAAAGTAAGTGCAAAAACAAGACAACCAATCACAGAGTACACAAGATATATCCTGGTTCGGTCCTCCCGACCTACATCCAGTCCCCAAGCAACCCACTTGAGATTTCCACTATTCTTGAAAAATAAATACAAGAATACCCTACGGCGTTCAAGACAACAACCTTGTCTAACCCGTAGTCCTTTCTCTCAACCAGAGAAAACAGACCCACTCTTCAACCAAGAGTGAAAAGACACCGACTCTACAACCAAGAGTCAAAAACACTCTCCAACCGAGAGCAAGAGTACAAGAGGAATTTTACAATCAACCTATAGCCTTGTTGTATGTGTTGATGCACGTGGCTAAAGAATTAGGTTGACTTCTATACTCAGTCCAAAGCGAATTCAATGCTATACTGGACTGAGTGTAGAGAACCAAAGTATGTGAACTTGAAGGCTTTGTTCTTCACAGAAAATCACTTAAATTTTTCTCAAGAGTACTCGGGTGTTTATGTCAGAAAATCAAGTAAGTCAAGTAAGTGTTTCTGTTTGAGAAGAAACTCTATATAAAGAGTTTTGTACTTCTGAACGTTGGAAAGCAGTTACATAACTGTCAACCAACGGATCAAACCGTTTGAATTTGAAAAAGTTCGTTTTTGAAAATCAGAAAACGGTCAAAAAGCTCTCGATCAGTCGACTGGGTTGCCATATGAGTCGACTGATCAGAGTTTGAATAATTTTAAACAGTTTCGTACTTATCAGTCGACTGGCATAGGCTTAAGTCGATTGGTACTTAAAAGCTAAAATTCTTCAAACTGTTTTGACTTATTTTGAGGGGTTTTTTAGAGACACACAATATGAAATTGTTAAGTGTGTGTGTGTGTGTTGACAAGGCTTTACATCAGACTAAAGACTCAACAGGGAAGTACATTACAATGTTTACAAGACACAACAATATAACACATTTGAGCTTTGGGTCTTGAGTTGAATCTTTGATCCTTGTTTTGAGTAAAGTCTTGATCCTTGTCTTGAGCTGTATCCTTGAAAGCTTGTGCATTTGTTCAGCTAGAATTGTCTTTTGATATGAACACTGCATTGTTAGCTGTATAATATAAACACATGTTGCACTGTGTTGTGATCATCAAAATCAAGAATCAACATTCTCCCCCTTTTTGATGATGACAACACAATAGCTGATAATAACAGATAATATGTATATAGGCACAGTAAGGATATGCTCCCCCTATTAAAAACACAGAATGCATTTTCTTTAAAACACATATCAGGCGACTGTGTCAACTGGCAGGCGACTGATCAGTAAAAAAAAATGGTAAGTACATATATAGTAGCATTAGTAGCATTAGTACTGAGCATTAGTAGCATTAGTACTGAGCATTAGTAGCAGTCGACTGACCAGAGATTTTCAACAGCCAAAAATAACACAGATAATAATGATAAAAACACAGATAATATAAGCAAGCAGTTATAAGCAAGCATAAATATAACTCAGATATAACTCAGATCAAGCATAAATATAACTCAGATATAACTCAGATATCTCTCCCCCTTTGTAATCATCAAAAAACACAAAATAACCATCTTTTTCATAGAAAGGAGACTAATAGAAAGTTGCATACAGAAATAAGTCCATTAAAAAGTACATAAGAGAAAAAAAAAAAAAAATAAAATAAAATCTTCAATCGTCTTCATCCGAGTCTTCATCGTCACCATGAGAAGAAGGATGAAATTGAGAGGTGAAGAGATTGGTGAGGTTGTCAATCTTGGTATCAATGTGGTGGAGTTGGGAATCAAAAGAATCAAGTCTGGAATCAAGGGTGTGAAGATGTGTATCCACAGTCTGTGAATGTTTCATAAGGTAGTTGACACATTCATACATGGTACGTGGATCATCATAGTTGGCGTTGGGAAGAGATGAACTAGACGAGGCAGAAGGTCTAGCAGACGAACCTAAAGGTGCTTGAGAAGGAGGTGGAGAGCTAGGAGGGTTATCAACAAGCTTCATACGTGCGAGGCTAGCACGATCGAAGCAATCATAATGAGAAACAACATTGGTCTCGGAATCGAGATCAACGCTAAAAGCAAGAAAGACTCTAGTGAGAAAGCCACCAAAAGGTAGAAAGTGAGTGTGATGCTGAAGTTGAGAAAAAATGACATGACCCCAATTGATATCAATTTTACCAAAAATTGCATACACAGCTTTTTGTAGTTCTAGAGAATAGTGGTCATAACTACCCTTTTTGGGAAGGATGTTATACGTTAATATTCTAGCTACAAGCTTTGCAATTGGTTGAATATTTTTACTTGTCATTGGAGGACCATGATGAGGTAAAAAGATTTTAGACAAAATTGAGGCATTATCTAAAACAATGTCATCAAGAAATATACCTCCATCATCAATTCCTAAAATTTCATTTATCCTAGACGGTGTGAGTGTCATTTTGACATTCTTCACAGACGAACGGATAAGAACATTCCCATTGGGTTTTTGTACAACTATCATATTTGTGTAAAACAAATAGATTAGTTGAGGATAATAGTTGGGTTGGTTTTCTAAAGAGAGAAAATCATAAAGACTGCTATTTTGAAATAAAGGAATGAGATTGAAAGGGGCAAGATTATTAAAGTTGACAAATCTTCCAGGGAAGATGGAAATGGTACAAATGAGGTACCATTGGTCAATAAGATCTGGACTCAATAAATATTGAGTGTAGTCTTGAGAAGAAGAGCTACCCTCATGAGTCCGCTTAGATCTTTTGGGTGCCATTAGAGAGAGAGACAGGGATAGAGATTATACCAAAGAAAAACGAAAGATCAGAACAGAGGCGAGCACCAGCAGCAAATTTGAGTCGACTTGCTCCTTCTTCAAAAAACTAGGGTTTTGAAATTGGGGCAAAATAGGAGATCGGTAAGAAAGAGGGGCAGGAAAAGGGGTTTTTAACAGTGAATAGACGGCTCAGATTAAAGGAAAAGGAAATCAACGGTCAGATGGGGTTGTCACGGGTGAGATAGTGAAAAGTTTTTATCTCAAAATTTGTGATGAATAGTCGCTGAAGACAGATTGATCTTGCGATAGTCGACTGGTATGATATATCAGTCGACTGAGTCGAGAAGAAAATAACATCTTATATCTGCTGACCAGTCGACTGGATTGATAATCAGTCGACTTAGTCGAGAACAAAATACGTATATATAACAATTCAGTGCAGTCGACTGATTCAAAACACAGTCGACTTAACAGAGTGATTTTCAACAAATATCAATAAAATCACAAATTCCAAGTTCTCTTCTTAACTTGATAAAAGTTTCTTCTTTAAGGGGCTTGGTAAATATATCTGCTACTTGTTGATCAGTAGAGATAAAGTCTAAAGATATATCTCCTTTTAAAACATGATCACGTAGAAAATGATGTCGAATATCAATATGTTTTGTACGTGAATGTTGAATCGGATTTTTAGATAGATTAATTGCACTGGTATTATCACACATAATTGAGGGTTTCTCAAATGAAATACCATAATCTAACAAAGTTTGTTTCATCCATAAAATTTGAGCGCATGCTAAACTTGCAGCAATATATTCAGCTTCTGTGGTTGATAGGGATACAGAATTTTGCTTTTTACTGCACCAAGATACTAGGGAATGTCCCAAAAAGTGACATGTACCACTAGTACTCTTGCGATCAGTTTTGCTTCCAGCAAAATCGGCATCGCTATAAGACAAAAGTTGAAAAATATCGGTGCGTGGATAAAATAAACCATATTCAGATGTGCCTTTAATATATCTTAAAATTCGTTTCACTGCTTTTAAATGAGATTCTTTAGGACTAGATTGATATCTAGCACATAAACATACGCTGAACATAATATCTGGTCTACTTGCAGTAATATATAAGAGTGAACCAATCATACCTCGATAGAGTTTTTGATCAACACTCTTACCTAATAAATCTTTGTCAAGAGTAGTAGTAGTAGCCATAGGTGTGGATTTACTACTAGTACTATCCATGTGAAAACGTTTGAGTAATTCCTTTGCATATTTGCCTTGATTGATAAATATGCCATTTGAAGATTGTTTAATTTGCAATCCAAGGAAGTAATTGAGTTCACCCATGTGACTCATCTCAAATTCATTTTTCATGGTATTAGCAAATTCTTGACATAGATTATTATTAGTAGAACCAAAAATTATATCATCAACATATATTTGTATGATTAAGATATCATTCTTAACTCTTTTGATAAACAAAGTAGTGTCTACTTTACCTATTTCAAATCCTGTTTCTAAAAGAAAAGTTTTCAGACGATCATACCAAGCACGAGGTGCTTGTTTAAGACCGTATAAAGCCTTTTTCAATTTATAAACATGATCTGGAAATTGTTCATGTTCAAAACCTGGTGGTTGTTTAACATAAACATTTTCCTTAATGAACCCATTAAGAAAGGCACTTTTCACATCCATTTGATAAAGTATAAAATTCATAAAACAAGCAAAAGATAATAAAATACGAATAGATTCTAGTCTAGCAACAGGAGCATATGTTTCATCAAAATCTATACCTTCTTCTTGATTATATCCTTGGGCAACTAATCTAGCCTTGTTCCTTACAACTTGTCCTGATTCATCTAACTTATTCTTGAATACCCATTTGGTACCAATGATAGTCTGATCAGGAGGTCTAGGAACTAAATCCCATACATCATTTCTTACAAATTGGTTTAGTTCATCTTGCATGGCATTCACCCAATATTCATTCTCACAAGCTTCTTGTATATTCTTTGGTTCAAAATCTGACAAGAATGCTGTATGAGAGATCATATTAATATGCGAACGTGTCTGAATACCATGGGAGATGTCACCAATTATTAAGTCATGAGGATGATCTTTAACTTCAACGAATGACTTTGGTAAAGTTGAAGATATCACAATCGGATCAGTCGACTTGACTTGTTCTTCAGTCGACTGGTTTAAGTCAGTCGACTTGGAGACTTTATCAGTCGACTTATCAGATAGATTAGTTTGCTCTAAGGATGTAATCACATTATCTAAAGGTGATAAATCAGTTTCATCATCCTTATTTAATGTTGATGAAGGTAAGGATTCATCGAATGTAACATGCATTGATTCTTCAATGGTCATAGTAGACTTATTGAAAATTCTATATGCTTTACTCCTATTTGAGTATCCTAAAAAGATACCCTCATTAGATCTAGGATCAAATTTGTCTAGATTATCTTTTGTGTTTAGAATAAAACACTTACAACCAAATGTTTTAAAGTAAGAGACTTTAGGAATTTTATTAAAAAAATAACTCATAACAAGTCTTCTTTAGTTTAGGTCTTAGAAGAATTCTATTCAAAACATAACAAGCTGTAGCAACAGCTTCAGCCCAAAAATGCTTTGGTAGATTGCTTTCAACAAGCATAGTA
Organism: Hemerocallis citrina; assembly: GCA_017893485.1. Classification (NCBI taxonomy): domain Eukaryota; kingdom Viridiplantae; phylum Streptophyta; class Magnoliopsida; order Asparagales; family Asphodelaceae; genus Hemerocallis; species Hemerocallis citrina. The sequence continues at coordinate 35,103,340 of CM030361.1, forward strand.
CGTGCGCATTCTTGCAAAGTCCTATTCTTTCTTTCAACCACACCATTTTGTGGTGAAGCTCTAGGAAATGCAAATGAATGTGTTATACCATTCTTGTTGCAATATTCTGTAAATGTTTCATTTTCAAATTCTCCACCATGATCACTTCTAATAGTGACTATGGTTAGAGATCTTTGATTTTGAACACGTTTACAAAAATGTGCAAATTCTTCAAAAGCATCATTTTTATGTTTTAAAAAGAATGTCCAAGTAAATCTTGAAAAATCATCTACTAAAACAAACACATATCTACTTTTATTTAAAGAAGCAACTCTAGTAGGACCAAATAAATCCATATGAATTAATTCAAGTGGCCTACTTGTAGAGATTACATCTTTTGTTTTAAAAGTGGATTTGATTTGTTTTCCTAGTTGACATGCATCACATAACTTATCCTTTTTAAAGGATAATTTTGGCAGTCCTTTAACTAGGTTATATTTAGATAATTTTGAGAGATTTTTCATGTTCACATGTCCAAATCTTCTATGCCATAACCAAGATTCATTGTTAGAGGCTATCAAACAAAAATTATTTGAAAAATCAATTGCATTCAAACATAATTCATAAATATTGTTTTTGCGACACCCTTGAAAAATAACTTTTTCCATAGTAGAATCATAAATTAAGCATGCATCTTTTTCAAAAACTATTTTATAACCTTTATCACACAATTGACTAATACTTAAGAGATTATGCTTTAAACCATTAACTAAAAGTACATTTTCTATAATAGGGTTAGATATTTTACCGACCATGCCAATACCGATGACTTTGCCTTTGTTGTTATCTCCAAAGGTGACGGTTCCTCCATCTATATTCTGAATGGTGGATAGTAAGTTGGCATGCCCTGTCATGTGTTTTGAACATCCGCTGTCTAATATCCAGCGTTCTTTCTTGGGTACCTATAAAACATTTGAGGTAAATATGGTATCCTTTTTATTGGGTCCAAAACATATTAGTTTGGGGGAAACCAAACCCATGAAGAGTTTGATCTTCCTCCATAAGCAGGAATATAATTGGTAGAAGTACATACATTCAGCATATAAGAATTGATATAATCAATTCTATCATTCTGATTAATATTGACTGGAACCCATACTAGTTTGTTCTGTCCAGTCGACTTACCAGTGTTTATCAGTCGACTGTTGGTATGTATCAGTCGACTGGTAGATGCACTAGGTCGACTTATAAGAGGTTTTGATCCCGTGGAATGAGATCCACTTTCTCTGGACAGACGACTGGTGCTATGGTTCAGTCGACTTAACCGAACGTTAGTATCACTTTTATCACTGAATTTAACAACCTGTGGTTTTGCAAAGAAATCATATAACTTGTGTGTAACACTAGAAATAGATGCTGACTTAGTCTTACTAGTGTTTAAAACAGGAGATTCTTTTATAGAAGATTTCTTGAAACCAAGTCCAAATTTATGACTAGATGCAACTTGATGATGAAGCATATCATTTAAATTCTCTTTGCCTTTGTTAAACTTAGATACATTCTTTGAAATCTCTTCATAATTCTTTTTGAGAGTTTCAAGATCAGTATCTAGACTTGCAAGACGAGAATTTAAGGATTTTACTTCCTTATCAAGGTTAAGATTTTCTTGATTAAGTGTTTGATTCACTTTCTCAAGATTCTTAACTCTAATCTTTTCTTTCTTTAATTCTTGGAATATTTCATTAAATGCATCAAGAAGATCTTCAGAATCATAATCATTACTTACATGTTCTTGTGCAGCCATAAAGCATATATTTGCCACTTCGTTATTTTCATCCGTTTCTTCTTCGGAAGATGAATCGCTATCATCCCATGTGGCTTGATACGCCTTTTTGTTCTTAGCAAATTTATTCTTTGAATATTTGTCTTTCTTGAAGTTGGATGTTTTTCCCTTGTTCTTTGCATTTTCTAAGGGACAGTCCTTCTTTATGTGACCTATTTTATTGCACCTGAAACATGTAGAAGGGTCATTAGAATCTTTACTCTTAGAATGAAACTTACCCTTCTTTAAGAACTTCTTGAATCTCCGAGTGAACATTGCTATTTCTTCTTCATCTTCTTCCTCATCTTCTGAGTCAGTCATGGCTTTAAAAGCCAATGATTTCTTCTTTGCTTGGTGTGATTCAGTATCTTTCTTTCGATCTTCAAGTTGAACCTCATATGCCATGAGATTACCAACAAGATTCTCGAGAGTAAGTGTTGACAAGTCATTTGCCTCTTCTATTGCTGTGGTTTTCTTTTCCCACTCTGGAGTGAGTGCTCGTAGAACTTTTCTGACCATCTCTGCTTGAGTATAAGTCTTTCCAAGCGCCACAAGAGAGTTGGTAATGTCTGTGAATCTTGTAATCATCTCAGACACAGTCTCATTGTCCTTCATTCTGAACATTTCAAACCTGTGGACAAGAACAGAAATTTTAGATTCTTTTACTTTATTCGTTCCTTCATGTGTTACCTCGAGTGTATGCCAAATTTGATATGCGGTTGTAGCATTGGATACACGGTTGAATTCTTCCTTCGTCAGTGCACAGAATAAAGCATTCATTGCTTTGGCATTGTTCATAGTCTGACTCTTTTGATCATCATTCCATTGTGCATATGGAATGGTAGGAGCAGTATGTTCCGTCTCTGTCATTTGCCATATCTCGTAGTTGATTGATTGGAGATAGATTCGCATTCGGCACTTCCAATAGTTATAGTTTGTTCCATCAAATAGTGGTGGTCGTTGTGTAGATTGTCCTTCATGGTACTGATTAGTATTTGACGTAGTTGCCATTGCCTGTAACCTTGCTCTGATACCAAGTGTTGGATCCTGTAGGCTAAGCAACAAACACTAGAGGGGGGGGGGGGGGGGTGAATAGTGTTAATGAAAATAAATTGCGGAATAAAATTATTTTTCTCGGCACAGTCGACCTAGTTGGGAACCAGTCGACTGATATAGCCAAATTAAAAGAAACTTAATCTCTCGATGCAGTCGACTTATCTGAGAGACAGTCGACTGATAATATCAAACAAAGAAAATATAATAACTCGGTTCAGTCGACTAATAGATAAGCCAGGCGACTGAAGAAACAAAGAGTAACAGATACAAGACTGATCAGTCGACTAATACGAAGCTGAGTCGACTGTACAGACTAGATTTGCAGAACTTCAATAAATAAAAGTAAGTGCAAAAACAAGACAACCAATCACAGAGTACACAAGATATATCCTGGTTCGGTCCTCCCGACCTACATCCAGTCCCCAAGCAACCCACTTGAGATTTCCACTATTCTTGAAAAATAAATACAAGAATACCCTACGGCGTTCAAGACAACAACCTTGTCTAACCCGTAGTCCTTTCTCTCAACCAGAGAAAGCAGACCCACTCTTCAACCAAGAGTGAAAAGACACCGACTCTACAACCAAGAGTCAAAAACACTCTCCAACCGAGAGCAAGAGTACAAGAGGAATTTTACAATCAACCTATAGCCTTGTTGTATGTGTTGATGCACGTGGCTAAAGAATTAGGTTGACTTCTATACTCAGTCCAAAGCGAATTCAATGCTATACTGGACTGAGTGTAGAGAACCAAAGTATGTGAACTTGAAGGCTTTGTTCTTCACAGAAAATCACTTAAATTTTTCTCAAGAGTACTCGGGTGTTTATGTCAGAAAATCAAGTAAGTCAAGTAAGTGTTTCTGTTTGAGAAGAAACTCTATATAAAGAGTTTTGTACTTCTGAACGTTGGAAAGCAGTTACATAACTGTCAACCAACGGATCAAACCGTTTGAATTTGAAAAAGTTCGTTTTTGAAAATCAGAAAACGGTCAAAAAGCTCTCGATCAGTCGACTGGGTTGCCATATGAGTCGACTGATCAGAGTTTGAATAATTTTAAACAGTTTCGTACTTATCAGTCGACTGGCATAGGCTTAAGTCGATTGGTACTTAAAAGCTAAAATTCTTCAAACTGTTTTGACTTATTTTGAGGGGTTTTTTAGAGACACACAATATGAAATTGTTAAGTGTGTGTGTGTGTGTTGACAAGGCTTTACATCAGACTAAAGACTCAACAGGGAAGTACATTACAATGTTTACAAGACACAACAATATAACACATTTGAGCTTTGGGTCTTGAGTTGAATCTTTGATTCTTGTTTTGAGTAAAGTCTTGATCCTTGTCTTGAGCTGTATCCTTGAAAGCTTGTGCATTTGTTCAGCTAGAATTGTCTTTTGATATGAACACTGCATTGTTAGCTGTATAATATAAACACATGTTGCACTGTGTTGTGATCATCAAAATCAAGAATCAACAGTATCCCTATTATATTATGTTATATATTCTTGATTTCAAATCTTGTTCCATATTTCTTGCACTTGTTTTCATACCCTTGATTATACTACTTGCGGCCCTAACTTGCATTAAAGGCGTTTGTCTTGTTTTCTATATTTTTTTTCTTTTTTATATTTATATATACAGACTTTTGAGACAAATTGCCTGCTAGAATTGGTGAGCAGACATTCTAGGCTTCGCTTGGAGAAAAGACTTGCTTTAAATCTTTTGTTTTGAGTTATTTATTTCTTTTGTTACTTGAATCTTATAACGGGCTTATAGTCCCGAGTTTTATCTTTTGATCTAGATTTGAAAAATATTTGGAATATTATTATTTTGTTTCAATTGTTTTTTAATGATTAATAAATTATTCATGCATACGTGGTTGTGTACATTTTGTTATATTCTTGTTATGATGCTGAGTCGATCCTACAGCTCATGAATGATGAAAATCACTCGCTGGGCTTTGTCATGCACTCGTATTTCGTGTTTTTGGAAAGCGGGGCATGACAGTTCCTCTCTCTTGTGATTCATTCTCTGTCTGATTTAGCTTTTTATTCTCTTTATTGATCTACAATTTGTTTTTGATCTCGTCAATTGTTTAAACATATTTCATGGCTTATTTGTCTCTTATTGGATTCTTTTCTCTCTATTGGATACTACCCAGTTCACCCAAACCCATTTTGTTCCTATATAAACACCATAATTGTACCCTAACCCTAATTACCAAACCCTAATCCTATTTCTCTCCCTCTCTAGCCGTCACCCTCTCTCCTGACCTACCCCCCCACCCCCCGACCATCCATTTACCCTTCGCTGTCGTCGTCTACTTCCAGTTTCGACCACCACCGCACCCCTTCCTCTTCCTCCGTTCCCTCTCCGCTATGCACCCACCCCCCAGGCCGAGCCCCGCTGTGGTCGTCTTGTTCGAGCGCCTCCGCGATATACCCCCGCCCTAGGCATCGTCGTTGCTATCGTCCCTTGTGCCGCCGTCATCTTCTCGGGTTGTTGCTATCAGTCCTACTGTTGGTTGTTGCTGTCCCTTGTGTGTGCATGTGAAGTCACGTGCACCGCTCGTGGTTGTATTGGTGTGATTCTCGTCTCTTGTTCATGCTTTCATTTTGTTCGCTGTTCGGGATCCGTTCCCATTATTCTATTCCATCGTTTCCGTCGTCTTCGTAACAGGCAACTAACTTGTATGTGTTCTTTTTGTCATACAAGTTAATACCGTAAGTAATCTAGTATGAAAATATTTGTACTCTCATGATGGTCCTATTTTGTTAGGTTAACCATTGACATCATCTCTTGATCATGAGTAGTTACAATAATTGACACCCGTTGCATGAAAACAATTAGATTAGTGGACATATTGACTGTATATTGTTTGTGACACACCGTATGTTGTAGATGACTGTTGCATAGATGGTTATTTGATGTATTATCTCATTATAGACTATCCATACACGTGCCATGCTAATTTTAGTAACCCACATATACCATGCTTCGTATGACATCTAGATTGGACCGTTTGTAGTTAAGTTGTTTGATAAAATGCGTAAAAGAACTTTTGATTGCTGATGTCCTATTTTTATACAGTAATTTCGAACCGATTAACATTAGTTAAACAAATAAGTTTGTGAACATGATTTTTAGCCTTTGTTTTTTAGTTTTCAGAACTTTTGACGGATCCGAATTCCAATTTTTTGATGCATGAGTTATTGTTGTTTTACTACAGTCATATCGTATATTCTAGATTCTGAACTATATGTCTTCTGTATGGAATTTTATTTTAAAACTGATATTAAACGTAGAATTTAAACTCTATATTTTGCTGAGTATGTTTAGATGTGACTGGGAGCTATCCCTAATTTTTGTGGAATTAATTAATGACTTTTTTATCTCATTTCATGCTTTTGAAATCAATGAAAATATTCCAAACTGCATGCTGTTCAATAAAGAATTATGTTTTCAACCTGATTCTATTCGTCTTTGATGAAAACTTTGTGAATAAGAGCTGTAGCTTGATTTGTCTATTTTATCACCCTTTTGACAGATCTGGATTTCAAATTATATTTTATGAACAATCTCTATTTTAGTACTGCTGTATCTGAACTTTCAGAATTGAGATTTTGTTGCATTACTCTGTTTTTCCAATTTTTTTGACTATACTATCTGTAATGTAATTTCATAATATTTTATATTTTGAAACTAGTTATGTGAGGGAATCTTCCAAATTTTTCTTAGATTTAGTTATGATGATTTTAAACTCTTTCCATGCTCATAAACAAGATTTTGCATTTTCTGGCTAAACATAACTTATGTATTAAATGTTGTTTTCGACCCTGATTCTGTGGCTGATAAATGACTTATATATATGTGCTGGAATTGTCAAAGATTCTAGTTTCTAGATTTTATGACAGATCTAGATTTGCTATTCTGTAGCTACGGAAATCTCAGATTTGGTACAGTAGTGTCTTGCTGTCCAAAACTAAAAATTTCGTTGTTTTGACCATTATGAGTTGTTTTTATCAACCGTTGTAATCACTATTTCATCTAAGACTTATTTCCTGTTCTTGCCATGTCTTTATCCTATTTGTATTCATTCACGCATGTTTATTAATAATAAAAGAAACCAAGCCGGGGTTTTTAAGGAAAAAGATCGAGTAGTGGAGAATATAGAAATACATATTCAGAATGGACTCGTTTCCCCACTATTTACTGTGGTACCTACTGTTTATCTCTAGATGCATGAGGGCATGATCCATGACACTATTTGTTATTACTGTTACTGTTACTGTTACTGTTACTGTTTATCTGAATATATTGTCATATAAAAGTTTCACTACAAAATCTTAAAACGAAACTGTTTGCTGTAACAACCATGTTGTCAAATATGGAATGCAAGAAGTACTACCTAGTTAGTAATGAACATTAGATATAAGAATAACTGTTTACACTATCACATCCTGTTACGGTTACTATGGACTTTACTGTTACAGTTGATTAATACTACCGTTGACACACTGTTACTGTTGATCCTTACTGTTACTATCATACTTCTCCTGTTATCACTACACTACTTACTGTCATTTGTAGACTGTTATATTTTCTATCATCTCCATTTTAGTATTACCTGTTTAGTTTAGTTTTTCCCTTTATTTTCCTACTTGTATTGCTTGTGGCCCGGACTTGCATCTAACGGGCATTATATTTTTCTGTTTTCCTATTTTTTTTGCAATTGCCATATGAGCAGGTTTTGCTGATCAATTTTCTACAGGAGTTGATAAGCAAAAGTTTTGAGCAGCGCAATTGGAATAATTTGCTTAAATGTTTGATGAACTATTTTATTTCATGAACTATATTGAGACTTGTATTTGGGCTTATTGTCCCAAGATTATTGTTTTGGTTCAGATCTAGTATTTATTGGGATATTTATTATTGATGCAATAAATACTATTGAGTTATGATTGTTTTTGCATGCCTGGTTGAGTATGTTGCCTTATTTACTGTTATGATGAGTCAAGCAGATCCGTACATCTTATGGATGGTGAAAACTATCTGCTGGGCTTAGTCACGTACCATATTCCATATTATTTTTGGGAAGCGGGGCGTGACATAGAGAGAAGTCAAAGCAGAGGCTGCCATGTGGCTGAAGGAGAAACCATTTGAAAAATGGTCAATATGCGCAGATGGAGGACGTCGTTATGGAATGATAACTACAAATATATTCGAAGTATTCAATTCCATTTTGAAAGGTGTTCTTAGTTTACCAGTGACCGCAAACGTCGAGATGATATTCTATCACCTCAATCTATACTTCACCCAACGTCGTCAATTGTCTTCGAAGCTTCTAAGTATGGCAAAGAATCCACTCCTACAGTACAAGAGATTATAGATGTGCGGCGTGAGAGGGCGAATATGCATGAGGTTATAATGTTCAGTCATACACTAGGTGTGTTCCAAATTAGAAAGAGATTTGTAAAGGTACGTGGTCATCAAAAGGGTGGTAAATTGCATACAGTGGATTTGGAATCACACTTTTGTACGTGACAGAAAATTCAACTATATCATGTTCCATGTTCCCATGTTTTGGCGGCGTGTGCATTTAGGGCTATTGACTTTCGCCCTTATGTAGATCAATTCTTTTCATTGAAAATCTTAATTCTAACTTGGGCACCCTTCTTCTATCCTATGCCTAACGAAGCATATTTGCCAATCCGAACTGGTCCAAAATTTATCGCTGATGCAAGTCTTAGAAGATGCATAAAAGGTCGTCCTCGGACCAAATGTATTCACAACGATATGGATGTGAGAGATGATATGAGACGTCCAGTTATAACTTGTTCAAATGTGGTTTAAAAGGTCACAACAAGCATTGCTACCGAGGAACGGACGTAGATAAGATAATTACTTGTTCAAAATTTCCTTACATACTCTTGCATATGCACAATCCACTTTAAAATAACATATATTCTCTTACCATATTTACAGGATCATCATCGCAAAAAGGAATAGGAAGACCGAATATTTCATCATCATCATCGCAGCAAGCAGGATGATGACTTAACTCAATTTTATTTTTGTAATATTATTGGATCTAATTGTAATAGAATCTCGTGCTTCTTGGAGGTTGTAAGCTACCTAATATTTTCCTGTTGTGATCATGTTAGTGGTTGTTGTGTTCATGTAGAACTTGATTACTATTTTGAATCTTTTATGCTTGTTGTGTTTATGTTGAACTTGTATTAATGTTTCAATCTTTTGGTTTGTTATGTTCGTGTTGAACTTGTATTACTATTCCGAATCTTTTGTGCTTGTTGTGCTCATGTTTGTGGTAATTGTGGTGACTTTGAAGTTGTATGGAACCAAGTTGAGTTGAATTAAAATTTTCATTGTAAGGATATCAGTATGGTATATATTGGGTGCTCATTATGTATTCATAGTACCGATTACCCAATTTGTATGTATACAGAAAATTAGTGAGATTTTTGTTGCACATGTACCAAATACCAATAGACACGCTATTCGGAACAGCGAGTTCAATATAACGTTCCTTGCTATGTTCAATAGCGAGTTGGATTCTTCTAGAAATTAGTGTATGATTTTCTCAGTAAACTAGCCATTCCCAACTGTGAGTTTATTTATTTCTCTATCACCATTGGGAATAGCGAGTTAATCTGAGGTAGCCAATAAAGACATTTTGACTCTCTGTGAAACTACAAAAACCACAAAGTCGCTGTTCCCAACAGCGTGTTTAGTATAAACACTCTCACTGTTGTGAAAAGTGTTTGTGTTAAGGAGCAAACCTATAATAACACGTTGTTCCTAACAAAAAGTATGTATACACTAAGCGCGTTATTGGGAACAGTGACTGTGAGGGTTTTTGTGATTTCACGGAGAGTCAAAATGCCTATGTTGGCTCCATAAGAATAACTCGCTATTCCCAAGAGCGAAAGAGAAAAAACTAAACTCATTTTTTGGAATGATGACTTTACTGAGAAAAGCATCCACTAATTTCTAGAAGCAGCAAACTCGCTCTTTCGAACAGCGAGAGTAAAAGTGATAAACTCGCTGTTGGGAAGAGCGAGTTTGCTGATTGAAGAACTAGACACACTTGTTCAATTCGCAAACAAATCCTTTGCTACATAAAACACCACAATTCCTTCGTCTATTACAAGTAACTTCATTTACAAGCAAAGGATCACAACTTGGTAAACAAGATGAAACAACACAACTTCATCGAATATGAAAACATGACAACTTCACAATGTACTACAAAAAAAAGTACAAAATTGACAACTTTCATACTAAAAGAAAACATAAAATTGACAACTTCATAATATTTCATCAAGTTCACAACCACATAATTACAACCCAAATTGACAACTTCCCTAACTCGGCGTGTACCTAGTTGTCTGCTTACGTTGTCTGTGCATGAAAACTTTACGCTTCTTTGGAGTTGTGGTTTTTTGCGTTATTTGAGATATGAGAAGCTCGTTGTCTTGAGGTGCTCTTTGCCGTTCGGAACCTTGCCCCTCATCTTCCGGTTGAATCTCTTCTTCGAGTTGTGTGGCGGAGTGGGAGACGGTGCACGCCTACATTGACTTGACAAACATTGTGCTTCCATAAATGCATTGAATGCGGGCCCCTTACCAACAATATCAAGAGATCGCCTACACGGTGCTAGAATCTCGTGTGCGAACTCTTTCATAGCATCAGTTACATCGGATGCGTTACTTGACAAACGTCGAACCACCATTCTAGCAATCTCCCATGCGTTCTTCACCTACAAATTTGATAATGTAATATGTCAACAAAACAAAAATAATGCAATTAGAAGATGTGTTCCGAATTTGAAAATCGAATGTACAAACGAACATATTAAACTTTCTTACCATGGTTGCCAAAGTCTTCGCCTTTAGTTGGAACATCGGTTGTTGAGATGAGTGGCCGGAAGATGGTTCCCTATCTCACGTTGGTATCAGAAGTATCACTCGGGCAGGAGGATTGATAGGAGGTGCGATTACCAACTGCGTGATCCTAGTATACCACGCCATGTACGTGTCATGCATTCGTCCATCATACGGAGGAATTCTGCCAATGACTATTTTCCTCCGGCGCTCATTCCAAGAGTGGACATAACTATGGTGATATCAGGCCCGGTCGATGTTGGAAAAATGACCCATCCCTGTGACACCATGCAAGGTAGTATCATACGTTCGTACGGCTGGTATATCTTGTTGTAGACCGAATTGTCGAAGTACTCGATCTACATGAGGATGCTCGAAGTGGATGAGAGGTGCAGTTGTCAACCATAAATGACTATGTTTTGTGCAACATAGCGGCAATGTCTCCAATCTCTCATCGGTGTATGGTTCCCACACTACGCATTCCGCACGCAACTGATCGGGCTCATCTCGATAATATGTTAGGGGTCCACGGAGGTTATCATGATGTGGCTGCCAGCCCAATAAACACCAATAGAAGTAAACCTATCGACTCCAAACACCCCCAAACTCTACACCGGGTGTTGGACTCTAACGTGCGGCCGACCAATATGGAATCGCTCCCAGCTCCATATTTGTAGTATCAACATCGGCCCTGCTGCCTGTACATTGTTCAACGAAGCATGACATAGATTGATGTAAATGACGGCCAAAGCAGCACTACACAAACTAAACTGGCAGGCTAGTCTAATGTCCGCGATCAATTGCAAATACATCAACGGTACTTGCTTGCCCGTTGAGTTAGGAAATATCACACCACCAAAGAGCGTCATAAGATATGCTTGGGTGTAGCACTCTAATTGATACTCAGACGACTTTGGATTCAAGTAGTTATCGAACGACTTCATTAGCCATGAAAGCTTAACATATGTACCAATAAAAGCTTGTTCAGTTGGATCCTGACCGAGGTATTGTCGCACAAGATGAAACTTATCGGCACCCCAACTTCCAATCACAGCTACACCATTGAAACACCCCAAAAAAAAAATTTGAAAACTAAGTCTCCAAATTCAATTCTTTCAATTTCTATATCACTTTGATCATAAACTAAGAAAGTTATATTTCAGGAAAAATTTTGACAGTCTCCCCTGTAAATTTTGCCCCGAAACACAAAAAGCTTACGGAATTCTGCTCAAAATTCCGTAGCTCACAATCAACATAATATTTTCATGGGCTCCCCAGGCCAAAATGAGCAGATACACACAGGCAATATAATATAACGCTCTGGGGGCCAAACTCATAACGGATTATCAAATATCAATTAAAAACTATAAATTTCTTTGAAAAACAAGGTAAATTTTTAGAAAAACCCTTGTAAAACCTACCACAGAGCCCGGTACTCCACAACGAGGTGGGTACGGGTCACAAACATACCACACCACCTCACACTATACTCATCATCGTCATATACATGCTTATACACCCATAATACAATTTAAATCATAAATTTCACTATTCCTATAACTAAATAATACAAATTTTTAATATAAAAATTTATCCTACCCATCCACAACTCACCTCTGCACTGATGAGAACCTGCAACAGTGGGGGATCTAGGGTAGTCCTCAGACTCCCCTAACCCCCCAAACACTAAGGGGTTAGCCATTTCTGGTGTGAGTATAGTTATTAATTAAATAACAAATTAAAATAGTATAAAGAAAATAAATCAAACTTACGAATGCCAAATTAAAATAAGGCAACCTGAATCTTGAATACAACAACATCATCAATACAATGACATATCAAATACTCTGCCAAACCTGCATTCAACTATTTAATTATCCATAACCTCCCACATTTCATAATACACTTCACATCAACCTCGTATATATATATACTTATCTTACATTCGCATAATACGAATATTCATCTTTCCACACTTATCGTCATATCAGCATCTCACTAATTATATTAATATAACTACATGATGTCATTACATCATTTCTCCAACTCTATTTAGCCATGCGTTTCATTTACTTATATTATGTCATCAACACACACATTCATCCTGGAAGTTGTGCCGAGGCAGGTAGTTCCCACCATTTTCACGGAAATAGCGGGCGAGTAGTTCCCCGACACGCTTCCAAGGTACACAAACTCATATCACAACATACTTTCTTTACTAACCATTTTCATACCCAATCTCATAATACAGGTATTTATTTTATTGGGTTATAATAAGTATCACATCATAAACATATGCATCTATTCTCATAATACCACCTTCCTTCCTGTCTTGTGACATAATTACCACATGTCATTGCCCATGCGATTTACTCACATTTCATCACATCATTAACACATCATTAATTAGAATACGTATACTTATTGCATCAAACCATGTTTTATAGCTCATTCACATCTTATTATATAACTTTAGTAATTTCTCATTCTTATAAACAATAAATCTTATTATTATTTTCACTTAATCCCCAAACACAATCTGGGGCCACAACATATCACACCCCATAGCCGATAGCTTGGGTAATAATCACCGCACCCCAAATACACAGTTTGGGTAATATCACATCACATCTCAAGCCGATAGCTTGGTTATTAATTTCACTTCAATCACTTATCATCTTCACTTCACTTTATTTCTCATTTCTATCAATCATTACCACTATTATATCCACTCACCCTGCGAATTATGCCAAGGCAGGTAGTTCCCACAATTTCTACACAAATTGCGGGCGGGTAGTTCCTTGACACAATTCCAAGGTACAACTCATATCAATCTGTATTTACTTTAATGATCACACACATAATGCAATTACTTCATATTATTCATGATAACACATCTCTTTTATTATTTTCATCTTAAATTAATCACAAGCTGCATTTATCACTTCTTTTCATACACTAACTCATAGCACGTTCACTTTCACATTTACTTCATTCACAACAACTTTCTTTCCCACACACAGTTCACATTTCACTATTCACTTTCTTTTCCACACGCAATTCACAATTTACTATCCACTTTCTTTTCCACACACAATTCACATTCCACTTACCACTTTCTTTACTACCACATTTATTATTAACACTTATTTATTTTATTAGTTTGTCGATCAGTGAGCCACAGTATCCCAACATACTGAAAGTCGACAGCCCAGTAAACACGCGGCCCGATGCTCACACAGAGTCTTACTCGTCCGAGGCTACGTCTTCCTCCTAGCCGAACTAGCGAGGGAACACAGCACTCCTAGTCCCACTAGGGTGCCTCCTCGCGACGTCTGTCATCGAGGGAAAAACACATCGCCCCAGGTAAACTGGGTTCTTCCTCCCAGTCGATAGCCAGGAGGGAAAAACATCGCCCTAGGTAAACTGGGTTCTTCCTCGCGACGGCTGTCATCGAGGGAAACCGGGCCTCAAGCCGATAGCTTGGGCGATAAAAATCACTTACCCTAAATATAGTTTGGGTCCACTTACCCCAAGCCGGTCCTTGGGTGTTAGGAGGTCTAGCCCAAACCCCCAGGATTGCTGTAGGTACTGGTCAACAAAGCCATCTGTTATTAACACTAATCATTGCATCTTTCCATTTTACTTTATCAACATAAAGCATCACAGCTTTTAATTCAACAATAGTCACATCCTTAACTTTAATCACAAGAATAATAACACATTTTATTAATACTTATCATCTCACCTTTTATCTTGCATTTGATGCACATCTGATGTCCACGATATTGATTATCATCTCGTTGTATCATATATATATGCATACACCATGTCATTTATCATATAAACCAACATGTCATATTATTGCCCATTAATTCATTTCAAACATAATTAAAATGTAAACATGTACCCAATTATTAATTTCATCAATTATTGCATCACACATCATAATCATCTATATATATTACAATAAACACCACACGTGCGGATTTCCCATCATAAGGGGCCAAAACTACTTATTTCCTCTAATTAAATCTTATAATATCTAATTATAGCATACTAGCTCATACATCCTGTTTCATATAAGTAAAATCACTTATAAGGGCTTATATGCCCCAAAACATGCACAAATGTGTACTATAATTACACGGATCTTCAAAACATGATCACAATCACTACTTTCGTCTAATTACATCTTATAACACCCATCCATAGCATACTAGCCCGTACACAAAGCTCCGTATATACCAAATTACCTATATCGGCCTATATACCCCAAAAACATGCACAAAACATACACGGGGTAAAAATATGCAGAAATGATTTGATATATTTAGTTTTTATACTTCGACACATCACAATAACCCATACTATAGATTTTATATACTTAAAATAATCGATTTCATCACATGTCTCAAAAACCCATTTTGGATCCTTGAAAATCCGTATTTTCAACGAAAATCCATTTTTGGCATAACTCCCACAAAACATATCAAAAGGCCACGAAATTTGGCCACAATATAAAATATTCATAAACACAACGTACTCACCTGACGGCTCGAGCAAACGATGTCCCACGTCCGTCCTGTAGCCAGTCGAAGTTCGACTTTTTCCTCCTAATTTAAAAATTATAGAACCGATTAGTTTAAAGCTCAAAACTCAACCTTCGGACCTCCAAATTTGAATCCGTCTTCACCCACGCGTCACAAATGACATATGTAGGTGAGCTACATCAACGGATTTCAAATTTGAATCCCGATACAAGAACTCACATAATGATCGGAGGCTTTCTTATAGGAAAATTTCCTATTTCCTAATTTCTTCAATCCCTTGGTCCTGATATCTCAAATTAGGGTTAACAAAAATAATGGAACTCATCTATACATCCGAATTCATCAAATTCTCACCTCTATATCGCGCGGGCATTTCACCGAACACCCGGCGTGCACTTTTTACCTATAATCCATTTCACTCAATTTAATTGAGCTGGAAGCCTATAAAAATCATCCTAAATTTATATTAATCCTTTCATAATACTCTACACCCTCATATGCATTTTCTACAATTATTTGGATCGAGTTTTCTGCCCGATTTCATAAACTCCATAATTCGAGTTTATGCCAAAATCACTACTCCCCATTTTATTCTAATGGCTCACTAAAATTTTTACCACCATCTAAGAGATAATTCTAATATATATATATCTCTATTTTACAAATCCAAAATCCTAATTTATCAGCAACTTACAATTTCTTTAACCATCTACCAATTCTTCCAATCTACTACTTCCAACCTCTCTAAATTTCTCTACTATAATATTTTTACTCAATAAAACTAACCACACTTAATTTTATACGAATAAATAAAATAGGGTATGCCTTTTCGACATCCGTTCGAAAATCCGATGCTACCACGTTGTAGAGAACCCTTCAATTAGCCTATCCCTCAATTTAATTTAAGAATCATGGAGAGGTGGAGCGGATTAAGGCGTGGGAAGGGATGGCCGAAAGTTGGGTTTTTTTTGGTTTTGGTTGTGATCGGGTGGAAGAAAACGGTAGGGAAAGGAAAGAAGGAAATAAGGAAAAAAGTGGGAAAAGGGGTTATTTTGGTAATATATATAATAATAATAATGATAATAATAATACCAATATGGTATACTTACATATAAGCCCTCCAATCCAAAATATTACAAATACACCCCAACTCTTTTCTATAATAATACAAGCAATACAAAACACATTAAAATTATCTTATAATAATCCCCTAGAATGATAAAATAAAATAAACTATATTTCCTCACACAAAATCTCAACTCTTAACTCTAATATAACAAAAATATCAATCTATCACAAATATTCATACTAATATCAATATTTAATTAAAATACACCAAAATAATTTTCACCACGCAAAATATATAAAAACAGGCATTTTCGGTATTTTACAAATTCGAGGTGTTACAACCATCTATCAGAAGTCCAATAATTAAGGCAACATCTTGTAAAGTCACTGTCATTTCTCCATGCGGTAGGTGAAATGAATGAGTCTCCGGTCGCCATCTCTCGACTAGAGCAGTTAGGAGACCCCGATCCAACTTTACTGCCCCCATTAGGGCAATTCCATAGAATCCTGCCTCCACCAGGTATGGGATGATGCGATCATGTAGAGGAAATGTTTTGTGCTTTCAGAATGTCAAGTCCCTCGACTCACCTTGCCACACAAAATTCGATCGGTGAGATACTTGCATTCTAAGTAATGATGGGTCTATTGGACCGGGACCCACAGGTGCATCTGCAGTGTATGTGATGTTCAAGGGACATTAATAGGGGTATCAGTAACATCCTGCAACGAAATTATAGTTGTTGTTAACTGATACTGGTTGGATGAAATAGATATATACCATGGAGTTTGAAACTATAAATAACAAATCTTACCATTGCAGAAGCTTCCCCCCCCCCCCCCCCCGGATGCACTAGGAGGACGGCGTCTAGAACTGCTAGGTCGTGTCATTTTGAGCCTGCAAAAATTGTAACATATATAATTAACTACATTGCATTTCTCTGTTCTATGCCTACAAACAATTCTTAGGTACAACTATTACATACGAATGCAATAGATCACAAACAAGTCATCACTAACAAAGGTAGGGTCACCACTAATGCATTACATCGAACACCGAATGTGCATAACAATGAATTCGATCATTTACGCAATTCATCGAACACTTTATGTGCATAACATAAACCCAACCTTAACTTCAAACCAAACACAACCTCTCTTTAATTCATAACCTTAACCCTAACCCTATATTTAATTTAAAATTAAAGCATAATCATAATCCTAACCCTAACTCTATCTATATACATTGTATGAGTCAAGTAAAAACATACCATTAGGTTGTCAAAAAACGAACTTAGTGGCTAGAGATTTGTTGGGGAATGTTTGATATTCCTCCAAGTGAACTTGTCAACCAACGATTGAGGTAGTAGACGAAGATGAGAACTAGGGTTTTGGTTGAATCGGGAAGGAGTAAGGGTTAGAAAGAAACTTGGTGAAATGATACAGTTAGTGTATTCTGGTTAATAAAGTGGTGGCCCAGTATACTTGCCGTTCCCAACAGTGCGTGTAGCTATAAGATCATCGCTATTGTGAACAGCGAGTTAATTTGATTTTTTTTTTATAACTAAACTCGTTGTTGGGAACAATGTATCTAATAAAATTAGAACTAAGGAATTTTTTCCTAAAATTCACCAAGTGCAAGAGTGTTTAACTCTCCTCTGCGAAATTTCCTGCATCCTCGTTGTTTCCAATAGCGAGTTTAGTACAAAAATCATCGCTGTTGGGGACAGCGAGTTATTTTGATTTTTTTTAAAACTAAACTCGTCGTTGGGAACAACGAGTTTCTCAAAAAATTAGCATTAAACTCGCCGTGTCCCAATGACGAGTATGAAACAACTAAACTCGCCGTTGGAAATGGCGAGTTTAGTTGTTGAGTCCACGAGCGCAAATAGTTTGGCAACTGTCCTCTTTTAGAAAACATTTTTAAAAAATGGCATAAAATTAAAAAAAAATTCCTTTTTCTATCTTTATGTACTAATAATAATAAAACCATATAGTGCAAAGGTTAAAATTATCAGTCAATTGATACCAGTGCTTTTATAAACATTGGGAATGTCAATATTAGACATGTGCACCATCGGTGATATATTGAGGAGCATATATAATCTAATTATTAAAAATAAATTTATGTACAAGTCTAACTGCATGATACAGTTTTACCTACTTGGTTTCTTTTTTTTCTTCTTTTTGACACAATCTATATGTAATTTGCTGTCTATTTTGTTAAATTAAATTTATATTTATAATGT
Source organism: Hemerocallis citrina (assembly GCA_017893485.1). Taxonomy (NCBI): domain Eukaryota; kingdom Viridiplantae; phylum Streptophyta; class Magnoliopsida; order Asparagales; family Asphodelaceae; genus Hemerocallis; species Hemerocallis citrina. Next base: position 35,121,966 of record CM030361.1, read on the forward strand.
TGATGTTTTTTAGGGTTACAAAATTAAGTTACACGAAAGGAGTATGTATAATTATTAACCTCCCAAGTTCTAATACTTTAGGTGGGCTTAGGATAATAACTTAATAATAGGCTAAGACCCAGGACCATAGACCTTATTATGTATTTATGTTCTTAGATCAAATCTCAACCATCCAAATCCCTAATTTACCAATGAGCTGAAACCCTGGATCTAATCTGGGTCATTCAAATCTCTCATAAATTATGTTTTTCTAATTAAAATTCCTGATACTCTTCCCTATACCAATCTTTTCTCTCCCCACCCACACCCACACCCACACCCACACCCACGCCATTCTCGATCTCTACCCAAAATCTCAATATCTCGGAAAACCCAAACCCTAACCCCAATTCCACTCCAAATCCTGACGCCCTCCTCAATCCAAAACCTCCAATCCCTCCGATCCCCCAAACCCTAACCCTAATATCGTCCCTCCACCGTTGCCACCATCATTCGTGCCATCTTTCCGTCCTATAGGAAATCCCCAATTTCCGAACCCTACTTTCCCCCCGAACCATAATTTTCTGCCAAACCTTAGCGCGGGAATCGCGCTGCCCGGCGTTGCGGCTCCACCGGTGTCGTACATGGGTCCAGGTCCGATGGTGATGCAACCTGTACCCGGTGGGTGGTATTGATGGAGACCAACCACTTTTGGTATATGAGTATGATGCACCTTTGGTTCTGTTCTTTGCCATTGTTAAGGAATCACAAGAGGATCAAGATCAAGAATGGGGGAAGTAGTGGTTGAGGGAAAGAAGAACTCAAGAATTAGAAGAGGGAAGGAGACGTTTAGCTAATTTCTTGATTGATCAGCTGAGCTGATCAATCTGTATTTATAGAAGAAACCCGCGCTCAGCGCATACATGGACATGCTGTTAAGGTGGTTACAAATGGGGACCCACATTGATCAAACGGCCCAGACTTAATCCTATTTACATCTAATGATCAGTATTCTTAGATACCGATTCGTCTTGCAATTTTACATTTAGGTCCAGCTACTTATATTTATTACAGAACAACTGATATATCAGATACTTAGGATCAGCTCTTCTTCACGGGTTGCTTTCTTCTTCATCTTTGCTCCCTTGGTCATGGTTAATGTCTTGATCATTCATCTGGCTTGTATCAACTCCACCCCTCCTAATTTGAGACCTTGCCTCAAGGTCGAAGAGAGGAAATCTGCGCACCAACTCCCAATAAGGCTCCCAAGTTGCATTATTCACATCTTGGTGTATCCATTTGATCAAGACTTTCGATACCAATTTCCTTCCTTTCACTACTGCTCGTCGATCCAATATCTCCTCTGGTTCAAGTAAGGGTTGGGATATTGGTATCAGAACACTACGCTGCACTTCAACTTGGGGTCCCAAATGCTTCTTAAGCTGCAAAATGTGAAAAACAGGGTGTATTCTTGATTCTACAGGTAGACTAAGCTTGTACGCCACAGCTCCAATTCGCTCTGTGATTTCATAGGGTCCATAGTAAAGGGGAGATAGCTTCCGTACTACCCTAGTTGCCACTGATACCTGCCTGTATTGCTGCAATTTAACATACACCAAATCTCCTACTTGGAACTCTTTGTCAAACCGACGACCATCTGATTATTTCATCATCTTATCTTGTGCTTTCTTCAAATTATCTTTGAGCAATTGTAGAGTTACATCCCTTGATAGCAATGCTTCTTCCACCTGGGGATTCTTAGCGGTATGAGGAATATAGGACATTAGTGTAGGAGGAGATCTACCATAGACTATATCATAAGGAGTCAACTTAATTGCGCTGTGATAGGATGTATTATACCAATACTCTGCCCAGGATAACCATCTACTCCAATCACCAGGTTTGAGGCTGCAAAAGCATCTCAAATATGTCTCTAAACATCAATTAACTACCTCCGTCTGGCCGTCTGTTTGTGGATGGTAAGCAGTTGAATAATGCAATTTTGTTCCTTGCAACTTAAGTATCTCTTTCATAAGATGACTTGTAAACCCAGCTCCTCTATCACAGATTATGGATATAGGCATCCCATATAGCTTAAAAATACCCTCATTAAGCACTTGTATGATGGATCCTGCTGTATATGGATGTTTAATGGGGAAGAAATGAGCATACTTACTCAATCTATCAACAACTACCAAAATCACTGTATATCTGCAACTGAGAGGAAGACCCTCGATGAAGTCCATACTCGCTTGTTCTCATATCTGAGCAGGTATTGGGAGGGGTTGTAATAACCCTGCAGGTGATTGACAAGTATATTTGCTTGTTTGGCATGTGGAACACTCCTGCACATAAATTTGAACATCCCTTTCCACCAAAATGATTTGCGAAGTCTCTGAAGAGTCTTATCATACCCTGAATGGCCACCTATAGGTGTGTCATGATGCTCAGAAATCATCAATTTTCTAAGGTCTGATGTTGGGCTTAACACTACTTTGATACCTTTATACCATACTCCCCTCACCATAGAAAACTTGCTATTGTTGGTCTTCAAAACTTTACTTGCTAAGTCTTTGAAATAGGGATCAATTACATTCATGTTCAAGACATCCTCCCACTAGTCTGAGTGCAAAGAGCACAATTGAACTAGGAAGCAATCGAAATCTCTTCTAGATAATCTGTTTGCGGGTATATTGTCACTTCCTTTTTATACTCCACATCAAAATTGAACCCATAGAGCTTAACCAACCAAGAATGTTGAGCCTCTGCTGATAACCTTTGATCTAGCATATATTTGAATGGTTTATGATCTGTGCGAATGATAAAATTTCTCCCAAAAAGGTATTGCTTCCACTTTTTAACTGCTAGCAATATCGCAAGTATCTCCTTCTCATAAGCCGACCAATGCAAGCATTTCCCCTTAATCCCTTGACTAATATATGCAAAGGGATGGTTCTTTTGTAAGAGCACAGCTCCTATACCAACTTTACAAGCATCACACTCCATAATAAATGTTTAATTAAAATCTGGCAGCTGAATAACTGGGGCTGTGATGAGAGCTTTTTTCAATTGTTCAAAAGCCAAAGCAGCTTCTTCATTCCAATTAAACCCTTCTTTCTTGGTCAATTCTGTTAAAGGAGCAGCAATTGCACCATAACCCTTTCTAAATTTTTGATAATATCCCGTAAGACCAAGGAATCCTTTTAATGCTTTAACATTTTTTGGAATTGGCCAATCTTGCACAGCAGTCACTTTTTTTGCATCTACTGCAATTTCTTTATCAGATACCACATGACCCAAATACTCCACCTCATTTCGACCAAATGTGCACTTGGATTTCTTAACAAATAAGTGATTCTTCTTTAGTATCAGAAAAGCCTCTCTGATATGTGCCAAATGACTTTGCCAAGAATTACTAAAAATTAGAATGTCATCAAAGAAAACCAAGATAAACTTCCTCAAATGCTGTCGAAAGATGTCATTCATAAGAGATTAGAATGTAGAGGGAGCATTACTCAAACCAAAAGGTATTACTAAAAACTCATAATGGCCAATGTGAGGCCTAAATGCAGTTTTGGAGATGTCATCATTGCTCATCCGTATTTAATGGTACCCAGACCTAAGATCTAGTTTAGTAAAAAATCTAGATCCATGTAGTTCATCTAGTAAATCATCAATAATTGGAATTGGATACTTATCTTTAATGGTTTGCTTGTTTAAGGACCTATAATCCACGCAAAACCTCCAAGATCCATCATGCTTCTTCACAAGAACTACTGGTGAGCTGTAACTACTGTTGCTTTGTCTGATAATACCTTGTTTTAACATGTCTTCAACAATTTCCTCAATTGCATTCTTTTGCTCAAATGAGTACCTATATGGTCTGACACAAATAGGTTTAGAATTGCTCTTTAAGGGTATCTGATGGTCGCAAGATCTTGTAGGTTGTAGTTTCTTTGGTTCTTCAAACAATTCTTGAAACTCCTCTAACAAATAATGAAGTTCTGTTGCCTGGGGTACTGCTTCAAGTGAAGTCTGAAGGTCTGCATTACATGACATTAAGTATAGTTCAAACCCCCTATGTGTCTGCAGTGTTATCTTATTTACTTCTTTATCTGATAGTAGTTTAGTTGGACTTGGTCGCAAGCCTTGCAAAACCCAATCAATGCCTTTTTGCTTGAACTTCAACTGCTTATGTATTAGATTGATAGTAACCTCAGATACTTGCTTGATCCACTTTGCTGCAATAACCACATCTTGTTCTCCAATGGGAAACACCAAAAAATCATCTATAAACTCATACCACTGGCGGTTTAAGTGCACATCAGAACATAATCCACTTCCTTCTACTTCTTTACCTCCCGCAACTCTGACATTAAAGCTTTGCCTGATAGAAAGTGGCAACCCAGCCCTTTGGAGGATGAAAGGATCAATATAGTTGTGGGTAGCTCCACTATCTACCAATACATGCACATCTGCACCTCTGAGTTGTGCCTTAAGAATCAGACATTCAGTATTTACCCCAAAACTCAATGCTGCAGTGTTGAGATGATGATCTGTGTTATTACTTAGGTCCATCTTCTCATCTTCTATTAACAGTTGATTCAATTCCTCCTCTTCCTATAAGCTGAACAAATCCCACTCTCCTTCTATACACATATATGTCTTTGTTTTGCACAAATATCCTGATATATACTTCTCATCGCAATGAAAACATAAACCTCTCTTCCTTCTATCCCATACTTCATTAGGTGATAATTTCTTCAATGTAGGTTTATCAGAATTGACAGAATTGGTATTGCTGGAAACCCTTACTGGATGAGTAGTAGACTGTGTTTGGACAACCGATTGTGATTGTTGAGACCAAGAATTATACCCAGATGATTGACCTCTGTAGTTTGTTCTGTAAGGAGGTTTATAAAACTGCTTTAGTGAATTGAATTTCTTCTCAAATCTCAATGCCACTCTGAAAGCTTCTCCTAAAGATTGCAGCTCTGCCATAACTACATCATGTTGTAGTTCTTCTTTGAGACCACTCACAAATTGTTGCACAAGATAGGGTTCACTTACTCCGTCTACTAAGCACTGCAGCTTCTCAAATTTCACCTGATAATCCAAGACTGTTGAAGTTTGCTCTAATCTACATAGGGATTTCACTGCATCCTCATAGATACCCAACGCAAACCTGTTGCAAATCCCTTCCTTGAACTCTTTCCAACTCACTACACCCTCATTGTTCTAAAGAAACCAGCGGCACCACTGGATCGCATCATCTTTGAGAAAAAAAAATATGCTACCCACTTTTTCCTCTCCTTGGATCTTATACATTTCAAAATAGTGCTCGATTTGGAAAATCCAATTGAGGATATCTCCAGTACGAGAAAAAGAATGAACATCTAATTTTGGAGGCTTTGAAAGAAAAAAAAATTCCCCCAAATGTATGTCTTTCATCAAGAAATCCTCTACCCTTAGAAGAGTGCAACAAGTTCTCTCTTCTATCAGATTCGGGGTTAGAACTCTGCTTACTATTGGGTTTTGATAGTGGATTAACCTCCGATGTTTCTTGATTAGATCGACCTTCTCCAATTTTCTGCGTCAAGAGCTGCAGCTGTGCCAAAATCAAAGGAATTTGGGAAACTTGCGAGGTCACTTCCTTCATCTGATGCTCCATACTAGCTACTCTATCATTCAAGAATTGATAACTCCTTTGCCACTCTAGATCTGGCGCAAAGCCAAGAATTCCATCATCGATGGGTTCTTGAGGAATCTCCTCTTCTAGACCTGCCGCAGAATCGATCGGCTCTGATACCATTGATGCACCTTTGGTTCTGTTCTTCGCCATTGCGAAGGAATCACAAGAGGATCAAGATCAAGAATGGGGAAGTAGAGGTTGAGGGAAAGAAGAACTCAAGAATTGGAAGAGGGAAGGAGACCGTTTAGCTAATTTCTTGATTGATCAGCTGAGTTGATCAATCTGTATTTATAGAAGAAACCCATGCTCAACGCATACATGGACATGCTGTTAAGGTGGTTACAAATGGGGACCCACATTGATCAAACGGCCCAGACTTAATCCTATTTACATCTAACGATCAGTATTCTTCGATACCGATTCGTCTTACAATTTTACATTTAGGTCCAGCTACTTATATTTATTACAGAACAATTGATATATCAGATACTTAGGATCAGCTCTTCTTCACAGGTTGCTTTCTTCTTCATCTTTGCTATCTTTGTCATGGTTAATGTCTTGATCATTCATCTGGCTGTATCACAGTATATACCACTAGGTTCATTGGAAGACCATCTTTACGGTATTATCAATCTTTAACTTGTTTGTATATTGAAGATATTCTGTCTAGGGTTTATATTACTCAGTAATATGTCTGATATTTATATATTCGTTCTTTACATATCATTGTTGACAAATTAGAACCGCACAATATAAAACTGTGTTATATCAATACGTACTTAGATTTTTTTTCTAAACTTTTTATATTACTTTTGAATCTCACAAAATAGACCTACTAACAGATGGGAACCACATCATAAGAGCATACCTAGTCGTTTAAGTTAAAAATTGGGTTTATGGATATTTTGAAAATAGCAAATAGCGAAAATGCTGCAGTGGTCTATACTCAAAAAATGTGTATTTTTGGATGAAACGAAAGATGGTATACCGTTGAAGATTTACTGCAGAAAGCAAAAAAAAAATTGAAGGACGGCAAATGATCTGCCGTCTGGTGATTTTTTTTTTGTAATTTTTTTTTTCTGAAGGACAGAAGATCATCTCTCGTCCAACACAAAAAATCTTTTTTTTTTATTTACTTACGATGCAAGTCTGATGAATTAAAAAAAAATGTTGATCTCCCGTCCAACACAAAAGCAACCATTTTTTTTTGTTTTTCCCCTCAAACGTCAGCATCATTTGCTTCTATTCAATTTTTTGTTTTTTTTTAAATTTTTTTTCCAACCGGCAGATCATATGCCGTCTCAAAGTTTCGCAATCAAAAAAATTGTCTCAGACGACAAATCATATACCGTCCGACACTAAGACGGTAAATCGCATCTTCCGATTTCTAAAATATGTATATTTCCATTTCCGCCGTCAAATATAGCCGTCTCTTGTTCATTCGATACCCAAAAAATGAGTTTATAGACGACGGCTATAGAGGTTTTTTTTTCAAAATATTCATTATTTGGATATATAGCCAACGACGACTAGATGCTCTAAGCGACTAAATCTAATCTGAAACCCCTCCTCTGCCTGAGCATCCTTTTTGTGGCCCAAAACATGGGATGTGTTGTGCTTAATGGAATTTAAATCTGACTAGCAATTTATATTATCATGTGAAACTATTGAAGTTGTGGCGAGGGCCGAGCAATTCATATTTATATTAAGACAATATGATTATATAATTATACGTGGATTATCCATTTTTGATTGTAAATCTTATATCTCTACATTCACTCACAGATAAATAAAATCATAAACTCATAAGTAATTGTCTTGTTTTATAGTTGCAATAGGTTCCACTCCAGATAGGAAGCGGCTTGATTGGAACACAAGGATAAAAATAGATGGTGATGCTGCTAAAGGGTTGGAGTATTTGCATGATAAAGCCAAACTCCCAATTACATACTGTGATTTGAAGTTCTCAAACATCTTGCTTGGAGAGGGTTACCATGCAAAGCTATCAGATTTTGGCTTGGCAAAACTAGGACCAGTTGGTGATATAACTCACGAATGGACCAGAGTGATTGGTACTTATGGATACTGTGCTCCCCGAGTATGCGATGACGGGACAGTTGACAATTAAGTCAGATATCTATAGCTTTGGGTATAGTTTTGGAGTCCTACGTACTTTCAGAGATTATTATTGCCGGAAGATTGGCAGCTATCGACAATTCTAGAGGTGCAGGGGAGCAAAATCTCGTTGCATGGGTAATTTTTCTATCAATTTTTTTGTCTCATCAATGTTGATCCTTCTCTACTTAACTTTGGTTTTCCATTGCCTTGGGTAGGATAACAATTAACAAGGCTGTTTAGGATGCCTCTACATTTGTCCGCTAACCTCCATTTCCAAATATGACATCTAGGATATCTATATACATCCATATACCTCTAGTTACCTCATTTTTCAAAATTGGGCCTAAACATTGGTACAGGCATCATGATTCTTAGTGTAGGTTGTACAACTATAAAATCGTAGCTTAGTTTCCCAAACAAGGCCTTTGGAGATCATAATTGCCCTCTATATTTTTCATCGGTATTATTTCCTATTAGTGTCAGTGTTTTTGAGCTCTGGAAGATGACTAAAAAATGGGAGTGTAGGACCTCTAGGTGGTTCATAGATTTTACAGGAGTGAAATTATTCACTTTTAAGTAGGGTTGGCATTCGGGTCGACCGGGCTGGGTCGGGTCGGACCCTCCCGGGTTGAAGGCTGACTAGGGCGGGTTCGGGTCGGGTCGGTGTGTTAACCGGGCGGGCCAAACCGGGTTCAAAATTGAAAATTTTGACCCGGACGACTCGCGAACCCATTAGGGTCGAACTCGTTTCGGGTCGGGTCGGGTCGCGGGTTGGCCCCTTTTTTTTTTGACAACTTCACTTTAAAAAATATATATAATAAGTATAATTGTATAAAAGTGAAAAAATGCATATATTATTGATTATTCATTTCTTTGTTGCTGGCTTCTTTGTTAAAAAAAACTTGATTTAATTGAGATTGAATTGAGTAGTAGTAGACTAGTAGTAGAGAGAGTAAGGTGTGAAATTTTTTAGATTGAATTAAGGGAGGTATTTATAGGGGGAAATACAAAAAAACAAAAAAATATATTAAAAAAAGACCCAAAAAAAACCCACGGGTCAAACGGGTTCAAACCCGCAGGTTGACGGGCGGGTTTGACTTGGTCAACGGGTTGGGCAGGCTGGGTTGAATTCACGATTTTTCCGACCCGGGTCAACCCGCGGGTTTGACCCGGACCCGAACAGGATTATAGCGGGCCAGGTTCGTGTGGGCGGGTCGCGGGTCAGCCCAGCCCGGTTGCCATCCCTAACTTTAAGCATAGTTAAGCAAGAGATGTTTTACGAAGGATAAATTTACATGAATTTATGTGCTTTCTACTTCATTGATTATTTCTTCTCATTACTATATATAGGAGGAAATACAAAAAAAACAAAAAAATATATTAAAAAAGACCCAAAAAAAAGATTATTTCTTCTCATTACTATATATAGGAGGAAATACAAAAAAAACAAAAAAATATATTAAAAAAGACCCAAAAAAACCCACGGGTCAAACGGGTCCAAACCCGCAGGTTGACGGGCGGGTTTGACTTGGTCAGCGGGTTGGGCGGGCCGGGTTGAATTCACGATTTTTCCGACCCGGATCAACCTGCGGGTTCGACCCAGACCCGAAGCGGATTATAGCGGGCCAGGTTCGTGTGGACGGGTTGCGGGTCAGCCCGGCCCGATTGCCATCCCTAACTTTAAGCATAGTTAAGCAAGAGATGTTTTACGAAGAATAAACTTACATGAATTTATGTGCTTTCTACTCCATAGATTATTTCTTCTCATTACTATATATAGTTGAAATAAATATATATTAAGTCAATTACTTGTGCAAAACATCACTACATGTCACTTGCTTGCTTAATGTGTATTTTAAAATATTGAAATTAATTATACTTCTGCTGTAATTTGGATTGTATGTGCTTTAGTGCTTAGTCCACAAGGAAGAGGATGAGGTAGGTGTTTAGAGTTGTGGTAATTAGAGCTGAGGTAGCTAGGTGTTTTACTGAATGAAAGAATTAGTTTAAAATAATTTTTTTAAAATTGAATTTTAATCTTACTATTTTAGAGATATTAAGTTTGGTACTATTTTAGTATTTTAGAAAATTTCATGCAACAAGCAGCGTGCAGCAATTTTCAACTAGTAGGATAAAATCAGCATACCAGAAAGCCAATTTTCGTTGGTCAAATAGAGGAAGCCAATTCCTGACATAAGGAAAGCATGAAACAGCTAGAAACACTCATATAAACGTAATCATTCCATTATAAAAAAAAAACAAAAAAAACAAAAAAACAAAAGTGATCATTCAAAATTTTGTTTCTAAGCTCAGACTGTTAAATCTCGTCTTTTGTTTTTGTTTTACATGGTCATATACTACTTCCAATCTTTTATTTAACACTGGAGTTTATTCCTAAATTTGTTCTCTTGCATTTGGTTTTCATAGGTTGTGATATGGGTAAAATCGGAGCCACTAGATCTCGGCATGCATCTTTAAACTTTTCAAGGGCATAACCATAAATTTACATCTACAACAGGCCCATAAGAAAAACATGGGCCACCTCCAGGTCCATCAACCGAACCAAATCCACAACCATGACTTATTAGAGCCTGAGAGGGATTTTAGGGATTTTGCTAATTGCAGTTGATAGTCAAATTTCATAATTTTATCTCCTAACCCGGGGGGTCTCCAACCAAATCTTTAGAGGAAGGTGCAGGTTTGGGTGACCTGCAAATACTTCAAGAAGCACTCCAAGCTAAGAACTTATCTATAGTTTTTTTGTAATACAAAATGTTGTCAAGGATGTTGCACTATAAATACAGATTGTCTACTTATGTTTGGGAGCTGATATGGAAGAGAGGTGGGTCCTGGTCATGGCGTGCGATGTGTCGCAGACGTGAGCTTCTGTGTGATGGACTGCGTTGGGAGGTTGCAAACGGTGAATCTATTATGGTCTTCAAATATCCATGGGTCTTCGCATACCGGCCCATTGAATGGTGAAATACTGAAAACTTCTCATATAATCGTTGATTCCAATATTCTGGTGTCGGAGTTGATCGTGAATAGTCGTGAGTGGGATGTGCAAAGACTTCGTCAACTCTTCCCTCTGTATATCGTAAGCGGGATCTTAAAAAATTCTACCCCTACCCACTTGGTAGATGACTTGTGGTGTTGCTTGACTGCTCTCTTGAGAAAGTCACATTGAAGGTATTGTATAAGGAAGCATGCAAGCCTCATGAACGTAATCTGTGAGCACCGCCAGAAATCTGGAAAATGCAGTCCTCTCCTTGATCTAAAGCTGGGTTTTGGCGAGCTTTTCTGCAAGGGATCCCTACTAGAGGTGCTCTTGCATACAGAGGTCTCACTGGTTCTAGTGTGTCCATGTTGCAATACGGGCGCTGAAAATGTCGTAACATTTTCTATTGGAGTGTCAATGGGCAGTACATGTTCAAGTGCAGCTTGGTAATTTATGGGATTGGTGGGATTTTATGACTCATCCCTCCAATGGATTTGGAGATATTCAGCATATGTATTGCATGGTTCATGTGGAAATCGATGCAATTTGATATTTGAAAGAGTTCTTGATCCGTCGTCATGGAAGGTTATTGAGTTAGCTTTGTCTAATATCATTGAGATATGGCAAGTGAAGGGCTGGCCAAAGGCAAGTGAGAGTTCCAGACCACTCTTACATAGGACGGGATTAAATACGAGTGAATCTATATGGCAACATGCACCGCAGTTAGTCCCAGTGGGAGCCTCCAAGTGTGGGTAGTATTAAGATCAATTTAGATGGACCATTAGACAAAGAGGGAGCTGGTTACAGCCTCATTATTCGAGGTCATAGAGGAAGGCTTGGGCCAGTTAGTACATACTCGTTTAATGTGGCTGAAAGACATGGATTGTGGGTGGGTTTGGAAGCTTTACATATTAGGGTGATGTATACGAAATAATTATTGATCAGATAAAGGACAGCTCAGCGGGTGATCCAGTCAGTCAAGATATTCGTTGCTTGCATTCTTGATGACACAATGGTAAGCTCACTTCATCTCATTTATCGTGAGGGGAACATGTGGGCCTTCGCATGGCTAAGAAAGGAAGGATTCATAGTTTAGACTTTTTTTTTTTTTTTTTTTTGTGGATTATTCGTAATGTAGATGTAGAACTTGCTTCTTTAATTGAATAGGGGTGTCTAGTGCATTTGTAATTGCTAGACACCATCGATTATCATCCCAAAAAAAAAAGTGCAACCATAACTTGCCGAAACATCGTCCAAGGATTCACACGTCACCAGCATCGGTGGAGGTGTAGCTGCTGTCTAGCTCCAAACGTATTAGAAGCCAAGGCCATGTAAGCTCGTAACAGAGAAATCACCTACCCAGGACAACCATAAGCCATCTAATATTCTTCAATATTAGCCGTAGTGGGTAGGAGTATGAGAAGCATGTGTCAAACCCCAGGTCACAAACTCGGGTTCGTGACTAATTCGTCAAAATTTAATATTCGGAATTTTGCAAAAATTTGATAAATTCGGAAAGAAAAAAATATAAAATTTAATGGATCTTAGTATTCTTCACTTATTTAAATATATATTTAAATCCATAAATATAAAAAATAATAACAAACTTTGCAATTAATTTGCAAATTATTCACGAATAATTTGTGAAATGCATGATTTAAACGGAAATTTGTGATTAAATTGCGAAGTGATACGGCAGATAAATAAATAATTCGCGAATAATTTGCTAAATTCGTGAACTTTGTTACTATGCCAAATGAAACAGAAGGTGATCAATGTCTTCACAGCTAGTTGCACATCTCGGGCATAAATCAGAGGTAGATGATCATCACGGGCATGTACCGATAATATAGTAGGTGGAACTGGAAACGACATGTTGATTTAGGCTGGGCCCTTCAAGATCTAGTTATGGATATTTTGAATCTTATAGGATTCAGTCCACCAACTTATTAAGAGCCCAAGCTGAGCCAAGCCCACTGTCTTACTTATGCAATTGTATGACTTTCTTTCCACAATATCAGGAAACTCGTTGATCCATTCGGCCCTCTTCCTTTAGTCGAACACAATATCAATGCATTGTTGGGTTGGCCAACTCTCTCAAGATCATTGTTTTGACGCTGTCATCAATCAGGACCCAACCTGCATTGGCATGGTGGTCAAAAATACACATGGGGGTAGATACCGTAGTCCGTAGATCATGGCAATAGAGGCCATGCCAGTCAACACTACGGAGGCTGAATCTGCTAAAGCTTCTGCTATGATTTTCTCGGAATCAGCCAAGCGAGCTGAGCTGTGTGTCCACGCAATCTATGCCGTTCTAAACGTGATTGTGGAGGGGGGCGATGCAAACATTGTGAAGTGGACAGAAAACCACAACTTGGCTTCCCTATGCCGTATTGCCCACCTCATCAATGAATGAACCATCAGACTCGCGACAACCCCTTGGTGTGAGATTCAAATTTTAACAGAACCTGTAAAATGCACACATACAGTGGCAAGAACATGTTCAAGGCCGAAATCTTTTCCCTTCCCTTGGTTTTGCAGGAGTTGTGTGCAATTTGTAAAGAATTATGCTTTAATTGACTTTGTCCCTTTTCCCAAAAAAAAAAAAAAAAAAAAAAAAAAAAAAGAATTATTTGAAGCTAAACAATTAAGAATTAATGAACCTGTATATGATCTAAAGACAAAATTACACTTGAACAAAATGGACGAAGTTGATGATTGAATTGTTATTCCTGTTGCATATTTTTTTTTTTTTGATTGAAAACGGTGGGAACTAGTCCCCCCGCGCTTCATTAAAGAGATTTTAATTACACAAACAACCAACTGGAGATATGATATTCATGCGTCCTAACAAAGGGCCATGATACTCATTCCCCATCCCAAAAAGAGTACCCAACCCATACATAAGATTCCCCAATTTCAAAAGATGAAATCATTACAGATTTTACAAAAAGTTCCTACTACCGGAACATCCCAAAAAAGACACGCCGAAACCTCCTGCTCGGTCGCTGATCACTCTGCTGCCGGTGTTCCCCCCTCCACAGCCGGATTGCCCCCTTCCTCCTGTGATTCCGCTTCGTCGTTAGATGTACTGATCTCAGCGTACAGTTCTTTGACCCTCTTTGAAGCTTCAGGACCTGCCGTTTTCGACCAGAATATAATATTAGCAACAATAGTAGGTAGAAGTTGATGATGCATGCTGTGTTTGTGAGATGGTCTGAATATTCTATTATTCCTTTCTAACCAGATTCCCCAACAAATCGCCGCTCCCCCGATGTCCCAAACTAACCTTTTGTCCTTACTAACGAATGATTCTCGCCAGTCCCCCCAAACATCGATAATCGTTTCCGGAGCGTCCCCCCTAATATGGAGTCTAAGCATAAGGTCTCCCCAAAGTTCCCTAGCATATGGCACTTGATTAGAAGGTGATCCACCGTCTCGCAATCCATCCTGTACATAACGCATATTCCTGGCCCTTGCCACTTTCGCTTGGCCAAATTGTCCCGCATCAGAATAACCTTCCTGCCAGCCATCCAATTGAATAATTTTACTTTTAACGGAACTCTTACTCTCCAGATCGGGTCGTTTGTCCGCACCCCCCCCCCCCCCCCCGTCATTTAAGCGATTATAAGTCTTTTTGACCGAATATCCACCTCCTGTCCCTCCCACCCCGTTGATCCTGTCCTCAACGTCCTCATCCGTCGGCTTCCAATTCTCTAAAAAACGGATAAGATCCGCTTTTTGCCTTCTGGATGCTGCGTTCAGTCTACCCGTAAATCTCGGTCTCCATTCCCCATTTCGCCAGTTTGTAGCTACCCAATCATTTTTATCCCTTGCCATTTTATAAATTTCTGGAAATCTCCTTTTTAAAGTAATTGGACCGCACCACCTGTCTTTCCAGAAGCAGATAGTATTCCCTTTCCCAATCGCGAAAGTAGCTCCAGATAGGAAAATATCCCTAGTGCGGAAGATCCCTTTCCAGAAACCGGACATAGACGCCACATTCTTCGGTTTCCTATGCACGCATCCTTTCCTTAAGTAGGTCTTCTCAATGAGGGTAGCCCATTTAGCCTTAGACTTAACTCTAAGCTTCCACCACCATTTGCCAAGTAGAGCTTGATTCATTTGCCTCAAGTTTAGAACCCCCAAACCACCGAATTCTTTTTCTCTACAGACAACCCCCCATTTCACTAGCGAGTACCCTCTCCCCTCGGTACCCGATCCATGCCAGAGAAATCGTCTTCTAAGCCTATCAATTTTATTGATTACCCATCTAGGAATCTCGAAGAATGACATGAAATACAGGGGGATGGCACTAATGACTGAGTTAAGAAGCACTAGCCTACCTCCGAAAGACAGCATTTTACCCTTCCATCCGTCAAGCCTAACCGCTATCCTGTTGATAAGCTGGTTCCAATCCTCCCTTGTCGGCTTGGTAGCCCCAATCGGAAGGCCCAAGTATTTAATCGGCAGTGGTTTAATCATGCAGTTTAGGATGTTTGCCACTTCGCCCCCCGACTCCCCCGTATCTCCCAATAATATTATGGAACTTTTATCGAAGTTCACTTTCAACCCCGACCATTCTTCGAAAAGATATAGACCCAATTTGAGGAGGGTTGCCTGTAGAGTGTCACATTCTCCGAAAATTAGTGTGTCGTCTGCATACTGCACGTTCATCACCGCGGAAACCCCCCTCCTCAACCCTAACCCATTAATGAGACCCTTTTCTCGATATGACTGAAGCATCTTATGCAAACCGTCTGCCACCATGGTGAACAGCAATGGTGACAGTGGGTCCCCTTGCCTAAGACCCCGTTTACATCTGATTTCCTTACCCATTTTTCCATTGACCATCACCATGACCTTTGCCGTAGTTAACCAGGTCCTGATCCATCCAATCCACCTGTCCCCAAACCCTTGTCTTTTAAGGATTTCCAGTAAGCATTTCCACTCTACTGTGTCATAAGTCTTCTCAAAGTCTAATTTTAACATAAACCCTGACTTGTGGCGTCTCTTACAATCTTGGATCACCTCCTGGACCAAAGCCACCCCATCAAGGATGTCCCTTCCCATAATAAACCCAGTCTGGTAGTCCTCAATGAGATCACCTATAAGACCTCTGAGCCTATTTGCCATAGTCTTTGTGATGATCTTAACCGAGCAATTGATCAAGCTGATCGGCCTGAAGTCCCCAGTCCCTATGGCCTCCTTCTTCTTTGGGATTAGACACACATTGTCATAATTCAACCTACCCATGTCCAGAGTCCCTTCATAGAAAGCGTTCATGACGTCCATAATATCCATCTTCAGAATTTCCCAAAATTCCTTATAAAAAAAAACCGGAAACCCATCTGGTCCAGGCGCCTTATCCTGGCCCATACCCCATATCGCTCTCTTTACCTCGTCAATGGTGATCGGATCTTGCAAGGCAGTAACCCGTTCTTGTACCGATGGCTTAAGCGGTTCCCAAAGGTCCTCCGAGGACTCACACATACTCTGCCGGCTATGTCCAAATAGTACCTTGAAGCTTTCATGGATATGCGATTCAATAAGACGTTCGTCCTCGATGTGATTCCCGTCAATCTGTAAGGAGTGAATGAAATTGTTCCTCCGACGCATGCTAGCGCATTTGTGAAAGAATTTTGTGTTAGAGTCCCCTTCCATCAGCCAGCTTATCCTTGACCTTTGACGCCACATGATTTCCTCCCTGTTATAAATCTCCAAGATCTCTTCCCGACAGCTCTTTAGCCTCCCGAATTGGATGTCATCTAGACCGTCTGTTTCCTCTATCTTTTCCAGATCCTCAATCTCCTTCAAAGTGGATTCCTTCCGCTGTAGCACGTTCCCAAACTTTACCCGATTCCACCTTTTAAGGATCTTTCTAAGTGAACCCAATTTCTTAACAAGCCTTGCTGCCGGGTCCACCTCGCCCACGTCTCCTTCCCAACACCTCTTCACCAAATCATGACATTCCGAATCAGTCAGCCACATTTTTTCAAACCGAAAGATTTAATGTCGTACCCTCCCTTCTTCTCCCGTGCCAATGATGATTGGGATATGGTCTGAAGTATTTCGAATGCTCGAATGCACCATAGCCCCAGGGAATCTAGTTTCCCAGTCCGTGGAAACGAGAATCCTGTCTAGCTTGGCCAGAATAGGATCCCTTCTCCGATTAGACCACGTAAATTTACGATCATTAACCGGAATTTCCATCAAACTTAGGTTGGAGATGACCTGGTTGAACCTTAAACAATCGCGTCCATTACCCCTACCTCCGCTTCTTTCGTGAGTGCTTCTGACAATATTAAAATCGCCTCCTAGCATCCATGGCAGGCTCCACCTTCCCCTGATGCTATAAAGTTCCTCCCAGAGTTCCTGTCTCTGGCTTCTGACATTCGGACCATAGACCGCCGTGACCACCTGCCGCCAGCCGTCCCTCCTTCTCTGTATCACAATTGATACAATAAACTTTCCCACCCAGTCATCCAGTAAGTCAAAATTACTGGTATTGACCCCAACCATAACCCCTCCTGACGCTCCTATAGCGTCCTTGACCCTCCAATCTCTAATATGATGCAGCTTAAAACTCCTGAGAAACCTGTCTGTTGGTTGAGACAGCTTTGTCTCTTCCAAACAGACAACGTCGATGTTGTTCTTCCTAATAACTTCCCCCACCATCCTACGCTTGGCAGCTTTGCCAAGCCCCCTAATGTTCCAAAATAAAACTTTAAACATTAACCATGATAGCCCCCTCCCCTGTCCCCAGCTGAGTTGGCGCCAACTCATCTAAGTTTTGGGAAACACAGTCTCGTTCCTCTTCCCCGTTAAGCACCCTCTGGGCCTTAACAATATTGTCCACTTCTCTACCCTTAATAACCTCAATAGTGTTTGTGTGAACATCATGACATGTATGCATATTGATACCATAAGTATTGGCTAATTGAACTAACATGTAATCAGGAATGGAACCAAAAATGGAAACAGGAGAGTGAGTACCTGCAATGTGTTCGTAGCTTTTCCGCTTTCCCACCCGTTTGTAAATCTCTTTAACGGTCATCGGTTTGTCCCCCTTGTTAAGCTGTCTCACACTCCGTCTGAAGCCTTCCGTAGGTTTTTCAGATTTCTTCTCTTTCTTGGAACTCGCTACCACTATCGGAGTTACATCGAAATTGCTTTCAATACCAGCCTCTTCCCCTGTCTCTGGCACCTCTGATCCCAAGGACTCAGTGTCTGATCCCATTGATTTGTCGGATCTCTCTCTTACCTCCTAATCCCAGTTCCCCAACATTGCCTTGACTCGCTTTTTAACCTCTCTTTGGACCCTCTTCTCCACCTCCTGTCTGAGGAAATCTTCGATATTTTTCCCCTCGTTGCGCGTAGCATCCTCATCTTGACGCTTCAAGTTGATATTTTTACCCACGTCCGTTTGCCCAGTAATGCGTTCACCTCCCCCCATAACCCGCACCTTAATAGGTGAACGGCCTGTCGATGGGCCCCCACAAATCTGGCCACCACAGTCTTCTTGGACTCCTCCCTCAGTAAGGCCGCAGCCCACCGAATCGCGTGCCAAGATAGGATCCAAAATTCGAAACTTTGAGCTCAACGCCACACTGTCCTGTACCATCCCCAACCCAGCTGATGTAACCTTATGTACGATGCCTTCACCTCCCATACCTGATCCCTGTGTATCCTTTTGCTCGAGCCCCACCCCCACACCCAGCTCAGCTTGTACCCTGACGATCTGCCCCATACCCTGTCCCACTCCATGCTGTCCATCACCTCGAGCTGTAGCCATGGGCCCCTCCTGAAGCTGTACCCTAGGCCCGTAGGATTGGATGAAATCCCTTGACACTATGATAGGATTGTTGAAAAGCTGAGTTGGAGTAATGGTGGCCCCCCCTACTTTATGCAGAACGGATTTTGATTTCCCAAAAGAGAACTCATCAGCTGTACTATCCCCTCCCAAGTCGCCATCTGTACCGATCAGTGGCCCAGATTGCACTTGCTGACCCGGTTCAACCCTAGACCCCGGTTCAACCTCATTGAGCCGATCGTCTTCCTCCTCCAACCTAACGTGTTGCCTTCCTCCATGTCCAACTTCGACGTCATTAAACAGCTTCTTCACAACCTGCTTATTTTGTCCCTCCACCACCGTCGATTGGCTGTGATCGTCGTCCTCGATCTTCACTTCCACGCAAAAGCACAGATTTTCAACCATGGCCTTGATCGTCGAAGGAATGCAATGTAACCCATTACATCCGATCCTCACTCTAGCGAAACCTCGTTTGCGCTTCTCCGTAAGGTCGTCCACCTCGAGAACCACCCCAAATTTTCTGACGAGGTCTTGAAACCCCCCTAGCTCCCAACAATGCAGCGGAAACCCCACCAGTCGAATCCACGCTTTGGTGGTCATTTCTTGGGCTACAGCTCCTTCCGCACCTGACCACGGTCGGATGGAGATCCCGTACCTACCGCCGTTGATCTTAATGATATCCCTACGAACCAAGGCCGCCACCCCGTCGCTCGTCGGAAATTCGGCAACCCAATAGTCTCTAACTTTGTAAAGGTCCCACTTCCTTCGATTGAAGGAATCGGAAAGGCAGCGAAGGCCCGTGATCACCTCCGCAGTCGACGGCCAACCTTGCACCGCAGTGATGACCCCCATGGATGTCCTGAGTCTCTCCCTCGACGCTCTCATCTTCCCTGTCACTGCCACAATGGCATGTACAGAATCACGTCTCCTCGGCGATTGTCTAGCATCATCCGGCCTGTGGGTTTTCCTCCTGCCACCTCTAATGGCGCAGTCGCTAACGCGGTGGCCAGGTTCCTTGCATTCAAAGCACACGAAGATCCCTATAGGGCACTCTTCCTTGCGGTGTTGGTCGCCGCAGAGTTGGCAAGACACGCTGTAGCTCCGGGACCTGGACGCTTCCATCTTCTTGGAGGACTTCGATTGATATACCTGCCATGGCTCCCCACCGTCGTCCTCCGTCACATCGTGTGCCTTCCCCTTGCGCCTCAACTCATGCAGAGCAGCAAGGAGTTCCTCCTCAGTGAAGTTTGCAGGCGATGGCTCCGATGCTGGAGACTTGTGGTTGGGGAGGTCAGATAGAAGGTTGTTTTGATGGTGATTGCGCTGAAGAAGCTTGATAGGAGAGGCCTTCCTAAGATGCGGTTGCTGAGGAGACGGGTTCGAGTTCACAGCTGTCTTAGGTGGGGACCTGGACCTCAATCTTCTCTCGCCTCCGCCCCCTCTCCCTTGCAAGGGAGGTTTAATAGTGGTCGCCAACGGAGACGACCTCCCTACCTCACGGCGAGCTTCCTGGTGCCTAAGAGGAGACAAGTCCCTGTGGCCAACCCTATGCCCCCCCTCTCTGTGGTCCTCGTGAGCATGTCTACTGCGAGGGTGGCGTCGCTCATCGTCGCTGCTGTGCTCACGCGGTAGCCAGGCCCTCGATCTCCCTCTGTCCCCAACGTGGGCGTCTCTCATGGCTGGGCAGCAGCGTAGCAAAAAGGCATCAAGCAAAGGAAAGAAGAATGCTGTGGCTGTTACGGTATTGAGGAATGAGGAAGAAGCAAGGTTGGAGAAGGCTGAAAGAAAATGAGGTGGTGGAGGTGGGGGTAGAGTGAGGGTGCAGAAAGAAGGAAAGGGGGGGGGGGGGGGGGGGGGGGGGGGGGGGGGGGGGGAGGAGAGGATGGAGAAGCTGAGGGTTAAGGAGAGGTGGAAATGGTGGAGGAGGACGGAGAAGATGAGGGAGGGGCTAGGGTTTGGTTTTTGGTAGGGGGGAGGGGAGTTCCGGAAAAACGGGAGCCTTCCATTATTATTTGAGTTGTGTCTTTGTATTCCTGTTGCATATTCACATGTGATGTACAAATTTTTTTTTTTTCCCCTGGTCACATGCGATACAAATCCGTAAAGAAACAGATGGTACACTGGGCTATCTTGTAGTACTTCGAAAGTCGAAAGAATAATACAAAAAATAGAACAAAAACACTATACAACACAAAAATAAGCAATCTTGATTAAATCTAACAAGGGGGGAAATTAACAATCATCTCCTCTGGAAGTTGAGTACTTTGATAGCCACACCAAAGAAGACTGCAAACATCAAAGCAAAGCAAGCAACCACTATCGCAACCACTGCCAGGAAGTCGTGATGGTACCCGAAATAACTCTTCACGAACTCCTTGACCATAACACCACCATTGTCATCGAGTCTCTTCTCCATATCACCAAATTGTGAAACAATCATTCCATACAAAGTCCAAGCAACGGGGCAAGCCCAATAGTACCATCTCCACCACACAGGCATACTCTGTATTTAAAATAAAATAAAATAAAATAAAATAAAATAAAAGATTTTAGGGATCGTAATGTTTTTTAGAATAGCAAGCTAGCAAGCAGTAGAAAGAATTAGTACCGGTCGTGGGATGAGAAATCCAGAGAACAGGTTCCATATTCCATAAAATGCAGAGGAAACTATGGCCGCAATGTTGTAGTTGGGAGTCAAACCTACTGCCATCATACCGTAGTATGTGAAGTAGAGCAATGTCACATATGTGAAGTATACATACCAAATGAACTTAGGAACCGTCCAGTCAAACCCAATCATCGCATAAACAATTAGGGAATAGATAACTGACTGAACAAATACATATGGAAGCTCAACCAGAACCTGAAGATTGTATCAAACAAAAGGTAATTAGAAACATGGATTAGATATGAGCATATTGATTTTAAAGTAACGTGCATGAGAGAAATTTACTTGTCCAAGAGCATATGGTAGTGCCGAATACATTCCAGCTGCTCTCTCTCTGTAAAAAACAGTTCTTTCAATCGCTACAACTGGCTGAACTGACACAGCATATGAAATCCCAATGAACAGAACAGCCGCATACATTGAACCCATGGCATTAAATAAGTCCTGCTGCTTCTTCGTCTTAGAGCCAAGATCCCAGAACATAGTCCCGAATATTAATGCGATCAGTAATGTGAAGAAAAACCTCATGCAAGTGTAGGAAGGGTTCCTCCAATATGACAACCACTGCTTCCAAAAGCAAGCCATGGATTGTATAGGGAAGGATTGCGAGTACTGAGTTGGGAAATGGAGGTCACTTGATCCTGGAGGTGGTGTGCTCAATTCCTTAATCAATGCTTTATTCCTCCTGAAAATAAATATCAAATCGGAAATGTTAGAGATGAAACTAAACTCTTCCAAATATTTACGGGGGATAAATATATATATATATATATATATATATATATATATAGAATCAGGTACTTACTGATACAAATCTGAGTTCTTGTATATGTCGACGAAACTGACCCCAAGTGTATTTTCTTGCGAAGGCATAGTCACTTCCAACATCCAAGTTGCAGGATTGTAACCATCCGTGATTTTGCTAACTCCTTGAACACTCTATATAAAAGAAACCACAAATTCACCATTATCAACTATATAAATGAAATAGGTATTTTTTCTCTTAAAAAGCATAACAATTTGTATATTAATTGGCTTACCTGATAGTAATCGATTAGATGGCAAGACTGGTGCCCCAAAGGACCAACATATATCTCTTCCCCTCCTCTTTTCATCAAGAAGAGCTGAATATTGAACATAATATTGAGTATCTTCTCAAATTCTACTTTAAAAAATATTTAAAAAATATTTTAAAAAAGAAAATTTTGAAAATAGAAAAGGATAAATCCTCACCTCATCAAAAGCCTCGAATATATCAATGCTAGGCTGGTGAATGGTGCACACCACAGTCCTTCCGGTATCCACAGTATTCCTCACAGTCCTCATCACAATTGCTGCAGCCCTTGCATCAAGACCGGAGGTAGGCTCATCCATGAATATTATAGAAGGATTAGCGACAAGTTCAACTGCAATAGTTAGCCTTTTGCGCTGCTCAGTAGATAAACCATTCACTCCAGGCAACCCAACCAATGATTCTCTAAGTGGTTTTAGCTCAACAAGCTCCATAACCTCTTCAATGAACATCTGTATTCATTATATTTATTAGTCAAATTTGAGATAGCTATAGCCTATAGGGGTAATGTGGACATTATCAATGTTATCATCATCTATTTGACGAACCTTTCTTCTTTCTGAATCAACTTCAGAAGGCAACCTGAGCCATGCGGAGTAGACAAGGGACTCGTAAACAGTGACATTAGGAGAGTGGATGTCATTTTGCTCGCAGTATCCGGATACTCGTGCAAAAGTTTCTTGGTTTTTGGGATAGCCAGACACAGTGATGCTTCCATCGATGTATCCTCCTGTTTTCCTCCCAGCAAGTACATCCATCAGCGTGGTTTTCCCAGCCCCACTAACACCCATTAGAGCAGTGAGCACTCCAGGTCTGAAAGATCCACTCACCCCCTTCAGAAGCTCCAGTCTGTCTCCTTCAAACCCTGATGCTTTCATTTCCTGCATATAAAATATATATATGTATCTATTGTGAGATGATAAATTCTCTTATGAAGTGAAATGGAGTAGGATATTATCTGAATAAATAAACTTACTTGTGGCATGTCAACGGAGTATCTTATATTGTCGAAGGTGATTGAAAGAGGAGTGAATGGAAGGACCATTCCTTTCTTCTTTACCTCTGTAGCTTCAGCTAATCTAGAGTTATTGTTCTCATCATTTTGATCACTAGATAATTCTACCATCTCTCCTGTTATATTTGCCAGGTTTTCCTTCAAAAACTCTTCAGATACAGAGGGATTTGATTGCCCAAATGCTGCAAGTATGAAAAAAAAGGGAAGGTAACATTAAAACGACACTCTGGAATATATTACCCAAACGGTATGACAGTAATCGAGAAGATACTCACGGCTTAGATAGGTAAGAGCCATGGTGAAAAAGAAGTTGAATAGTACTACATAACCAATCAGAGCACCGATACCAATCCAGTACCACTTGGCTTCTGTGAACATTCCACGAGACTTCAAAACGTCTAGTCCAAGTGATTCAGCTGCTCCAGGAAGAATCTGCAAAACAATTACATACAAGTCTTTCAGCTGATTTACTCTTTAATTTGCAAATTTTCTCCTCGGCTGTAACAGAAACGGTCTTTACCTTCTTCCAAGAATGCCCAAGGAATTCATTTACTGAGATTGCATTCTGTGCATACATCAAAGGTGATGACCAGTAAGCCCATATCCACCATTTCTTCACGTCATCTGTAAGAAAGAATGGTCCTTAAGCTTTACAAAATGAACCAATATAATTTCACAATAATACTTGTAAAGGGTTCTGATATGTTACATACGATGAGCCAAAAGGAATCCTCCCGATATTATAAAGACAAGTAATGTAAAGGCAGCCAACGAATTTGCAATAACCAGTTCTCTGCCAAGAACACCAATGGTTCGAAAAAGCCCAGAAGCCATCTGATTGGCCAGTAGAAGTAATAGGTACTGTTTGAATAGCCTGGAATAAAAGGTATATATGTATAAGTTTCTAAGTAGCAAGAATAGAAGGGTAATTTAAAATTGAGACAAGGCAGTAATTGCCTCACCTTCCTACGTTTGGATCAAACCCTATGACATAGTAATCCAAAAAAACCCACACCGCAACCTCAATAAAGGATATTGGGATCCTTAGAATCCAGGTAGGCAGTGCGTAAGCCCACGCAGGGTAAAAGAGGTAGTCCCTTTGCTTGAAGAAAACAGGAAGCTTGAAGATTGTCAAAGAAAGCTCAGAGAATCCGTTAAACATGTGCATAATTATTGAGAAGAAAAGGGCTCCCATGTAAATCCCCCCATCGTTTATTGTATCACGGTGCATTTTTGTTCTCAAAAAGAGCGTCATTGTGATAATTGCCATATTCATGAGCTGAAAGGCTCTGAATGCGTAGACGAAAGAGTTACGTTTCATTAGCAGCAACTCTCGGTCAGCGCACGCTTTCAGAAGGTCCTTCTTGCTAACACCGTACTTTGAAGTGCTAAGAGCAGCAGGGTGCGCATTTTTCTTGTCGAATGGAGTCGAGAGTTGTTCTCCTAATTTCTGACCTACATGGAACGAGTGGAACGCTTCTGCAAACACCTTTGCAGGCACAAATCTGTAAGGTTCATCAGCCCGTGCCCAATATTGCTGCTGATCTTTCCTCGAAGTCACCTGCAAACCAAAAAGAGAAGATGTTTAGCAAAGAGTAACTAATTCCAAAACAGCTACTAATTTAGTTCAATTTTATAAAATTTCGGGTAACTCACTTCTTGTAAGAAATCTGCAACACCTTTCCTCTCAGGACACTTAAAGCCCATGGATTCGAAGAACTCAAGAACATGCTCGCGAGGACCTTGGTACACGACATGTCCATCAGAGAGAAGGATGATGTCATCAAATAGGTTGTAAGTCTCTGGTGCGGGTTGGAGCAAGGAGATGACAGTTGTACCCCCGAGGATATGAATGGTCTGTCTGAATGAATTCACTATCTGGAATGTGGTCGAGCTGTCTAGCCCAGTGGATATCTCGTCCATAAACAGTGCTCTTGCCGGTCCAACAATCATCTCACCTGTAAAATTATTCATTACCAATTCAGCACTTCATAGACGTTTAGTTTTCTTTTTCATTCAGAGTAAAAAATATAAGAGTTAATTACCAGTCGTGACACGCTTCCGTTGACCACCAGATATACCTCTAATCATATCATCTCCTACCATAGTATCAGCGCAAATATCCAACCCTAAAATCTGTATTTTAGAAACCCAAAAAAAGGGGGGAAAAAAAGAATCAGAAAAGGTTTACCCTATAATCCGACACCAAACATTTAAATCTCACATATGGATGAAAAGGAAATTATTACCTTTAGTATATAATCTGTGACGGCGCTAGTTTCCTGACCTCCGACAGAAACAGCCTGCAAGCGCAAGCGAATGAAATAGATTATATTCAATATGTCCAGTCAATTATTAGCACACTTAACGATCGAATCCAATGAACCAAACACAAAGAATTAGAACGAGGAACCAAAATAAAATCGTGTCGCACCTTCATGAAGACATCAATATCCGCATCTGGCTTGATATTTGCTGCCTTCTCCCTTCTCACTAGCTCAGTTAGCATATCTAGAAATTGCCCACAATTAAGTAGGCAGAATTAGAACTCTATGGACTAGTTCTTATGAACAAACAACAGATATCAGATTGAAGAAGATCAACGAATTGATAAAAATACTTACCATAACGAGTACCAACTCCTTGACACCTTGCAGAGAAAGCTAATGTTTCTCTTACAGTCATCTCCCCTATATGAAGATCATATTGGCTGATATAGGCAGCGGTCCTCCGAGGCACAAATTCATTCATTCCGTGACCGTTATATGTGACATTACCTGTAACCTTGAGATCTGAACCAAGCTTTCCAGCCATAGCCAACAACAAGGTGGTCTTTCCCGAGCCGGGCGGTCCCAAAAGCAAAGTGAGCCTGAAAAATAAGTCAATAAGGCTCAGTGTTTCATTTTAAGAATGACAATCCAACTTATAGTTGCAGTAAAAAATGTAATGTTCCCTTCATACCTTTTTGGCTTGACGATTCCGCTCACATCATGAAGGATAGAGAATGGCCTCTTCTTGTTTGGTAAAATATGGAGAGAGTTGCCAACGCTCTAGTTCAAACAAAAAGAAAGATTCAATACTAAGAGTTTAGCAGAAAAACTAACAGAAGGAAATTAGACAAGTGAACTACCTCCAGAATGTTTAAAACCGTATTGACAAAGGTAGGTAAACCCCTGCTGCCCACATAAGCTTCAGCCTCAATAGTTAGGTTCTCATAACGCACTTCGATTGTAGGAAAATCAAGCCCAACTCTGATTTTGGATGAAAATTGAGAGAATATTCAGTACATATTGGTAAAATTGAGAGAATATTCACACACTTGAGACTAATCAGCTCCTAACTGACATAAATAAATCTGATTGGAGAATAGTTCAATTTTCTTTGTCAAAGAATTAAAACATAAGGCAACTTGAGTTAAGCTATGGTTAGCTAAATTGGACATTAGTAAAATGTAGCTTGGCTTTCTTGTTGAGTTCTTCACTCTGTTTTTTTTTTCCCATCTATATGACATCTATTTATATGGAATCCTACTTCAACCGAAAACAACATATTTACATCTTTTGATCTTGATACCTACAAAATGAAACAAGAAAAAAATATGGCTTGCTTACCGATCAATACGGTCCTTGAGCTTAAGCAAGAACTTCTCATTGTCCTCGTCTGCAACTTTAACCAACCTCTCCAACAAGTTCTTCTGCTCTTGCTCCCCGAGACCTAAGATATCGACCTCCTTCCTCCCACCTTCTGCGGAGTTGAGAATTCCTTTCCTTACTCTATCGTAAGTCGGAAGCCTCTCCAAAGCAGCCCATTTCAGAGCCTCTTCATCGTCTTCATCCCTTGACGATCTCGAGAATACCTCCTCCCCTCTCCTCCAAATGCTTGAGCTGTTCGTCCTCACACTCCCCCTCATACTCCCCCCTCTTAACACAGCCCCTGTATCCATTGCACTAGGACCCTTCTCCAAAATGAATCAAAGAATTCACAACAATGTTTTTTATCTTTTCCTGATCAATTCACAACAATGTTGCTAGGCCAAGATTAAGAAAACCCCAAAAAATTGTAGTTGTGTTGAATGTGAATTGTTGTGTTTCTTCAAAAACGAGGAAAGAAAGTTGGTTTAAATAAAGAGGGAGAGATGAGAGTTAAGTTTCAAAGAAGGGAGGTAATAGAGGCGGCTTTAGGAAGTCAGTTGACCACCATGTGAATCAGCTGGTGGCTTTCAATGAAATTTAGTTTGATCTATACTTCAAGAAGAATACGCCCAATTTGGAATCAGTGCAGATCATTGAAGTTTCTGATTAATAATTGTGGAAAAATAATATGTTAGCTGTATGGATTTAGGGGCATCTTTACTATTAATATTATTGTAAGCAAATTCATGCATTTGCATACTGCATAGTACTAGAATAAACTAAA
Source organism: Hemerocallis citrina (assembly GCA_017893485.1). NCBI lineage: Eukaryota > Viridiplantae > Streptophyta > Magnoliopsida > Asparagales > Asphodelaceae > Hemerocallis > Hemerocallis citrina. The sequence goes on from CM030361.1 coordinate 35,149,740, forward strand.
AAAAAACATTGATGAAAATTCAAGTAACGTGTCCCACACAAACAGGTTCTAAATATATATAGTATTTCAATGCAAAAATGTTAAGAATTACAGCTCCCATCATTTTGTCTTGACTAATAACTAATAGATGCTTTAACCTTTTCATTCTCTAACAACCCAAACAAAATTAAAATCAAGTAAATGTAAAACCCAAGGCATAATTTTGTCATGAAGTTCTAACAAGAACTCTTGCATACAAATTTGCAAGTTTTATAAGAAAACACAGTAAAATAATGGTAATATTGCAATACAGTTATACGAAAAGTCAAAACTACACATAATTTTTGTAGGCCTCGTTTAGTAATGAGGTTAAGTTTAGAAAGCTTGAGTTTCTGACAGTTAAGGAAGAAATCCAGTTCCATTGAATTTATTTTCTAACTGCACGTATGTATCAAAACTTAATCTCATTCCCTAACAAAAAAATGAGGTGTTCTACGAGCAATATCACTTTCAGGCATTTCATCAAACATGTAGAGGGTTTAGTCACACCACAAAACAAAAATGTCAACATGATTTGGGTATCGACAAAAAAAGAGGGGTGCTACATTGTGGTCGAGATAACAACAGCGTAAACAATAATTCCTTTCAGGCATTTTGTCAAACAATTCAAATTTGGTTTTAATCACACCACAACCACCAAAACAAAATGGTAGCAGTAAATGTGTCGGCAAATATAATGAAAGAGATGAGAAAAGGGGGGGTTCCATTTGCTTTGGAAAAAGTAGGTAATCAATCAAAGGCTATGAATGAACCGAAGGAGGAAAAGTCTATGCAGTTCCCAAATTATCTTCATCACCCACCCATCAATGTGAAGAAGAAGAAGAAACAGGAGAGGACGATGTAGTCCACATTTTTTTTCTGTGCCCTAGAGCTAGACTAATCTGGGAGGTCATGGGGATGGGCTTTCCCACACGGTAGAAACTCCGAATTGTATCGAGAATTTTTGGTGTTGCTGGAGAACCAGGGGCGGAGCTTAGTGAGGACCCGGGTGCCCCCCGGGGAATTTTTAAAAACCCTCTTCACACTATTGAAAATTTTATAAATCCTTCAAAAAAAAATTATAATTTAACCTATATGAAAACTAAATTTTATTGCTTGGCTCCCCTAAAAATTATTAAAAAATTTCTATATTTTTAAATGTAATCATAGAATTTACCCTGGCTCTTCTAATAAAATTGTTCTGGCTTCGCCCCTATGGAGAACCACAAATATCGTGAAAGATCATAGGATAGTGTGGGTTATTACGGTGGGAGCTATTTTGTGGATGTTGTAGCTGGATAGAAATGACTTTTGCTTCCGTAATTATAGATGTACATTTCATATGTTATTACATAAAATTCTGGTTTTAATATAGAGTAATGCTACATCCACTACCAATTTCACTACATTTCTCTTCACTAGGTGGCACACTCCAATAGATAGGAAAAGATAGAGTAGGTGGGAAAACTCTCCAATAAAAGTATGCCACCTAAGATAGTGAAGAGAATGGTAGTGAAATTGGTAGTGGCTAAAGCATTATTCTGGTTTTTCCATACATGCACCCAATACATTTTCAAAGTCCATATTAGTCTTAGGTGTTGCAGTATAAAATCTAAAGTAGCATTTGTCTCTAAGAGAATAAGAACACAAAGGTAAAAAGACTATTACGAGCAATTGAGATACTTCAACTTCAGTTTTTTTCTCAAAGAAGGTTTAATAGAGAAGAACTTTCATGATGTTACAAGTTGAGACTCACACTAATCATTTTTTAAGTTTTGATTGAGGGACTAGTGTTGATTGTTGAACTTGAAATAGCAATGTGTGAGAGACGAGTATGGAATTTCAATTAATGTTGGACCAGTGTGAAAAAAACTCCTAGTAGAGGATAAATATAGTTTAGCCCGTGATTGACAGTGATTTCTTAGTGGACTTCTTAACATTTCTTCTATGCCATAAACCTCTTAAACAGTGCACAAATTGCAATAATAGTATGTATCATGGGATAAAAGAGTATGTATTTATAAAATGTGAATGATGGCTATGGTCTTCTTGTTTCAGTTTTAAAAGAAAGATACAGTATCAAATATTAAACTGGAGTAATTTCATTATCCTTTCTCATTAATGAAAACACTCTGTGTGTAGCCACATTTTATTTCAGAAGGTAATAATGATAATAAATGTATTGTGAAATATCGAATGTTATGCTTACGTATATATTTTCTAACATGATTCAATACTAGGGTTGGCAATCGGGTCGAACGGGCCGGGCTGGATCGGACCCGTCCGGGTTGGACGTTGACTTGGACGGGTTCGGGCCGGATTGGTGGCTTAACCGGGCCGGGTCGAAAATTGGAAATGGCGACCCACCCAACCCGTAAACCCTTTCGGGTCCAACCCGGGTCGGGTCGGGTCGACCCGCGGGTTGGCCCGTTTAGATAGATAGTTTTTTTTTTAACTTATAATAATAATAATAATAATAATAATAATAAATATTAAAAATCGTAATAATAATAATAAGATTGAAAGAATAAAATTGGCAAAAAATATTGAAATATTATTCATATGAATTTAAGTTATACAAATTTCACAATTTCTAATGAAATGAAGAATTCAATTCACAAATATGTTTTATACACTAACATATTTCTTATATACAATTTCAATTTACTTCAATTTTTCTAATTTAAAATAACAAGCACATATATAATACAATTTTTTTTATCAATTTACAATTGTCTTCAAGTTGATGGCCTTGAATTTGTTGTTGTTGGTCTTAAATTCTTCATTTTGGTTGCTATTGTTGTTGTTGTTCTTCCGACGAGTTGCTCCCAGTTGTGGATATTGATAATATTTTTTCTTGTGTCCTATCTTCAGCCTTCAGCCAGTCTTCTGTGCAAACGAGCATCTCTAACGTGTCGGGCTTCAAGCGATTCCTGTTATCAGTTAGAACTCTGCCACTTGAAAAAATGCACTTTCAGAAGCAACTGTAGAGACAGGAGGAGTTAGTAAATCTTTAGCCATAATTGACAGAATACTATAAGTGTATTCATGGTCTTTCCACCATTGTAAAATATCTAGTGGAGAAGAAGAAGACTCAGAATCTTGTTGGTTATACCAATTTAATTCATTTGGTTGATTAGTCCTAGATTTTTTTGGATTGAATTTGTACAAGTAAATTAAATGTTCTATAATCAAATTTACTCGTACCCTTACCTTTAGAAGTAGCAGAAGAAGAACTAACTACAGAAGTTGTACTATTAGAAGCAAAACATCTATCATAATAATCATACAAATTATTTAATGTAGATTCAAATTGAACTAAAAAAGTAGCGCAATCAATTACTATTTCAACATTTTTTCCAAGTAATGCAAAAAACATTTCAATCAAACTCTTCGTACCTTCTAATTTGATACGAGGATCCATAACGGTAGCAACACAAATCAACATAGGAGGAGAAAAATAATATTTCAAAAAAAATTTGTATGCAGGTTTTACAATATCACCAACATAAGTATCATTTAACATTTCGTTAAATATTTGCATCATGCTAACTAATGAAATAAAAATGCTACTAGAAGTAGATTCATATGTTTTTAAAAATTTTAAAGTTACGGTTTTAAAAGGTTCTAAAAATTTCAACAAAGATTCGGCATAAAACCAATCGGTAGGAGTCATTTCAAAATTGTGCATATTTTTTTACGATACAAAAGTCATTTACAACTACTTTATATTCAGTAACAACATGTAGTAAATCAAAAGTATAGTTCCATCGGTGTATAACATCCTTTGGAAATCTTCTAAAAGGTATATTTGAAATCCTACACCAATTTTTTCATTCTTGAAATACGATGGGACCTAATGCAATAAAATGTACACAATTTCTAATTTTAAGTATATATGGATCGGCTATTTTTAATGTATTTTGAACACATAAATTTAAAATATGACATGCACATCTAATATGAAAAATATTGTCAGATAGAGGGTTTAATTTGGATTTTAAAGTAGTAATTGCTGCATTGTTGTTAGATGCATTATCAAAACTAATACACATAATTTTATCGCGAATATGAAAAACATCACAAATTTCTAAAATACAGTTTGCTATTTCAGTGCCACTATGGGGATACGGCAACGCAGCGAGTGATATGATTCTTTTTTGAAGAATCTAATCATTGTCGATCCAATGACAGGTTATTTCCATCGTTGGAATATTGTTGACACTCGTCCAACAATCCGAAGTTAAACTAACTCTACAAGTTAAACTCCATAAAATTGCAATCAAAGCTTCCTTCAATTCATTGTACACTTTAAAACAATTCGATTTGTAAGTATTTCTCGGAATTCTTCTAAAATGAGGGTTTAAGGCCGTTTGATTAAAATTTTCCAAGTCCCCACTCTCGGGATAGGAAAATGGTAACTCTTCCTTTATTACTAATCAGGCCATTTCCTGATGAACAAGATTGGGATCATAACAGTGGCTATCAACTAGACCGGTCCTAGGGTTGATTTTTTGTTGGCTGGTTAGGTCAACAAGAAGTTCTTTATGGTTATTTAGGATGTGTCTACTAATTGTACCGGTGCCATCACCCCTCTTTAATTTGTATGCCTTAGAACATGTTTTACAAACTTTCAAACCTATACCCGGACTTTCTTCGTCCGGAATAATCGTAAAACTTATTCCAATCACTACTTTCTCCTCTACTTTTCCTACTACTACGGGTTTGTGTGGTTTCAATTGGTTGTTGTTGTTGTTGTTGTTATTCTAATTATATGTCACCTACAACCTCGTCGTATGTACCCCATTGTTGGGTAGGAGGATCATGGTACTCTTTAGCGGGCTCACTAACTGGGACAATTGGTAGCCTACGGGAAGAGGAGGAGGAATCTTTCCCACTTTGGCTACGACCACTACTGCGCGATCTAGACATAATGTAGTAATATATGTAAAAAAAAAACTATACAATGTAGGAACGATGAATTATAAAAAAAATCTAGAAAACAAGAGGGTTGAGATATAGAAGATCAAAAAACAACAATAATTATAACTACAACAAAAATAAAATAAGAAGAGAGGTATAAAATTTTGATACCGTTCACCATGGATACGCGTATATAAAAAATCCGTGAAAATAAGAATAGAAGTAGAAGTAGAATTCCTCAAATCCGGAATTGAAGAGTTGGGGAGAGCTTGTAGGAGAGTTGAAGACTTGATCATTTGGAATTGGACGAGAGTTGAAGAGTTGAAGACGTTGAATTTTGATTTCGATACGATCGGAATTTGATCGTGTATATGCCTTGAACACTTATTTATTCAATACTTTAATTGTTTACAAATTGCTTAGAAATGAGTAATAATAGTAGAGAGAGTAAGAGAGTAAGGTGTGATTTTTTTGATGGGGTTTTGAGGGGTATTTATAGGCTAAAAAAAAAAAAAAAAAACAGCCAAACGGCTCTAAGAGCCGTTTGTAACGTCTCTGGTGAACAGTGGCCCAACGGCTCGCTGACCCGCGAGTCAACGGTTGGCCCGTGACGGGTGGAACATTTGACCCAAACGGGTCAAACGGTTCATAACCCGCGGGTCGACCCACGGGTTGGCGGGCAGGTTGGGTAATTTTTAACGGGTTCGCGGGCCGGGTTAGCCGGGTTCGATTAGTTATTTAGGCGACCCGGGTCGACCCGTTACTGTTCACGGGTTCGACCCGAACCCGCACCACTCTTACACGGGCCGGGTTAACCGGGCGGGTCGGCGGTTAACCCAGCCCACTTGCCATCCCTATTCAATACTCAGATTCCATACATCATCTTCACTTGATACATAAAAGATTTAAGGGTTTCTCCTTGGCGGGTTACTGACAAATATTTAAATTTTATATACCGCATTCACAAATTCTGATTTTTATATAAATCACTCTCAAATTTAATTCAACTCAAAAAACTACACAATCTGTAAAATTTCTATAAATTGTGAGTGATGTACATGAGTTGAGTTAAAATTGTGAGTGAGTTATATGAATCACAATTTGTAAATGAGGCATATGAATTTTAAATATTTGTCAATGACCCATGTGGAAAAAAACCCAAGATTAAAAATAAAACTGTGATTATTTCATACTTTTGGATGGGTCATAATCTCATTTTTAATAAAGTAATTTTATCTATATTTTATATTAATAGGAGAGAAAGTCTACCCTCTTTTTTTTTTTCTATTTTGAAATAGATAAATGAGATGAAAAATAGTCATTTCTATTTAACTAACACTTGCACTACGCATGATTTTATTAAAAGTTCAAAATAAAATAAAAACCCCAATTTCTCAAAGACAGCCTCTTCCCTTCCCACTTTCTCAATCTCACAAAATCTCACGTCTCTTTCCAAACTCACCCCATCCCCTAGCTTAGAATTAGATTTTTAAGCAAACACAATTCATAAAAATATTTTTATATGATTTTCTTAGTCTCTAACATGTGCTATAATGCATGATTTATAATGTATAACTTATTTACTGAATATTAATGATATTGGAATATACATGTTAACATAAATTAATTGAATTTGCCACATCTTTTCATTGCATGCATTTTTTTAGTTTTAATAATATTCAATTTGATAACATTATGGTTTGACAGTGATTCTCAAAACCATCTGCTTATATGACGATGATAATAAAGATTTCAATAATTACAGTATGAATGATATTCATAAGTTTCTCCTAATTCTCACACTTTTAGAGCTCTATATAATTTTACGAGTCTTTTTAAATTATTGTATGTTGTACAATTTGTAGAGGATAACACTAGTTTTGTAGGAAGACAAAAGGGGTCAATCTCTCAGTTAGCTTTAGCTAAGTTGATCTCCGTGGAGTCTAAGAGTTGAATTTATCGGAGCTTGGAGCAACCTTTTGGTCAAAAAGGGTGAAAAAAGTAGTTATAATCCAAAGCAGTTGGAAACTAAGGTCAGATATGTTGGTAGCTGGGGAAAAAAGAAACCGTAGATGTCGTTTCTATTGACACCAAAAGTCGACGGAAAGAAAAGAAATGAAGACTATATATGTTTCTAGAAGAAACATTTTAATCTAAATTTTTTGGGGACTATACCCTCTTATAAACTTCATCTTGATTAGCTAATCACTTCGAAAAGAATGACTCTCACAATGCCATCGTCACTTCTTGCTAAGTATCTTTCTGCGGAGAAAATGAGGCAACTAGTGTCTTTTGGCAAAGCAGCGATGCAGTTTAACATTCTACAACCTTGACTTTGACAAATCGCTTAGCTCCATTCATCTTCGGTGCAAGAGCGCTCTATCAGTGAGATATTAGGGACCTTCAACTAACCATAAACCAGAATCCTTGAATGAATGTAATAGCATATATGTTGTTTCATCAAAAAATATATGTTAAATTATGTCTTTTTCTTCTTTTTTTGTTTTTTCTTTAAGAAATTACTGTTGGAAAATAATTTATGTGGGCTCACCTATGTGACTAAATGTATAATTGCTATTTTAAAGTCTAACCCAAATTAAAGTGATCTAATTAAGATTAAGTAATGGGTTAAAAGTATATAATTTAAAGTGTGATATAATACGTGTAGAGACCGTAAAGTAGAAATCTTATTTTGTGATGGACAAAATTGGAAATCAATAATTATCAATTAGGGTTATAGTCCCTTATATATACGCATCTTCTTATTTCATCTGTCATCCCATCAACAGAAGAATAGAGAGACGACATCTCATAGAAGTGCATATCATATAGGAAGATCCAAACCCTCTGCGCAATCTCCATCAATGACTTCAGGTTAGTGTTTCCGCTTTTAATGTTCATCTTCTTTTGATTTAGCAAAGATCTATACTTTCATGATTTAAGATTTTATATTAAAGCACTTTTGCAACATGATTAAAATCTAAATTCATACAAACATATTTTAGGTTGTTATTAATATTTTATACATGTTCTTAAGTGTACATAAAAATCCAACAATTGGTATCAGAGCTATCTTTGCTGAATTAATTGAAGAACTGTTATTTTTTGTTTAAGAAATTTAGGGTTTCTCGTTTAAAGAAACTTAAGAAATTTAGGGTTTCTTTTGATCTTCCTGTTTAAAAAATTCAATTAATGATTTTTATTGATGAAGTAATTGGATCAATTGCTTCAGATCTGGAATTAAAAAAAAAAAAAAAAAAATCAAAATCGTAAGTGTCGACTAGAAGTGATTTTGATCAGTATGCTTGATATAGACGTGCTTGATATAATTTAATTGACATAAGCATAAGGTGATTTAATTGATAAAGACGTGCTTGATATAATTTCTTGACATAAGCATAAGCATGTTGATTTGGTGGTTTTAGATTTGGATAATTTTTTTTAAGGATATGAATCAATCACAATCAGATCTGTATAACTATGTTTTGGATTTTTTTTTTTTTGATAAAATTTTTTAAAATATGGTTCAGATTCTCTGGGCTTCAATTTTTTTTTTAAATACACTTTTGAAGTGGTTTTAATTCAGTAAGTTGACATCCATCTCTGGTTTTGAGATTTCTATATGGCTTCAGTTTGTAATTAACCTGTTGGAGGGGGCCCACGGGTTAGGGACAGCAGCAATGTTGCTTGCTGCTGTTGCCCACGTGGCACAGTGGGGCCCAATGGATTAAGGCAGTACAGTATGCTGCGGTTTTGGCTGTGGGTATCTCACTTTGTTTCAGTATATTGAAATTTATCATATGCTTCGGTCATTGAATCTGTTCCATTGGTTACTAGCATGTGCATCCAAATACATCACTGGTTATGTTTACTGTTATCAATTTATATGGTTTTGATATTGAATTATGTTGTGTTTAATTAAATTCAAGCACAACTAACAAACTCTATTAATTATCAATGGCTTGAGAATGAAAACTTCCGTTAAAGATGAGCTGTTTATAATGGTTTCGGTAATGAAAACTTCTGTTAAAGAATGAAAACCTCAAACTTCTGTTCAAGCACAACTATCATATGCTGTTTATAATGGTTTCGGTAAAAGGGGCCCACGGGTTTGTGAAGGCAGCAAATGCTGCTGCTGTTGCTGACGTAGGCATGGGCTCGGGTTTGGGTTTCTGTGCTCACAAAATTAAGGAAATGTGAGATATAAGAATTTTAATTTCTGTTAATATTATGTTTAATCCTATCTTTTGACATTATCAAATCAATAGATAGATATTGTTCAGTTATGGTTTTGTTATTATTTCAGATAAATATACATCACATTTTCTGTTATAGTTTTGTCATCACTTTAAATTGATATTATCTATCTAAAATAAAGTAAAATTGTAAAGTTAAGGTTAAGAAAATTTTTGGAAAACAATTAAATTCAAATTTTGGTTTTGGTTTTTCTTATGAATGTCTAATATTTTGAATAGTTTAATTGAAACAAAATATTGCCAAAGTGACATCTTTTATGTAGATTAATTTATTTAAAATATCAAGATGATTGTGTGTTTGTAATTCATGTGTTTATTAACTGACCCAAAGGTAAGTTAATATTTGGCCAAATTTCATACACATTTGTGGTAATAAATATGTGACAATTATAAGGTATTCCATGTGAACAATAAGTCAGTCCAAAGAATGACTTATTATTTGACAGGATTTATTGTCAATATTTGATTACTACAACAAGAGTCCACTTACAGTTAATGTTACTGTCCAAAGACTTGATATTAACGTTGTGCTTGGTATCTTGAGATGGGATTAACCATTATTTGAATTTATTGTTTTATATGGATTCTCATGTGAGCTTATTTTGTTTATTTTTGTTCTATATTCAGCTAGTGTATCTTCTGATGCCTCAATAACTGCTAACATCAATTTTATTCCCATTCTTAATGGGACAAATTTCAAGGATTAGAAAATGACTTTTAAGGATATGGTAAGACGTATGATTGCTTATCCCAGCTAACCTGAATCCCCCTGGGGAGAAGCATTAAAGACAACAGCTTACATTCTCAATAGAGTACCACTTAAAGCAGCTGCAAAAACACCTTATGAGCTTTGGATAGGTCGAAAGCCTAGTCTAAAGTACTTTTACATTTGGGGATGTCCAGCTGAGGCAAGGCCTTACAGGCCACATAAAATTGGACTCCAAAATAGTGAGCAACTACTTTATTGGTTATTCTGAACGATCTAGGGGCTATAAGTTTTATGATCCCACACTTATGAATATTTTTGAGACGAGAACTGCAATATTTTTTGAGGAAGTTGAGTTTGGGGGGAGAAATAAGGTTAGGGACATTGCATTTGAGGAGGAATTGGATTCAATTACAAACCCAATTCCTACCATGACTTTTGACAATATTCAGGTTCCCACACCTATTATTGATCAAGAAGTGAATCTGGAACCTCAACAAGACAATGTTGAACAACCCCCCAATCAAAATAAGGTAATTGTTCCAGAAGAACAAACTCAACAACCTCAAGAACCAGTGCCATTAAGGAGATCCACGAGAGAAAGGAGGAATGCTATTCCGGATGATTATATTATATTTCTCCAAGAACATGAGGATGACAATGGAATGATAGAAGATGATCCAATTACATTTCATCAGGTCATTAAAGGTTGTAACTCTCAAAAGTGGATGAATACCATGAATGTGGAGTATAAGTCTATGCAAGACAACAAAGTTTGTGAACTTGTCCCATTACAAGAAGGTGCAAAACAATTGGTTGTAAATGGATATTTAAGACCAAGAGGATTGCAAATGGTAATTTGGATAGGTATAAGGCATGTCTTGTAGCTAAAGACTATACTCAGAAAGAAGATATTGATTTACAGAGACTTTCTCTCCAGTTTCATCGAAAGACTCGTTTAGGGTAATTATGGCAATTGTTGCTCATCTTGATCTTGAGCTACATCAGATGGATGTCAAGAAGGTGTTTCTCAATGACAATATTGACGAGACAATTTATATGGTGCAACTAGAAAACTTTGTGTCGGGAGATCCAAAGAATATGGTTTGCAAATTGACAAAATCCATCTATGGACTCAAGCAAGCTTCTCGTCAATGGTACCACAAGTTTCATCAAGTAATTATCTCATTTGGTTTTGAGATGAATGTAGTTGATGATTGCGTGTATCACAAGTTCAGTGGGAGTAAGCATATATTCCTAGTTTTATATGTCGATGACATATTACTTGCCACTAATGATATAGATTTATTGTATGAAACTGAAAGATTTCTGTCCAAGCATTTTGAGATGAAGGATCTTGGGGATGCCTCTTTTGTATTAGGAATTCAGATACACCGAGATCGTTCTCGAGATATTCTAGGATTATCACAAAAGGGATACATCGATAAAGTATTCAAAAGGTTTGGCATGCAGGATTGTAAGACCAGGGGATACTCTTGTTGCTAAAGGAAACAAATTTAATCTCAATCAGTGTCCTAAAAGTAACCTTGAAATTCAGGAAATACAAAAGATCTCATATACATCAGCTATTGGGAGTCTAATGTATGCTCAAGTATGTACGCGTCCGAATATTGTGTACATTGTTAGGATGTTAGGCAGGTATTTAAGAAAACCTGGTATGGACCATTGGATAGCAGCCAAGAGGGTCATGAGGTATCTTTAGAGAACAAAAGACTACATGCTCACATATAGGAAATCAGATTATTTGGAGGTCGTAAGGTATTCTGATTCTGATTTCACTAGGGTGCCATGATAGCAAAAAGTCTACATCCGGCTATATTTACCTGTTAGCTGGAGGAGCTATATCTTGGAAAAGTGTCAAACAGACACTTATAGCTTCTTCCACTATGGCAGCAGAGTATGTAGCATGCTATGAGGCATCAAATCATGGAATATAGCTGCGGAATTTTGTCATTGGGCTGCGCATTTTGGAGAATATAGAAAGACCACTCAAGTTATTTTGTGACAATAAGTCAGCAGTGATGTATTCCAATAACAACAGGAGTTCGACAAAGTCGAAACATATTAACATAAAGTTCCTAGTTGTGAAAGTAAGAGTGCAAAGTGGACAAATGTCCATAGAGCACATTGGGACAAACTCCATGATAGCGGATCCGCTCACAAAGAGATTACCACCCAAGGTCTTTTATGAGCATACTGCTCATATGGGTGTTGTATTATTTGAGGATATCATGATTTAGTGGGAGTTTGTATTTTATTTGCATTATGTTTGTGTGAGATATTTGGTTATTTTCTGATCAGAAATAAAGAATTCAGTTTTCTCACTCATTTGTCATGTTTTGGTTCTGACCTCACTTAAGTTTTAAAGAGGACCAGTTGGAAATAGGCATGTGTATAGATCACATTGCATGAAATTTCCATGCTACACATTCACACTTGATCTATGTCGTTTGATTATGTTGATATATGTGACCATTGATGAATTTAGTTACGATAAATGTAACGAAAATTGCTTTGATCCTATATTTACATGATTAATGGACGAGATTGTTTGGCTATGCTTTTGGTTATGATAGCAAAATTTTGAGCTCATAAAGTATGTACATTTATAAGGAGTAACATATGTGGCCCAAGTGGGAGATTGTTGGAAAATAATCTATGTGGGCTCACATATGTGACTAAATGTATAATTGCTATTTTAAAGTCTAACCCAAATTAAAGTGATCTAATTAAGATTAAGTAATGGGTTAAAAGCATATAATTTAAAGTGTGATATAATACGTGTAGAAACCGTAAAGTAGATTTCTTATTTTGTGATGGGCAAAATTGAAAATCAATAATTATCAATTAGGGTTATGGTCCCCTATATATACGCATCTTCTTATTGCATCTATCATCCCATCAACAGAAGAATAGAGAGACGGCATCTCATAGAAGTGCGTATCATATAGGAAGATCCAAACCCTCTGCGCAATCTCCATCAATGGCTTCAGGTTAGTGCTTCCGCTTTTAATGTTCATCTTCTTTTGATTTAGCAAATATCTATACTTTCATGATTTAGGATTTTATATTAAAGCATGTTACCGCTAATTCTGGTGTGGGGGTAAACAGATAGAATTTGTGAGTTCGCGAAAAAACCTGAATAGCAGATCCGAACCTGTTCGTCTGAGTTGGGCTGCTGACTCCCGCCGTACACCTGCAAGGAAAGTGCGAAACACCGGGGTTGATCCCGGCGATGCACCCTTCGACGCTCTTGTCAGTAACCAGTGATGATTAAAAAAGAGCTTATGCAGGAAAAGGAGTGATTAACCTGTGACAATGGTAGGTGGGGGGTATTTATAGTCGCCGTTGGGATCAGATTAGGAATGTGATTCCTGTGATCTGATAAGGCATAAAATCCTCGTAATCAGATTAGGAATGTAATCCCTTAATTCCCGGTGAGAGGATAACTGCAAATCAGGCCCGTTGATTTAGTCAAACCAGTGACCCTGATCTCCTCTTGCTGGTCTGGGTTTGTATTGGGTCGGGACCCGTACCCAGTTGAGATGGATCCGTTCGCGGGTTGTTGGATCTGTGAGGAGGAGACCCAGTACCTGCTTCGGACCCGTTAGTAGGTGAAATTACCGTTTTACCCCTGAGCTTTAAGATTCGTCTCCGATGTGAACGGTCCCGATTTAATTCTATTTTTAGCCATATCACGAGCCCCCCACTCATAGAGACTGAGTTTTTCAGTCTTTGAGGAGTAGTTTTACTGTTCTAATGGCGTACAGGATTTTATCGGTGTTCTTTAAAGGAGTTTTGGATCTTGCTCGGGGTGTAACGGTGTTATTCTGGGCTTGTAAAATGCCCAAAAATATTCTCAGAATTTTCTGGATTTTTGGTGATTTTTCCAGATTTTTCTGAATTTTTTCTCATTTTTTTGTATTTTTTATTCATTTTCCGAATTAAATAATTAATTATCGAAAATATTAAATAATTATTCTAATTAAATAATTATATTTTTCAGAATTTAAAATATTTTTTCTGAATTTATAATTATTTTTAGAATTTTTATTTAATTTTTTCCGATTTTTTAAATATTTTTTCGGATTTTTTAAATAAAAAAAACAATTAAATAAATTAATTAATTAAATTAAATAATACCTGACACGTGGCACGATCTGTGCCGTCGGATCCCGGAACACGTGGCACGATCTGTGCCGTTGGATCCCTGCACGAATCTCGAGGAGGCGCGCTTTTCGAAAAAACGTTATCTTGTCGTTTAGCGCGCGTGGCGCAATCTGAGCCGTTCATCAACAGAAGCGTGAATTTCTGGAAGATCAAACGGTCGTAGTCGTTCCGCGGAAATTTTCTCCGTTTGTGAAGCTCGGATAGGGGTTTCTCGGCAGCCGACCGAGAGGTGATTTTGCCCAACCACGTGGCGCCACGTGGCACAAAATATATATTTTTTATATATATTTTTTTTGTCTTTTTCCTTTCTTTACTCCCGCCAGCTCTGTTCTTTCTTTTCCCTTCTTCTTCTTCGTTTACCTCGACCCAACTCTGCCTCTCCTCCTCTCCTTCGACCTCGTACTCGAAGAAGGAGGGGAGCTCGGCAAGCTGTTGAAGGAGATGGACAAGGATCTCGGGACGTGGAGGTGGAGGTGAGGCCGACGAGAGCACGGCGGTGCTCAACGATGGGTTCGTCGAAGAAGGGGACTGAGCCCGGAGCTTTGGAGGAGTGGCGGAGCTCGGTTCGATGGAGATGGAGCTCGTGGAGGAAGGTGGCGCTCGAGAAGGAGACGACGGAGCCCATTGCGATGGCGTTCGGAGCTCGTCATTGGGCTCGTAGCTCGGAGCCGAGGAGAGTTTCGACGAAGGAGCTCGGCCATGGAGGTGGTGAGCTCGTCTGTGGAGAGCTTCTGAGCTCGCTCGTGGAGAGCTCGGAGCTCGCTCGTTGGCGCTCGGAGCTCGTCTCGTGGAGGGCTCGGAGCTCGTGGCAACGGTGGGTCCGTCGAGGAATGAGCTCGGAGCTCCGGAGTCGAGACATGGCGGAGCTTGGTGCTCGGCGGTAGGCTCGTCGACGAAGGAGACTGAGCTCGGTCGTGGGAGAAGAGCTCGGAGTCCATCTATTGGCGAAGCTTGGTGCTTCGGTGGTGGAGCTCGGCGGTAGTTTCGCAGAGGAGCTCGGAGTGCGAGGGGAGCTCGCGTAGGGGGGAGTTCGGCGACTCAGACGGAGGCGGAGCTCGGCATGGCGAACGGCCTCGTCGTGCAGAGTGGGACTAGCCGTTGGAGGAGGTGTTCGGCATTGAAGATGGAGCTTGGCAATGTCAGGAGCTTCGACAGGTCGGAGAGGGAGGCGAGGGCCTCAACCTTGGCGAGCTCGACGGAGGGCGAGCTCGGAGTTGGGTTCTTCTTCCTCCGGTTCGTTTGGTCGCACGACGGAGAAGAGAAGAGTTCGGCAAATGAAGACGGAACTCGGCCATGGTGGGAGTGAGCTCGACGTCGGAGATTGAAGAAGACGGAGCTCGGAGATGGAGGTGACGAACGGTGCTTGGGTTTTTGCTTGGGTTTGGCGCCAGGAGTATTGGAGAAGGAGATGGGAAGGGGTTCGGGTCGGATCCCCTTAACGGGTCCGAACCCGGCCCCTTGTGGCCCCCCCCCCCCCTTTTTTTTTGGGCTTCTCCTTGTCCGGCGAATCCGAGCACGGATTTTGAGGCAATTTTTTGGCCATTTTGCAGCTCGGTATGGCAGTAGCTCGGATTGGAGATCCGAACTATGTGGCTTGATCTGGGCCGTTGAATGGTGGCACGAATCTCGAGACGGGCTCAATTCCCAAGAAAATGCTATCTTGTCGTTTAGCGACGCTGGCAAGATCTGGGCCGTTGGATGCTGGCACGAATCTCGAGACGGCTCAATTCCCAAGAAAATGCTATCTTGTCGTGTAGTGGTGCTGGCACGATCTGAGCCGTCTGATTGAGATCTTACACGAATGTTGAGGAGAAAGTGAGTTTTCTCCGTTTGCAGGCTCGGAAAGGCACTTGCTCGGCAGCCGATCGGGCTCTTTGATGTTGGGGCTCAGATGGGAAGAGCTCGGATGGGAAGAGCTCGGATTCTTGCTCGGACGGGAAGAGCTCGGATGGGAAGAGCTCGGATTCTTGCCAGGACGGGAAGAGCTCGGATGGGAAGAGCTCGGATTCTTGCTCGGACGGGAAGAGCTCGGATTCTTGCCAGGACGGGAAGAGCTCGGATGGGAAGAGCTCGGATTCTTGCTCGGACGGGAAGAGCTCGGATGGGAAGAGCTCGGATTCTTGCTCGGACGGGAAGAGCTCGGATGGGAAGAGAGCTATTTGTGAGACAAGTGTGAGGAGGAGCTCTAGGAGAGAGTTGTGCTCCAAACTTGTCGAGAAGAGGTCCGCTTCGGGGGCGAGCGGAGCAAAGAACTCGGAACGGGAAGAGAGCTATTTGTGAGGCAAGTGTGAGGAAGAACTCTAGGAGAGAGTTGTGTTCCCAACTTGTCGAGGAGAGGTCCGCTTGGGAGATGAGCGGAGCGAAGAGCTCGGCTCTGGAAGAGAGCCATTTGTGAGATGACCGTGAGGAAGAACTCTAGGAGAGAGTTGTGAGCTCCGAACTCGTTGAGAAGAGTTCCGCCTCGGAGGTGAGCGGAGCGAAGAGATCGGCTCTGGAAGAGAGCCGTTCGTGAGACGAGTGGGAGGAGCAATTCTAGGGGAGAGCTTTGGCTCCGAACTCGCTGCTTATGTGAGAGAATCAATGGTTGTGGGAGCAGTTCCGAATGGTGACCCTCTTCTAGCCCGCTTAGGAGCGAGCTTGCGAAGTAGAATCGAACCAAGTGTTGGACTCCGGAACCATCGTTAGAGGTATTCAACGGTCGTGGGAGCAATTCCGAATGGTGACCCTCTTCTAGCCCGCTTAGGAGCGAGTTTGCGAAGTAGAATCGAACCAAGTGTTGGACTCCGAACCATCGGTAGAGGTATTCAACGGTCGTGGGAGCAATTCCGAATGGTGACCCTCTTCTAGCCCGCTTAGGAGCAAGCTTGCGAAGTAGATTCGAACCAAGTGTTGGACTCCGGAACCGTTGTGAAGTGCTTAGCAAGTTGTGGGAGCAGCCATGTAGAAGAAGCTGGACTCCGAACTCGTTGAGAAGAGGTCCGCCTTGGAGGTGAGCGGAGCAAAGAGCTCGGCTCTGGAAGAGAGCCAATTGTGAGACAAGTTTGAGGAGCAACTCTAGAAAAGAGTTGTGAGCTCCGAACTCGTTCAGAAGAGGTCCGCCTTGGCGGCGAGCGGAGGGAAGAGCTCGGCTCTGGAAGAGAGCCATTTGTGAGATGAGTTTGAGGAGCAACTCTTGGAGAGAGTTTTGAGCTCCGAACTCGTTGAGAAGAGGTCTGCTCCGAGGTGAGCAGAGTGGAGAGCTCGGCTCTGGAAGAGAGCCGTTTGGGAGACGAGTTTGGGGAGCAACTCTAGGAGAGAGTTGTGCGCTCCGAACTCGTTGAGAAGAGGTCTGCTCCGAGGTGAGCAGAGTGGAGAGCTCGGCTCTGGAAGAGAGCCGTTTGGGAGACGAGTTTGGGGAGCAACTCTAGGAGAGAGTTGTGCGCTCCGAACTCGTTGAGAAGAGGTCTGCTCCGAGGTGAGCAGAGTGGAGAGCTCGGCTCTGGAAGAGAGCCGTTTGGGAGACGAGTTTGGGGAGCAACTCTAAGAGAGAGTTGTGCGCTCCGAACTTGTTGAGAAGAGGTCTGCTCCGAGGTGAGCAGAGTGGAGAGCTCGGCTCTGGAAGAGAGCCGTTTGGGAGAAGAGTTCGGGAAGCAACTCTAGGAGAGTTGCGCGCTCCGAACTCGTTGAGAAGATGTCAGCAAGTTGTGGGAGCAGCCATGTAGAAGAAGCTGGACTCCGAACTCACTTTTTAGCGAGTCGTGACTCGGAGAGATAGAGATGAAGCGAGAGCAACAATTTCCAATGAAAAACGTAGGGTTTTATTAAAATAAGTTAAGTGGCTGCTCCAATAGGGCGAGCCATTATTACATGCTATTGGCCGGGTTACAAGCATCGGCCTTATTAAAAATCAGGGTCCTACTTCTACAATAAGGTGAAGACCTCTTGGGAAGAGCCGGGAGGTTCTGAGTCTTAAAGCTCGGAGGGCCCTTCGGTTCGTTTGTTGGCTCCTCAGGGGGGAAGCTCGGCCCCCTCTTTCTGGACGAACTTGGTCAGGTGCCCCCGCTGAATGAGTTCTTCGATCTCCTCCTTCAGAGCCCGACAATCTTCCGTGTCGTGGCCGTGGTCCCTGTGAAAGCGGCACCACTTATCCTTGTTTCTCTTCTTTCCAGGTGTGTTCATTCTAGGGGGAGCACGGAGTAGCCCTTCCTTGTCCACTTCCATAAGAACTTCTGATATATTGGCAACGAGGGGGGTGAACTTCTCAAACCGAGGAGTTGGGCGGCGCTGGCTATTGCCGTCCTTCTGAAGCTTCTTAGCCTCTTCCTCTTCGGTCAGCTTCCGTTTCGTCCCTGAGGTAGACACTCCGAAGCTTGGAAGGTAGGCGGCCTCTTCGGCACGAATGTACTTGTCACACCTGAGAAGGAGGTCAGCGAAGTTCTGTGGAGGCCTCTTAGCAAGAGAGGAGCGGAGGCTGGAGTTGAAGACGTTGGACTGGAAGGCGGCTGTTGCGACGGATTGGTCGAGGGAAGCTATGGACCTGACCTCCGCGGTGAACCTCTTCACATAGTCTCTCAATTTCTCACCTTTCTCTTGCCTGAGCCGGAGGAGAGAGATGCTGGTCTTCTCCGTGTGCCTACTGCTCACGAAGTAGGTGATGAAGAGCATTTTGAACTGCTCGAAGGAAAAGATGGAAGAGGGAGCAAGGCGGGAGTACCATTCCCTGGCCGACCCCTTCAGGGTGGCGGGGAAGGCCTTGCAAAGTAAGGCGTCCGAAGCCTGGTGGATGAGCATGAGGGTCTTGAAGCTCTCAATGTGGTCGATGGGGTCCGACTCCCCCGAATAGGTTTCAAACTGCGGAGGCTTGAATCCCCTCGGGATGGGAGCCTCCATGATGGTCCGGGAGAAAGGGGGTCTGCTCGGACGGATGGTTCTGCTGTTCGATCCCTCCCCCTCGTGCATCCGACCGATTCGCCTCTCCACCTCATGGAGACGGCGGTATAGGGCATCATCCCTCCCGTGGTAGTCGAACGAGTCTCTGGACTCGTCTTCGTAGGAGGGAGAGCCGGGACTACGACGTCGGTCGTCCCGGGAGCGGCGAGGGCTAAGATCATGCTCCTGGTGGTTAGGAGCTGGCAGAGGAGAGGCGGACCTACGGCAAGGACTGGGAACCCGTTGGGGCGAAGGGACCCTTTGGGCGTCATTGTTGTTGGGTTGGAGGTTAAGAGCCTGCAACACTGTTGCTTGAAACTGCAGGAACTCGACGCGAGTGATGGGTGCCTCATTGTTCCTCGGCTGATGCCGACTGGTAGGAGAGTGGTGCCTCCTCCTGTGATGCTCGGGTGACTCTCTCCGCCTTCTCCTGGTAGGAGACCTTCTATACTCGCGGTGGTGAGGATTCCGCTCATCTGGACGTTGTAGGCGGGAGGCTCCCTCTCGGGACCGCTTTTCGTCCAGACGGTGGTGGAGGTCCTCATCCTTCTGCCGGTTGAGGATAGTATTTCGAAGGTCAGGAGCCTGAGGACTATGGGAGGCATAAGAGTCTGTAGAGGCGTTGTGTACCGATATGTGGTCTTGATGGAGAGGTTGTTTTTGCTTCCGTGGATCAGGACCGTTTGGGGGTTGCTGGTTCGGAAGAGGAGGTTGGTCCTGCGGGACACGGTCCTCGGCGGGCGGAGGGAGCCCCCCCAGTTGTTGAGAGGGATGGACAGGGGCTTCTTGCTGGTCCGCAGGGTTGGGTGCGCGATTGGACCCTCTAGATCTGACCTTTCTGGGAGGCATGGCTGGAGAAGAGCTAGTCGACGGGGAGAGGAGAGGCAGCTATTCGTATGGGTTCCCACAGACGGCACCAATCTGTTACCGCTAATTCTGGTGTGGGGGTAAACAGATAGAATTTGTGAGTTCGCGAGAAAACCTGAATAGCAGATCCGAACCTGTTCGTCTGAGTTGGGCTGCTGACTCCCGCCGTACACCTGCAAGGAAAGTGCGAAACACCGGGGTTGATCCCGGCGACGCACCCTCCGACGCTCTTGTCAGTAACCAGTGATGATTAAAAAAGAGCTTATGCAGGAAAAGGAGTGATTAACCTGTGACAATGGTAGGTGGGGGGTATTTATAGTCGCCGTTGGGATCAGATTAGGAATGTGATTCCTGTGATCTGATAAGGCATAAAATCCTCGTAATCAGATTAGGAATGTAATCCCTTAATTCCCGGTGAGAGGATAACTGCAAATCAGGCCCGTTGATTTAGTCAAACCAGTGACCCTGATCTCCTCTTGCTGGTCTGGGTTTGTATCGGGTCGGGACCCGTACCCAGTTGAGATGGATCCGTTCGCGGGTTGTTGGATCTGTGAGGAGGAGACCCAGTACCCGCTTCGGACCCGTTAGTAGGTGAAATTACCGTTTTACCCCTGAGCTTTAAGATTCGTCTCCGATGTGAACGGTCCCGATTTAATCCTATTTTTAGCCATATCAAAGCACTTTTGGAACATGATTAAAATCTAGATTCATACAAACATGTTTTAGGTTGTTATTAATGTTTTATGCATGTTCTTAAGTGTACATAAAAATCCAACAATTACTCTTCAAATTGGGACAGAATCAAAGTATAGTGTGCATAGCTCTAGCATCCAATAGTAAAACCAATCGAATGATTTCTTTCGTAGATTAATTATGTGGGTTATTTTCAATCAATGTTTTCGATTTAGTCTTAATAAATGCTATGAAGAACTATCTATATAAAAAAACACAAAGAAAGCTATCAAGTGGCTCTCCTTCAATTTCCTCAAAATCAAAGGCTCAAATCTAACATCACAAAACACATTCCCCCCCCCCCCCCCCCCCCCAAAAAAAGTTATTTATTTATTTATTTATTTATCTCTTTATCTCTCTCTCTCTCTCTCTCATTCTCTCTCTATTTACTCAGAAATTTAGATTTTCATATTTCAGGTTTGCAAAATTTCAAATTTTTTATGTTTTTTTTTACTATTCATGTTACATTGAAAATAGCAAATATCTCTTCAATCGTTAAATTTCATCATTTTCCACCCTCAAAGTTCTAAGAAGTTGAATTTTATACCCTCATTTATAATTATTTTTCAACATATATTAATGGAAACATGAACTTTTATTTACAACTAATTATTGTCATACTATTCAAACTTGAGCTATATAATTGTTGTTTTACTGTTTACAAGGCTTTTCATATGTTGTATCGTTCCAAAGACGTGCCGTAGGCACGTGCCCACGGGTCAATCTAGTTATAATATAACTACTAAACTATCAATCCTTATGGCCATTAACTCTGAAGTTTTAATTTATTGGTATGGTTTAAAGTCATTGGCTATGCAATATTTTTTTTTTGATGAAAAGGATAGAGTCTAACGACTCTAGCCCGGACAATAGTATATATAATAAGTTAAAACAGAACAACGCAATGAGGAGTAATACAAGCAGTAGTACAGGAATAAAAAGGAAAAGAAAAAGGCCTGCGGACACGCGAGGCAAGTAAATAAGACATTTACAAAAGAAAACAATCCGCAGCCAAAACCAATAGTCCCGGAAACAAACACAACAGACGCCCCAATAAGAACACAGCTGCAACGGCCAAAGCAGACGACCACGACATGAGACGCAACCAGCGTGGATAAGCCCACAACAGACATGAATCCCACCTGACAAGCGAGGCAAGGAGCAGGAGAGGAATACACCAACGACCTCACAAAGCCGAACCTCCAAACCCAGCACATCGAACGCACTATAAAAAGCTGCAATGAAGGAAAAATTGCAATACTCCCATACAGCAAACAACCCAGAACAAACCGCACCCAGGAGAGAGCAACACCCTGGGCCGCCAAGGGCAACCACACCAACAAAAGGAAATCAAAAGGCAACAAAAGCCGAAAATGAACTGGAGTAAGAGCCAAACATTGGCCCTAAACCAACCCGAAGATTAAGAATAAGAACCATCACAATACAAAAAAAGTAAAGGGACGCATATATAGTCCCCCAATAGGGTCAGCCCCAAACAGTGGCGCTAAGCCCACCCAAAGACAAGGAATAAGAAACAACACAATAAGCAACAAGTAAAGTAGTGCATGTTAAGTCCCAAAATAATCCCCTGCAAAAAGGAAGATACAGTCATAAAACCACAGAAAAAGCAAAAGGTCCCATGGAAGGGACTGTACCAACACCAAAGAAAAGAGGAGCTAGCAAAACGGGCGCCCAAAAGAACAGTCGGACAGCACTGAAAAGGGAGGTACACCTCCCGAAAGCTTATAGCTGCAAAAGGAAAGCGAGAAAACCACATTAGCCCAAAACAGAAATATGCGCAAGGCAAAACACCTGAAGAATAAAAACCCATTAGAGCAATAAGAATAAACCAATCAGAGTAATAAATACATAAGAGAAGGGGAAGGGGGAATATGCTAAGAGCAGTGCGAAACCGATACACTACGGCGGAAGGAAGTTGAATTGATAGAATAAAGAAGCCGCAGTGTCGATTCTTATAAGATTTAAGGAGACACTCCTTTGCGGAGACAAGGAAGAGGCCCAGTGCTCGGGAAAGAAGAGGAGGTCGTCGATCAGACTCGAGATCGGACGCTTGGAGTTGGAAAAGATGCGAAGATTTCTTTCCTTCCAAATGATCGAAATGAGGGCCATCGTAGTGGCGTCCCAAGAAGGACAAAATCGAATAGGGACAGCAGAAACGTGCCAAGAAGTGAACCAAGATTCCATAGATTCGAGAAAACCAAGCACCCCCAAGCCCGGTGGGCAATCCACCATAACGGCTGGGAAAATGGGCAATCAATGAATAAATAAAAAGCGTTCTCCGGATACAGGTTGCATAACACACAAATTTGTCCAACCGCAATGTTTTTTTTATGAGGATATCAACAGTCAGTAATTTTTCCTGAATAGCGAGCCAAGTCAAGATTTTGATCTTGAGGGGGACAAAAGACTTCCAAATAGAGTTAGCAAAAGGAGAGGAGACTCCTCCCGAATTGAGAAAGTTATAGAAAGACTTAACCGTGAAAATACCAGAACTGTTCCATCTCCAGCGGTAAGCATCCTGGGGTTGCCAGGAGTAAGCTTGAAGCTTCGCCAATAGACAGGTCAGTCTGGGGATTAAGGGGGGAGGCAGATTGCAAACGAAAGGAATGAGCCAATACCTGGAGCCGTTGTGGTAATTGGTATAGTCTGCCACGGTAGCGGCCTGGTTGGCAGCCAACTAGATAACTCATGAAACGAAGAAGCAGTACAGAGGTTGCCCAACCACTGGTCCGTCCAGAACAGAACGCATGCTCCAGGCCCGCACACTTTAAGCAGGCCACATTTAAAGGGAGATACCGATTTCCACACACCTTTCTAGAACGAAGAGGTCGAATTAGGGAGAGAAGAGTGGAGTTCCCAAATTTTATGACGAGAGAAATATTTAAGACTAATAAGGCAAGTCCAAGAAGAGTCTCCCAAGTTGAGGATCCTCCAAATCCATTTACCCAATAACGCAAGATTCTGATTTCTGAGGTTTATCACTCCAAGACCACCTTCCCGTTTCGATTTGCAAATCAAGCCCCAATTACAGAGATGTTTGGCTGATCTGAAGGCGGACAAACCCGACCAAAAGAAGTTCTGTCTAATACGATCGATCTTGGCAATAACCCAGGAAGGAATGTAGAAGAAGGACATCATGTACAAAGGGATGGACGAGAGAACCGAATTAACAAGGATAAGACGTCCTCCCCTCGAAAGAAGTTTACCAGCCCACACATTGAGTCTGGACTCCACTTTATCAATCAGCGGAGTCCAGTCTGATTTGTGTAGTTTACCCGATCTCAATGGAACGCCAAGGTAAAGGAGAGGAAACGACGCAATACCACAGTTAAAAAACTGCGCAATTTCAAAATTACGATTCTCCGATCCTCCAGAATCGAAGTTTTAGTGAAGTTAATAGATAAACCAGAAGCATGCTCAAAAAGGTAGAGAAGGAGTTTTAATTTACGCAAGGCTAACCCGTCCGGTTTTAAGAACAAAATCGTATCATCAGCATATTGAAAATTAAGAATACCACGAAAACCATTGAAACCACCCAAACCCTCGATTAGATTGGAATTCCAAGCATGCAACAGAACTTTACTGAAAACGTCTGCGACTAGAGAGAATAATAGCAGAGAAATCGGGTCACCTTGACGGAGGCCGCGTTTACACTTAAACTTATGTCCTTCGGTACCATTAATCAAAATGGAAGAAATGCCAGAGAATAAACTGGATTGAATCCAAGCAATCCATTTAAGACCGAAGCCACATCGAAGCAGGATCTCAAGGAGGACATTCCAATCAACCTTGTCATAAGCTTTTTCAAAGTCAAGTTTCAAAAGAATCCCTTCCGAGTTAGAACGATGACAATTGGAGATAACTTCCTGAGCCGAAGCCACACTATCCAAGATAAATCTATTTTTAATAAAACCCGATTGCACTGGATCAATGAGGGGGGAAATGACCGAGCTAAGTCGATTAGCAAGGACTTTTATAATGATTTTGAAGGTAGAGTTTAATAAGCTAATGGGTCTGAAAGCAGAGACACGATTAGCGCCCATAATCTTTGGAATGAGCACGATGTTGGCATAATTAATATGGTCAAAAGAAAATTGACCAGAGAAGAGATCAGTGAACAGGGCCAAGAAATCGTCCTTTGGAAAATCCCAAAATTTCTGAAAAAAGAACGTCAGGAAACCATCCGGTCCTGGAGCTGAATCACTCCGCATAGAGAAAACAGCCTCTTTAATTTCTTACATAGAGAATGGTAATTCAAGACTGGAAAGATCATGATGCTCCATCCCATAAAGATTGAACCAATTAAGCTGACAAGAATGAGGTCTCGCAGTACCCATTAGGAGTTTGAAGAATTTGAGGAAGGCAGAATGAAATTCGGAGTTAGTACGAACTTCTACATTCTCTTCGAAGATCGAGGAGATATGATTACATCTTTGACGGTGAGAAGCAAACTTATGAAAGAAGGACGTGTTCCCGTCCCCCTCTTTAAGCTTGGCTATGCAATATTAAGTACTGATAAAACAGAATACTGTTAACTCCAAAATTTATTCTATTGGTAAGTTCTATTACATACACAATTGATGGTTCATGTAATAAGCATTCAATTTCAGAAAAAAAGACAACATTAAGCTTCATGTTTTGTCTAAACAAATAATTATATTCATTCGTTTGTCAAGTCAACACCGTCCTATATCCTCTTTTGCGGGAAAAAAAAATGGCTCAAAGAAAGGTATATCCTTTGTTAAGGTCTATCCTCTGTTGTGATGTGATTTTTTTTTGAGGGTAAAGGTGGAACAACGCTACCCTGTTTCATTAATAAGAAATTAATAAAACAACCCCGGCGTACCGGGGAAAAATACAAAAAGTAACAGTGCAGAAAGTAGAACATAATTTCCCAACAATACCCTGGGGGGTGGGTCTAACCAAAAGTACAAAAGTACAACCTAAGGTACAATAGACCTAAAATAAATACAAAATAGAGCTAGCTGTAGACTGTGGGCTTCCTAATTGTATCATGTTCCCTGTGAGTATCAAGGGGGCCTACCTCTCAGTCCAGTGTCGGTCCAAACTCGATCTCTTCATCATCGAATTCCTCCACTCGGAAGACTCTAGCAATCCTCTCTCTTGCTCCTGTAGCAGCAGCTGTGGCCCAAAAGGAAATAAGATGCATGATATGCGTAAGATTATCAGAAGTACTATTACATGAAGCACGAAAATAAAAATTATTTCTGTCTAGCCATAACACCCAAGTAGTTGCCGCAATGGATATGTACCAAGCATCCTTCATTTTGTGGTGAACAGAGGTAAATTTGGGGCCAACCCACAATTTCTCGTATTCGCTGGGGTAGTCACATGTCCCTAAGGCCCGTAATACTTATACCATAGTTGCCTTACTCCTTTGGCAATGAATGAAGAGGTGGTTCAGATTCTCCGTATGTACGTTACAGAATCCACAGTTGGTCGCGAACTGGGGTTGTCTTTTGGCAAGGTTCTCTCTAGTGAGGATTGCATTATTGAGCACTAGCCAGAGGAAGAATCTAACTTTAAGGGACGTTTTGGCTTTCCATAACACCTATGCCCAACTGGGTCTACATCCTCGATAGTGAATGCGATGATACAGTGACCTAACAGTGAAAGCTCCTTTGGCCTCTAGTCCCCAGCGCATCTGGTCTGGGCCCTGAGTGCACATTGATTCATTCCGTGTAATGTGTATTTGCAGTTCATTCGGTCGCTGTTGTAACCCTGGGCTAAGAGGTCCTCGGAAAGGCTGTTTCCAATTGCCCTTCTTCCATGTCTTGGCAACCGATATATTCGAGCGAGTTGTTTTCTCATACAAATCTGGAAAAGACTCTTTGAGGGTATGGGCACCACACCATTTGTCCCACCAGAATCTGGTGGACCGTCCATTCCCAATAGTCGATGTAACCGCTGAGTTGAAAGACCCGCTTGCTTTGGCAATCCCTTTCCAGAAGCGAGAAACTCTAGACCCTACCCGGAAGCCTAAACTTCTCGTACCTTTTTCCCTAAGGTATGGTTGAATAAATTCTTGCCATCCTTCCCCGCTGTGGTGGAAGACCTTCCACCACGATTTTCCCAGTAGGGTAAGGTTCATATCTCTCAAGTCGATGATGCCTACCCCTCCATGTTTCTTCTTCATGCATGCAATACCCCATTTGATCAGGTGGTATCCCCCCCTATTCGAGTCCGCCCCTTTCCAGAGGAATCGCTTTCGAATTCGGTCAATCCTTTGGATCACCCACTTAGGCAGCTCAAAGAACGACATGTAGTAAATGGGCAGATTAAACAACACTGAGTTGATAAGGACCACTCTACTCCTGAGGGAAAGCGACTTTCCTTTCCATCCAGACAATCTTTCCTCCACCCTATCTATGATAAGTAGCCAGTCCGTCTTGGTAAGATTCCCTGGTCTGAGCGGCAGACCTAAATACTTGATTGGAAAATCGTCTTTCATACAATTTAGTATGATGGCATGATCCTGTGCTTCTATATCTGAAAGTGCAATCGGAATCAAAGCACTCTTGTGGAAATTAATCCTGAGACCTGACCAGGCTTCGAAACAGTAGAGGGCTCCTTTAAAGAAAATTGTTTCTGACCTGTTCCCGTTACCAAAGAGGAGGGTGTCATCAGCATACTGAAGGATCGTGCACCCTTGGTTAGAGGTGTTGCTAGCCACAGGTTTAATCTAACATTTTCTTCGACAGTTCTCTAGCATGCCCCTCAGAATGTTTGCTACGATAGTGAATAGAAGAGGTGACAGCGGATCCCCATGCCGAAGACCCTTCTTACAAGAAAACGGTAGTCCCAGCCGCCCATTAACCGAAATTGCTGTTTTACTAGTGGATAAATATTGTTTGATCCACCTGATCCATTTAACCCCAAAGCCTCTCCCTCTGAGAGCTTCCAGCAAGCAATCCCAGTCGACGGAGTCATATGCTTTCTCAAAGTCCAGTTTGAGGAGGAAACTCTTAGAATTGCCCGTGTGGCAGTGGTGGATAACTTGTTCTGCGGTGGCCAC
The DNA here is from genome assembly GCA_017893485.1 of Hemerocallis citrina. Taxonomy (NCBI): domain Eukaryota; kingdom Viridiplantae; phylum Streptophyta; class Magnoliopsida; order Asparagales; family Asphodelaceae; genus Hemerocallis; species Hemerocallis citrina. The sequence goes on from CM030361.1 coordinate 35,177,398, forward strand.
ACAGTCCAGGATACATCTGTCCTTTATGAACCCAGACTGGGCGTTGTTGATTAAACTGTCCATTATGCTTCCTAGGCAGATGGCCAGGACCTTTGTGATGATCTTAACCAAGCAGTTTATGAGGCTAATAGGCCTAAAATCCCCCACCCGAGTAGACTCCACCCGTTTAGGTATCAGAATTACTTCCGCAAAGTTGAACATGCCCAGTCTGAGGTTGTTGTGGAAGAATTCATCCATCAAAGCCATAATTTTCCCTTTTATTTCTTCCCAGAAAACTTGGAAAAACATCATTAGGAAGCTGTCTGGCCCAGGCGACTTCTCTGCTCCCATTTGAGTGATGGCCTTTTCCACTTCCGTCTCCGAAAAATGTGCTTCCAATGTGGATAGCGAGTTAGCTGACTCATTCTGGTGGCCCTGCCAGAAATCGTCCCTAAGTGGGATCCTGAAGTCATTCTTCTTCCCAAAGAGGCCCTTGTAGTAGTCATGAAAGGTTTTGGAAATCACATTTTCATCCTGGGATGTTTCCGTTTCTGTTTGTATTGACAGGACTAGATTGGATCTAAGTCTTACGTATGCCACTCGGTGGAAGAAGGCCGTATTCGCGTCTCCCTCTTTGAGCCATGAAATCCTCGATCTCTGTTGCCATTTAATCTCCTCCAGCTTATAGAGATTGGCAGTATTTCCACGGAGGTCTAGTAGCCTGTTTCTTTCATCTTGTGTCAGGACTCTCGTTTTTTCCAATCTCTCTAGCTCATCAATTTCTTTCAAAAAGGAATCTTTTGCATGCCAGATAGTCAAGAATCTAGATCGATTCCATCTACGCAGCCTCTTTCGCAATCTGCATATTTTTTCACACCATCAGAATGCTACGTCCAATCCAGTAGTGGGGAGCACCCAGTTTTTCATCACCATGTGGTGAAAGCCCTGGATTTCTAGCCATGCCTTTTCGAATCTGAACTTTCTTGGCCTTTGAAATCCCTGAACCCCAGCATCAAGTAGGACCGGCGGTATGATCCGACATACTTCTAGGAATAGATCTAGCGGTTGCCAGTGGGAATTTAGCCTCCCAATCCATCGAAACTAGGATCCTGTCTAACTTGGCCATAATCGGGGACGCTTGCATGTTTGACCAGGTAAATAGTCTGTCATTAATTGGGATATCAATCAACTCCAGCTCCGTGATCACCCTATTGAATTCTTCTCTGTGTCTGTCGCTCGAGCCTCTTCCTCTGTGCTCGAATGCAAATCCAGTAATATTGAAATCTCCCCCAACGATCCAAGCTCCCGACCATCGTTGTTGAATATCGATAAGCTCTTGCCAAAAGGCATCTCGGGCTATTGCCACGTTCGGTCCATAAACTACCGTGATCGTATTCACCCAATTGTCAGACCGTCACCTTAGTCGGATAGTCAGGGAGAACGTTCCACTATATTCCTCGAAACCGGTGAAAATATCCTGGTTGAACCCAATAGCAATGTCCCCCGAAGCTCCTGAGGATGGACGTAGCACCCATTCCTTGATTCTATTGCCCCCTACTCTTTTGAGTTTAAACCCGTGTGCGAGCTTGGTCTCCTGTAGCCCTACCACCTCCGCCTTGGAGTTCATAATGACGTCCCTAACCATATCTCTCTTACCCCTATCCCCCAACCCCCTAACGTTCCAGAATAGTGCATTCATTGGGGAACCGATTCTAGGTTGATCGCGTGTGTGGGAAGGGTGTCTTCCTTAAGGACCTCCGTTGACGCCGAGGAGGACCCCGGGTCCTTCACTCGTTTAATTTCCCAACCCCTAATTTTATTGAGCAATAGAGCATTACGTTCTATATCATACACCTCTAAGCCACAGGTTTGAGCTAGGGTAAAAACTTTAGAATCTGACATGAAATTTAATATAGAAGCTAAAAAAAAAATCGTACCTCCGTCATCGAATTTTGCAGCTTTGGCCGCCGCAACCACCTCCAGAAAGTCATCCAGAAACTTCCCATGAGTCCTCTTAGGCACCCTCTGTATCCTGAACCCGACTGCCGTCATGTGATTTTTTTCCCTCAAAGAAAGGTCTATCATTCAATGATATATTTATTTAATTCCTTCACATGAAAAAGGGTTAGGAGTAAGTGTTTTTAAACAACAATGACCTCTAAGAGCATCTGTAGTCGTTTGCCAAATATCGATAAAATAGATATTTGGCTGAGAAACGTGCTGCACTCGTTTGCCAAATATCCATTTTATCGATAAATCGCTACAGTCGTGTGCCATAAATGAGAATCGATCTGAGAAATATCCATATTTGAGCGACGGCACTTCGAGTGCCGTCCCACCCAAAAAATATTTTTTTCCTCGTCGGACGACACTTGAAGTGCCGTCCCTTGATTTTTTTTTTTTTTTCAATTAAAAAACACCCCAAATCCCATCGGACGGCACATGAAGTGCCGTCCTTTGAAAGAAAAAAAAATCCAGCCCAAATTCCTCGGACGGCACATGAAGTGCCGTCCGGAGGTTTTTGTAATTTTTGATTTTTTTTTGCAATTTTTGAAAATGTTTTTGCGATTTTTAATTTTTTTTGCTATTTCTGAAATGTTTTTGTAATTTTTTATTTACGAAACTTTCTGACTATGTCGGACGGCACATGAAGTGCCGTCCGGAGTTTTTTTCAATTTTTTTATTTGTTTTTGCAATTTCTGAAATGTTTTTGTAAATTCTAAAATGTTTTTGTAATTTTTTATAATTTTTTGTAATTTCTAAAATGTTTTTGTAATTTTTTATATTTTTTTTGTAATTTTTTTTTGCATTCCGAGGACGAATTTTTTTATGTGTCGGACGGCACTTCGAGTGCCGTCCCTCCCTTCGGCTTTATTTATTTTTTTTCCTCCGACGGCACTTCATGTGCCGTCACTTATTATTTTACGATAGAAAACTAAAAAATAGTTTTTAACGAGTACAGCAAAAGTTCGATTCTTATTTTCATTTATCCATATATCCATATTTTCATCTTCAACGACTATATCCAAAATTAATGGGGTACCTAACATAACATATCTTTGAACCAAACCATTAATTGGGTTGTTTATTTTAATTTTCATTTCAATATTCAAAGAAAAAAGGATAAGAACTTTAGTTCAACATTTGTTTATGTTTACAATACATAGTCCATTACTACAGAAAACAACCTCGTTAATATATTTTAGAGCCAGGTTTATAACAATCATCTACACGAATTTTAGAAACAATTAAGTATTACCAGTAATATGGACGTGCGAACGTTCTAATTAATTTTTGTTATATAATAAATAATAAGACGTAATCTGGCCTCGAATCCGAGACCTCTCTTTACTCATCGTATACTCTTTACAAATTATCTCTAGTGGCATAAACTTTTATTTCTACTATTTTAATGAAAGAGTTTATTAAACAAACTCTATTTGTAACTAAACAAACATGTGCATTATAATCAAATAAACACGTACAATGCATATGCATAACTAATATAAAGGAGGTCTTATGTTCGATGCCAGACAACGTCGATATTTTTATATAAAATATATTTATAAAGATGTACATCGCACGTGTAAATTACTAGTTTTATATAAGTGACACTTTTGTAAATAATTATGTCATATATAAATTTGAACTTTGAGAATATTATAGTAACTAATAACAGTTAAGTAAATAAATTGTTGATATAACTCCCACTGAAAAATGAATGGTTAAATGGATACAAATGTTAATCCCAACTGTCCCATTATAATATTAGATAATATTAGAGATTAGAGATTCTAATGAGTTCGGATTACGTTCACTTAAACTATTATGGTTTACTATAACCCCCGATGATCGTTATGAATCTTTTTTCCTTTCTAAAAATTTTGTATTTCTTTTATACCCTCTGCGTAAGTTTTCCTGTCTTTCTAAATTGAATTTCTAAAATATAAAACTAAAAACCGAATACATCTTTTCAAATTTCAATGCATTTTTTGCCGTATTAGACAACTTTTTGAAACTATTTACGATTTTGGGCCAGTTCCCAAACAATTAGCATTTATGGACTAGTCGCCACCACGTCAGCAGCGGTTGCTATTCTTATTAGCGGTCTCTTCCTTTATGAGATCGCTAATGGGCATAGAGATCGGTCGTTTAAATTTTAAAAATTTGTTTGTTATGGCTAGTCCCATTAGCGACCACAATATATGTGAAGTCGCTGATCGAAATAGCGACCTTATTTGAAATATATTAAGACACTTACCAAATTTCAGAGAGCTAGTTCATTCTAAATTTTTTTTCTTCGAAACTGAGGTCGCTAGTCTGAATAGCGACATTAGTAGATGAATAAATCTCTTTACTCTTTGTAAGATTTACAAAATCATCACCCAAATAAAGTCGTTATTGGGAATAACGATCTCAGTAAGAGACAAAACTTCATTGTTCTCTGTAAGATTTGCAAAATCGTCACACAACTAATGCCTCTATTTGTAATAACAACCTCAGTATGGGGACTAAATCTCTTTACTCTCTGTAAGATTTGCAAAATAATTACCCAACTAAGGTTGCTATTTCGAATAGCGGTCTCAGTTTCAAAAAATAAAAATAAATAAATAAAAATAAATAAATAAAAAATAAAAAATAAAAAATAAATTCCAAGAGAACTAACTATCTGAAATTTACTATGTGTCTCAATGCAGTTCAAGTAAGAACGTTATTCTGATCGGTGAATTCACATTTGCTGCGGTTGCTAATGGGAATAGTGGCAACAAACAAAAATTTCAAAAAAAATTAAACGAGCGACGATAATTTCAAATAGCGATCTCCTAAAGAAAAATGTCGCTAATAGAAATAGCGGTCGCTGCTAATATAGCAACAACTAGATAACAAGTGCTAATAGTTTGGGACTGACCTAAATTTACAAAAAAAAATCAGAAAGTGGCGGCAAAAAAACTTATATTATTTACTTGGATAAGTTGGAGAAATTGTAAAATGATATATGAAATAAATGTAACTTTTGAGGATGGTAAAAGACACATGACATTTGTCAGGACTATCAGCGAACTACAATGGTTTGCTTCCCAGTGATCCTAATATGAATCCAATTTCAACAATACTCACTCTGTTGTTTCTTGAAAATAAATAATATTTCAATTTTTAAGTTAGTCATCAACTTAAAATTAAGTACATCTTAACCGCACGTATTTAAGTAAAAAAATAAATCAACCATTCACTAAAAATATCAGGAGCAGGTGCATTATTTTATCTAAAACATCTATTCTGTCTAGACGGGCATTCAGACCTAACAGGCCGGGCCGGGCTGGGTCGAAACCTCATGGGTTTGATCCGGGTTGGGCTTTTCATGGGCATGGTTGTGAGGATTTGCTGGCCGGGCTACAGCGGGGAAATGGTGGTCGGGATTTGGCCCCTGGCTCGATGGGCTGGGCCGAGCCGGGCTGGGTCGATACAGGTTGGCTGGTTTTCACTTTGTGTGTGTGTGTGATAAGAGTACAAAAATAACGGGTTTTGGTGAATGAAAACAACAATTGTAAGAATATATAGATAAAAGAAAAATTCATAACTTAAATTGTTTTTATGAATTACAAAATTTTAAATTAATCAAATAGATAAGTAATATTTTATACAAATTTTATTAAATTATAATATAAAATAAAAAAAAAAAATGAAACAATAGCTAAAAATCAATTTGTTCAAGAGAAGTGATTAATTCATTCAAAAATAAAATTACCTGAGCCCTCTCAGGATCAAACCCACGAACAACCCAAACTCAACAAATTAATTAGCACGCACTAGCCAAGAAATACAACTTGTATCTATATTTCATAAATAATCCGATAGTAAAGATATATATAATTAAGACCATTTGAAGTAGAAAACTTTTAGCCCTACATTGGTGAGATTACAGAAGTGAGGAGGTGGAGTTGGCTATAAATAGTTAGGGTGGGGGTTGACAATTTGAGTAATGAGTAGTGATCAGTTAATTTTGTTGTCCACACTCATTTTTATAAAATTTTAAAATATTTTAGAGTACTAGATTTGCCCGTGGGCACGTGCCTACGGCACGTCTTCAGAACGATACAGCATATGAAAAACCTTGTAAACAGTAAATCAACAATTATGTAGCTCAAGTTTGAATAGCATCTCCACCTTTTCTTCGAAAGAAAAGTTCGAATAGTATGACAATAATTAGTTATAAATAAAAGTCAATGTTTCTAATAGTATATGTTGAAAAATAATTATAAATTGGGGGTATAAAAGTCCATATTTCCATAAGTATAAATATATATAAGAGAGAGAAATAAATATTTAAAATTTAAAATTCTTTTATTATTAATTTTTTAATTTTTTTCCTAAAATTTTATTAAATTTTATAAGTTTTTGAATTTTTTGAATTATTTTTAAATTTTTTAATTTTTAAAATTTTTTAAATTTTTAAATTTTTTTATTTTCTTAATTTTTTGAATGGGAGAGAGAGAGAGAGAGAGAGAGAGAGAGAGAGAATTAAATAAATGAAAGAGTTGTTTTGGGTGGGGGAGATTTGAATTTGAGTTTTGGAGGAAAACTTTTGGGGGGAAAATGTGTTTTGTGAGGTGAGATCTGGGCCTTTGATTTTGGGGGAAATTGAATGTGAGCCCCTTGATAGCTTTCTTTGTGTTTTATTATATAGATACCTATATGCATATATACATGCATACATATATTTTGCAGTATATATATATATACTTCTTTACATATATTTGAGCACACACAAAAAAATTCAAAAAAATTAAATTAAAAATATGCAGCTGGCCCGGACTGGTACAGTTCAATGGCCCGGACTGGTACCGAAATTAAGGAAGTGTTTTTTTTGTCGGGGATGAGATAATGCAAGTCAATCAATGGGCATCTAGAATGTACATGGTGTATAATATCTTCCTAAGTAGGGGTGGGCATCGGTCGGTATCCAACCTAATACGGACCATCCACCACCGATCCAAAGAAGATCGGTTTTTCGGTTTTCTCATCCGCAACCAATCAGAGTCTTAATTGGACCGGTTTTCATCCAAGCCGATTATGCTCGGTTTTGATTAAATTGGATGGTCGGTTTGGCGTGCTACTTTTCACATCCAACATTATTCACAATTTCGTTAAAATTTAAAAGATCAACTTCAATCAAACTTAAGAAACAACATGCTATTTGTTGTTTGTAAATGAATTTAAAATGAAGATTCATAAAACCACAAGTTACTAATGAATTTTACACTAATTGTTTGAGATGATGACGTTTAAATGGGTGAGATACATTGCTAATCATAGTTTATTCTCGTAAAAGAAACATCAATAACCATAGCTAATTGAATTTTAGGTACAATTAAAAAATATTTAGAAAATTATTTATGTTTGACTTTGATTAAAGTAACTACTAAATGTTACATCAACTTTTCATTATTCTATTAAGCTGAGCCACACTGTAAATCAAGCATTTCTCAACAACATAACACACATGATTATAGCGAATCAAAACATAGGTATAACAATTGCTCGATTTGTATTAAAGAAATTAAAGGAGACATTTGAATCTCCAAGAAAATGAGAAAATGATTGTTTGTATATTCAAGAAATTAACGGAGAACTATATTTTTTATGGACTAATGCATAGAGGTACGGTCGGTTCGGTTTCATCGGTTATTTGCAAGCTCCATCCAACAACCGATCCGGTCCAGTTGCTTATTGAAGATCAAGAACCAGACCAACCCAAACCCTCAATTGGTTCGGTTAAAAACCAGCCGGTTCGGATTGGATTGGTTCAAATTGGTCAGTTTGGATAATAGTTGTCCACCCCTATTTCTAAGGGATTCTTTTCTTTTTAAAGAAATTTCATTATATATGTTATTAAAGTGGTTATAGGAGTGGATGAATGAGCCTGTCTCTCTATTATCCAATCGAAGAGAGAAACAGCGAGAGAAAACACAGAAAAACGAACAAACACAAGGACACACAGATTTAATGTGGTTCGGCAAACAAGTGCCTACATCCACGGGGCGGTTGGGGTTTCTTCTTCAAATAATCACCAATGGGTGAAACAAACCCTTTACAAGAGATGACGGCTTCAAATCCGAATAGAGGTGTGTAATTTTTCGTCACAGATTACAAAACCCTAACAAGTGTATTTATAGGGAAACTACTGGGCCTTTTCGAATTGGGCCTATTCTGATGTACAAAACCCGTCGACAGTCGACTGATCACCTTACCAGTCGACTGATAAATACTTCGGGGCAGTCGACTGAACCCACATGCAGTCGACTGGCTACTGCTGTATCTTTAGCCTTTGAAAACTCCTCTCTGGACAGTCGCCTGATCCTCCAACCCAGTCGAGTGATGTACTGGTACTTTCACTTGCTGTAGATACGAACCAGAATCGAGCCATTATCCTACAATCTCCACCTTGGCGAGATCTTCCAAGTATCCAACAATCTCCACCTTGGTGAGATCTTCCAAGTAGCCCAAGCAATCTCCAAAAATACTCCAAAACAAATGCTCATCACCAATCGTAACAAAACAAACTCCACCTTAGTATGATATCACATACTAGGCAAACAAATAGCGAAGCACCATTCCAACCGCCCATGCCAAATTATCAAACATGCAAAATATTAGCCAGGTTCATGCAATGCTTGAACTTGGCTGCCCCAACAACTTTGGTCAACATATCAGCAGGATTATCAGCTGTTCCAATCTTCACCAAATGAATATCACCATCCTTTATCAAATCACGCACAAAGTGATAACGGACATCAATATGTTTGGTCCTTGAATGATGAACTTGGTTTTTCACTAAATGGATAGCACTCTGACTGTCACAGTGTACCTCCACCTTTTCCCGATGAATTCCCAAGCTCTTCAAAAGTCCATGAATCCAAATGGCTTTCTTCATGGCCTCAGCAACTGCCATGTATTCAGCCTCAGTAGTAGACAATGCTACAGTGGACTGCAAATTGGACCTCCAATTTATAGGTGCTCTAGCCATAGTAAACAAATAGCCTGTAGTAGACCGCCTCTTATCTAGATCACCTGCATAGTCAGAATCAACATAACCCACCAATAACCTGCTAATATTGTCATCCCTTTCAAACTTCAAACCCACATCTGTGGTGCCACTTATGTACCTCAAAATCCATTTAGCTGTTTGCCAATGCTCTTTGCCTGGATCATGCATATATCGACTAACCATACTCACCGCCTGAGAGATGTCTGGTCGAGTACAAACCATGGCATACATCAAACTGCCAACCACACTAGTGTAAGGTACATTGGCCATATACTGTCTCTCTTCATCTGTACTTAGAGACTGAGAAGCACTAATTCTGAAATGAGTGGCTAAGGGTGTACTAACTGGTTTAGTTTTCTCATCTATACCAAACCGTTTCAGCACCTTCAAGAGATATTGCTTCTGTGTCAAACTCACTATGCCCTTTGCCCTGTCTCTAGCTATCTCCATCCCAAGTATCTTCTTGGCTTCACCAAGATCCTTCATCTCGAATTCAGAACTCAGCTGATTCTTCAAATTTTGAATCTCCTTAGCATTTTTAGAGGCAATCAACATGTCATCCACATATAATAACAGATATATGAAAGAACCATCCTGCAATTTTCTGAAATAGACACAATGATCATACTCACTTCTGGAATATCTCTGCACTTTCATAAACTGGTCAAACCTCAAATACCACTGCCTTGGAGATTGCTTCAACCCATAGAGAGACTTCTTCAACCTGCAAACATAATTTTCCTTCCCAGCAATCTTAAACCCATCTGGCTGCAACATATAAATTTCTTCATCTAGGTCCCCATGTAAGAATGCAGTCTTCACATCCATCTGTGTCAATTCAAGATCAAACTGTGCTACCAATGCCAATAAAATCCGAATAGAAGGATGCTTCACAACTGGAGAGAACACTTCATTATAGTCAATTCCTTCCTGTTGAGCATACCCCTTTGCAACTAGTCTAGCCTTGAACCGAACACTGCCTTTTGAACCTTCTTTCTTCGTATATACCCACTTGCAACCGATAGCTTTCTTCCCCTTCGGTAATTGCACTAGATCCCAAGTCTGATTCTTATGAAGAGAGTTCATCTCTTCATCCATAGCAACTTTCCAATCTGCATTTTCAGAACTTCTAGTAGCTTCTTTGAAGTTGGAGGGAACTTCATCATCTACAATGGGAAGAGCAAATGCAACTGTTTCTGTAAAGCGAGATGGTCGTTTGATATCTCTTCTTTGCCTTCTTGCTGCAATTGATTCTTCCTGCTGGGGAGGGTTAGGAACTTCTTCCTCATCCTCAGTATCAACCACATCATCTTCATTTTGGGCAGGAGTAGAATTTTCAACTGAACGCTTTTGTAACTCCACCTGTTGGAGAACTCTCGTACCAGTCGACTGAGAGCACTCGTCAGTCGACTGTCCCGAGCTAATACCTCTTGTTGTCTTCTGCTGATGACCAGTCGACTGGATATGAAGACCAGTCGACTGTCCCGAACTAATCATGCTGGTCTCATCAAAAGTAACATCCCTGTTGATTACTAACTTTTTCTGTTCTGGACACCACAACCTGTAACCTTTGACACCAGTACTGAAACCAACAAATATAGTCTTTTTGGCTCTTGCATCAAGTTTAGTTTCAGTTACATGAAAATAAGCAGGACAACCAAATATATGCAAAAAACTATAATCAGATGCAGGTTTACCACTTCATACCTCAATAGGTGTTTTGCCTTCAAGTGCTGCTGATGGTAAACGGTTGACAATGTGGCTTGCATATATAACAGCTTCTGCCCAAAATGTCTTCTTCAATCCAGACTGTGCTAGCATACATCTCACCTTCTCAAGTAAGGTTCTATTCATCCTTTCTGCAACCCCATTTTGCTGTGGAGTCTTCCTAACTGTGAAGTGCCTCTGGATCCCTTCATCTTCACACAATTTCAGAAACGGATCGTTCTTGTATTCCCCTCCATTATCTGATCTCAGAACCTTAATCTTCCTTCCAGTCTGGTTTTCAACTTTCTTCTTCCAACTTGTGAACAATGTCAAAACTTCATCTTTGTGTTTCATGGTATATACCCAAACTCGTCTGGAGTAGTCATCAACAAATGTAACAAACCAGTGTCTACCACTCATAGAAGGTGTCTGAGTAGGGCCCCAAACATCTGTGTGCACATAATCGAGGATACCCTTTGTCTGATGTACAGCTGTACCAAATTTCACCCTAGTTTACTTACCCAAAACACAATGTTCACAAAATTCCAACTTGCACCCTTTAGCATCTTTAAGCAACCCTTGCTTCACAAGCCCCTGCAAGGCCTTTTCTCCTGCATGCCCGAGTCGCATATGCCACAACCTAGTAGAGTCGGGAACAACCTGTTTAGGCCTTTCAGTTACACTGGCAGCCTGACCCAAATATGTTTTTCTCTGCAAGAAAAACAAGTTCCTTTTTCTTTGCCCTTTCATCACCACAAGTGATCCGTTAGTCACCTTCAGAATGCCACCTTCACTAGCAAATTTCAATCCACTGGCCTCCAAAACACCAAGTGAAATCAAATTCTTTTTCAAATCTGAAACATACCATACATCTGAAAGCTCCCTAATAAGACCATCGTGCATTAACAATTCAATCTTCCTGATTCCTACCTTCTTACAAGGTGCATCATTTTCCATCAAAACTACCCCACCATCCATATACTCTAAAGAAGTAAACCACTCCTTTTTCCAAGACATATGATAGGAGGCTGCTGTATCAAGAAACCATACTTCTTGATAAAGTGAGGGACTAGTAGCAAGTGCATAAGAAAAAACATCGTCACTATCTACGTTATCAACAATCACATTTGCAGTCGAATTTCCCTTACTTCGTAGCTTAGGACAATCCTTTTTCCAATGCCCCATTTCATGACAGAAAGCACATTCATCTCTGGCTGGTATCTTTCTGTCCTTTGAAACTCCTTTCGATTTGGAACGAGATTTGTTTCCCTTTTTCACAGATTTGGTCTCAGATCTGGTCTCAGTTCTGCCCCTTACAATCAATGCCTCAGAAGTTTCTCTATCAACCATTTTATCCCTTCTCCTAGTTTCATTATTCAACAGAGCATTTGCAACATCTTCATATTTCACAGTATCTTTTCCATATATTAACGTTGTTGCTAAATGATCATAACTTTCAGGTAATGAATTCAACAGAATTAGGGCTTTATCTTCATCTTTAATTTGCTCATCCAAATTTAACAAATCAGCCAATAATTTATTAAATGATTCAACATGAGCATTCATAGACATACCTTCAGTATAGGTGAAGCGAAAAAGCCTCTTCTTCAAATACAGCCGATTCTCCAAACTTTTCCTCATGTATTTGTCTTCGAGTTTCTTCCACAACACCGCAGCAATGGTATCCCTCATCAAATCATACTTCTGAGCCTTCGCAATAAAGAGCCGAATAGTCCCACACGCAACTCGATTCAACTTCTTCCAATCTACATCGGACATATTCTTTGGTTTTTCTTCCTCCAAAGCAACATCTTGTTCTTGTTGAACAAGAACATCCAACACCTCACACTGCCACATCCCGAAATTGTTTGTTCCATCAAATTTTTCAACTTCAAATTTTGCGTTGTGAATCGTTGTTCTGGACGAACTTGATCCCATAACATCCTTGGTTGCATCTGCATCACTCGCCATCTCCCTCTAGGTCGAACCGAAAGCTCTGATACCACTTGTTGTGCGGAATACGAATCAAACAACCAATCGAAGAGAGAAACAACGAGAGAAAACACAGAAAAACGAACAAACACAAGGACACACAGATTTAATGTGGTTCGGCAAACAAGTGCCTACATCCACGGGGCGGTTGGGGTTTCTTCTTCAAATAATTACCAATGGGTGAAACAAACCCTTTACAAGAGATGACGGCTTCAAATCCGAATAGAGGTGTGTAATTTTTCGTCACAGATTACAAAACCCTAACAAGTGTATTTATAGGGAAACTACTGGGCCTTTTCGAATTGGGCCTATTCTGATGTACAAAACCCGTCGACAGTCGACTGATCACCTTACCAGTCGACTGATAAATACTTCGGGGCAGTCGACTGAACCCACATGCAGTCGACTGGCTACTGCTGTATCTTTAGCCTTTGAAAACTCCTCTCTGGACAGTCGCCTGATCCTCCAACCCAGTCGACTGATGTACTGGAACTTTCACTTGCTGTAGATACGAACCAGAATCGAGCCATTATCCTACACTAATGCATAGAGGTACGGTCGGTTCGGTTTCATCGGTTATTTGCAAGCTCCATCCAACAACCGATCCGGTCCAGTTGGTTATTGAAGATCAAGAACCAGACCAACCCAAACCCTCAATTGGTTCGGTTAAAAACCGGCCGGTTCGGATTGGATTGGTTCAAATTGGTCAGTTTGGATAATAGTTGTCCACCCCTATTTCTAAGGGATTCTTTTCTTTTTAAAGAAATTTCATTATATATGTAATTAAAGTGGTTATAGGAGTGGATGAATGAGCCTGTCTCTCTATACTTCAACTCAATAAATTGTGCGTTCAACATTTTCAATACATATCTAGATTTTGGATGATTCGTTGTGTTAGATGTTTGCCAACTAACTCCTGAAAAAGCCAGCGACGACTAGTTCTTCAGCCAAATGCAGATAGCGGGGCTCTTCCGAGGTATGTTCTCCAAATATAATATAAACATTCTAATGTACCTTTCAATTGAGTTTTTCTTTTGATAGGTACATATGATTTGGGTAAACATGGAAGCAAAATGCTGCAATGAGGAACAGTGAAAATTTGAATATGCTTAGTTTCTTTTTTTTGTTTTTTTAGGTACAAAAAAGCAAAAAAAATACAAGGTTCATGTTTTATTTATCAATTAAACACAATGAACTGATGAACGCTAAACCTCGGCAGTTTCCATGCCATTCCCACTCGATTGTAGCTTCTTCAATGATCCCAACATGGAGCAGCAGTCCATCTTTCTCAACTTCAACACAACATATAGCACAATCCCACACCCGAACCCTAGAGCTGCACTCGACCCTGTTAACGACACAGCTGCACACACCAACATCACAAATGACTCCTCTTTTGTCCCCATATCCCTCGACGCCATTGCCAGCTCAATCCCCGAAAACAGCAGCAACACTCCCAGAATCCCAGTTGGGAACTGCCCCAGTATTCTAACAAACGAGTTTCCAAACACTAATCCCAACACCAACTTCCCCATTGCCAATAGTAGAACCGAAGCCCCACTCCGGCCCCCAAATCTGTACTGCCCAGCAAGCCCACCAGCACCATGACAAACCGGCATTGCACCGAACCAGCAACCCACCAAATTCATCAACCCAACACTTGCTGAAACAGCAGTTGCTGAAACTTCCTTTTCAGGAAAAAGATCAGAAGACAATTTACAGACTGCGATTACAGAATTGAGAACCGAGAGCGGTATCTGAGGAATGGCTGCTCGAACAAAACCCACCTTCCAATCGTGCCTTGTTATCTTTATGACACTGATTTTGGTAGGTCCGAATTTGAGGTCTTTAACAAGGGAAGGTTCTCTAACAAAACAGAGGATGATACCAAGTAGAAACACCAACAGTGCAGCTGGAATCATAGAGGCATAATTGAACCATCTTCTCCTCAACCTATTTGAAACGGGTTGTCGATCATTGTCACCTTCATCCTCTTCATTTACATCGCTATCATCACCGGACCCCATGGCGACGATCACAAACAACAAAGCAGAGAGAGCAAGCACAAGACTATCGAGCCCAAACCACGGGCGCTGCGCACCAGATTTCCCGGTGGAAAAGTTCTGCTCATACCGAATATACTTAACAGCCGAAAAGGCAAAGGAAAGGCCTTGAGACAGCTGAATGCCACGAACAACTGGCAAAGGTAGATACCGGTACAAAACGGACATCAAACCGGTCGCACCAAGCACAAACAGCACAGATGCAGTGGAGATTCCTGCAGCCATAATTTGAGGGATGGTGAGATGAGTGGAGGATTCTGAGATGGCCACCGCAGCGATGGACTTCATGGGCTGGACAGGCATGGGAATGCCGAAGAAGAGGCCGGTGAGAGCGTTGTAGATAGCAGTGAAAATGAGAGTGGTGCCTAGATCAAGATGGTTGACGAGGGTGAGAGCGAGAACAATAGGGATGTAGGTGCCTAGATCACCAACCGAGCCACCGAGTTCGGACCATATGGAGGTTTTCTTTAATGTGAAGGAGGAGGAGGAGGAGAATGAAGGGAGGTGGAGAAAGCTGCGACGACGAGATGAGTTAATGTCATTTGTTGTTGCAGCTTCCATGATTATTAGGATGGTTGTTTGAAGGTAGGCAATGGATTGCGGTTGGTATATATATATATATATATAAGAGGGAAGAATGTAGCTACTTAGGGGAGTGAAGGGGCGAATAAACTGATATTGAGATTTGGAGGAATGAATGAATGAATGAATGGGGGTTTTGGAGTTTTGATGAGTGATTCTTTTGACTTTGTATATGGATTGCTCTCGTCCGTTCACGTAAAGGAGGTACTGATGCGTTGTTGTATGCTTACGGATTGAATGGGATTGAGATTGGAGGAGGGGGAATCTTGTTATAACTAACTAACTTTTGATTGTGAAGAAGAACAAAGTCAACTGCATAAAATTATGGGACAATTAATTCACTTTTGGTTGGATTTATTAGAAGCTTTCTTCTGTGTCATCCAAGTACTCAAAATGTGTGATGGTTTATGACACTCTACCCGAGCAGACTTCACTTGCAAGAAGTCAGATACTTCACTGCCAAAAAGTCAAGAGAGTTTTATAGGTCAAGTCAAAACATTAATATATATATATATACATACATCAAAGTTAAGTCTTGTAGTTAATAAGCAAGAAGAGATTAGATGTTCAAGTTCCACGGACTAGTACTAATTCCTACTATGAAAACAAACTTATGCCCACAAATGCACTCATTTGGGTTCTACAAGCTGTATAACAGCAATTTAGTCCACAATGTAAAAAAACTTTCTGTGATGAGCATTGATATGGGGTAAATAGAGAGGGGCAATAAGGACCGTCAGATCTCCTCTAGATCCTTTCGTTCGTGATCATCAGGTCAACTGAAGACCAACGGGCCTCACTCAGTTCAGGTCCACAGGCAAACGGGTCCGATCCGGCCTGTTAGGGTTCCAGACCCGTGTGCCCCTGCCTATAAATACCCAGCCTCCTCCTCACTTCAAAACTCAAAAGGTAATCAATCTTTTCCCGCCTGAACCCTAGTTACTGTTGCTTTTTCAGTGACTGACTAAATCGTCGGAGGGCCTGTCGCCGGGAATTCGCCCGGTGTTTCTAGGCAGAGTGCAGGTACAGAAGATCCGAGCCGAGTAACTCGATCCGAGCCGAGCTACTCGATCCGAGCCGAACACCCGGCCTCTACCTCTCTGCTGCTACTCCCGAGCCAGTCCTACTCTTCGAGAGCGGACCAATGCCAGTATCACAGTTTTCATTTCACAAATTACAAAAACTCACACCTGTTGTCCCCACACCCAAAAACAAACCGCATCAAGTGTCACTCTCAAACTATATTTTTTCCTATTTTTATTTTCTATACTAGATTCAATTTTTTTTTGAGCATGTGAATTCTACTTTATAAATTAGTTGAGATCTCCTATGTTTAAATTATTATACACCATAAGTTTTAGTACAAATAACAGGACAATGTCATATTAATACATCACCGCCCTTCCCGTGAATCAGTGAAGCAATATTTCAAACGAGAAGTCAAACCAGTTCCCTAAGAGCATGTAGTCGTTTAAGTTAAAAAATGGGTATATGGCAATTTTGAAAATAGCAAATAGCGAAAATGTTACAATCATCTATACTAAAAAAAATGGCTTTTTTTGAACAAAACAAAAGATGATATACCATTTGAAGATCTGCGTAAATTTTTTTATAAATATTGTGAAGGACGGCAGATGATCAGTCATCTCGAAATTATTTTTTTTTAAAATGTGAAGGACGGCACATGATGTGCCGTCCAACACAACACAAAGAATTTTTTTAAATTTTTTTCCTATCTTCACAAACGGAAGATGATCTTCCTATTTGTGTCTTTTAAAAAAAAAAATTTTCAGAAGGCAGATCATATGCCGTCTGACACTTTCCCAATTAAAAAATTTGTTTCAAACGACAAATTATCTACCGTCCAACTATAAAACGGTAAATCATCTTCCGATTTCTAAAATATGGATAAAGTCATTTCCTCTACCAAATATAGCTGTCTCATGTTCATTCGAAACCCAAAAAATGAGTATATAGACGACAACTACAAATGGTTTTTTTTTCCTTCAAAATATCCATTTTTTGGATATATAGCCAACGACTACAAGTCTACTAATGCTATAATATCAGTACCACATCCATATCAAATGCTAAGGGTAATGATAAACTAGTTTTGCAGAAATCGCAGAACCGCATAACATACTAGAATATGTCTTATACCCAATATTCAACAGCGAAAGGTCTACAAAAGACTCCTCAGTTGTAAACAGTAAGTAAGTTTCAGTTAGGCTTGAAAAAAAGTCGTGGTAATAATTGTAATCTTCTTGTATTTTTTCTAGTTAAAATTACATATCGGTTATTCCTTCACGGAATTAAGGCGAAAACCCTAACTAGAATAATTTTTGTGTATTTTGTGTGAATTGTGTGAATCTAGTTTTTGTTTCGTAGTTTACATTGATTGAATCCAAAACTCAATAAGATCCTCTAGAGGGAATCAAATTTCCTAACACGCAATTGGGGCTATTGAATCTAGTAACATGAAGTCGTCATCCATGCCAGCATTAAATTAATTTACTTTCATCCGCATGCATGCGCACACACACAAAAAAAAAATCTTATTTAAAATAATTAAAAGATAAAGGGAAAAAATCAACTTGCAAGTTACTATCCGATCAATGTCATCATCTAAAACGTCCATAAGTGCAAACTCATATTTGTTACGGAGACGCAACTTAGTTGGCTAATGAGTCCAAGATTTAAACGTTGTAGTTGGTCTGGTGTAGGCATGATGGAGATTGCTGCGGCTGAAAGAGGATGATAAGTCAACTAGTACCCTACTTAAAATGTAGACATAATTCTCGTATACAGTGATTTTAGTGCCGATTATACCTGGGCCTATTGATTTTTTTTCAAAATGACCCACTTTTTAAAAGTATTAAATTATCCAAACTACAAACCAAACTCTCTGGATACAGTTTTGGATACTTTCAGTTGAACTGATTTTTTCCCAAATGACCCACTTTTTGAAAGTATTTCAAAAATGAACTCGTATCCAGAGAAATTTTGAACATGTAATTTCTACATGAAATATATACAACTACACTCACAATCTGAGATAACAAGTTCATTTAAACTATATTCGCAAAATCAGATAGCAAGTATAGTTGTAGTCATTTTTTCAGAAAAATTTTGAACATAAAATATATACAATGATACTCGATATCTGATATAGCGAGTCTAGCTCAAATGAACTTGCTATCTCAGATAGCAAGTGCAGTTGTACTCATTTTTTTAGAAAAAATTTGAACATGCAATTTCTAAAATGTATATAACTATACTCACTATCTCAGACAGTGAGTTCGGTTGAACTAGATTCGATATCTCAGATAGCAAGTGTAGCTGTATTCATTTTTCTAGAAAAATTTTGAACATGCAATTTCTACATAAAATATATAGACATACACTTACTATCCGAGATAGCAAGTTCAGTTGAATTAGACTCGCTACTTTAGATAGCAAGTCAAAAGGCAGTGTGCCTTGTTCGGCATGCAAAATTCTGAGTGCACACCGCCTATTATTAAGTCCCACACCACCCCCGAAAAAACAATTGGATCTTGATATGTTGACGCGTTGGCCACTTTGATCACAATAGAGATCAAGTACGTCTTTGATCACAATAGAGATCAAGTACTTCTTTGAAGAACTTACATTCTGATACTTTGGCACAACAAACAAAAAGCTATCAACATCGAAATAGGAGATGGTTGAAGGACTGACCACTACTAGCATTGGTATCGGGTCGGGTAGGGTCGGATCCTTCACTATCAGGATCCGGACCTCTACGGGTCCAAAAATTGAACCCGAACCTGGACCCTTGAGGATCAGGTCCGGGTCCTATTAAAATATTCCTATCCGTTCGGGTAGGAGCGGGAGTGTGAGCGGCGAGCGGAGACAGCGAGTGAAGGATTTAGAATAGAGGAGAGAAGAAAATTGTATGAGTTTTGAGTTTGGAAGATGAAGATTTAGAATTGAGGAGAAGGGGAGGGGAGGGATGAGGATAGAATATTTATTTTTATGTTGATTTTTTTGGTTTTATTATCGGGTCCGGGTCCGGGTCCGGGTCCAGTTCCGGGTCTGTGTCCGGATCGGATCTCTTTTAAGCGGATCCGGACTGGGGCCCAAAAGTATAACGGATCCCATTTTAGGACCCGGACCCGGATAGGCCGGGTCAGTTCCGGTCCAATGCCGGGTCCGGATCGGATCCGGGTTTCAGGTATTTATACCAATGCTAACCACTACCTAGCATTGGTATAATTACCCGAAATCCAGACCCGACCCAGACCCAACCGGGTTTCAGGTATTTATACCAATGCTAACCACTACCCAGCATTGGTATAATTACACGAAATCCAGACCCGACCCAGACCCAACCCGGATCCGGCATTGGACCGGAACCGACCCGGTCTATCCGGGTCTGGGTCCTAAAATGGGACTCATTGTACTTTCGGATTCGGTTCCGGGTCCGCTCAAAAGAGACCAGACCCGGACCCGTTAAAAAAATCCAAAAAATCAATATAAAATTAAATAATCTATCCTCACCCCTCTTCTCCTTCATCCTCAATTCTTAATTTTCGTTTTCCAAACTCAAAACTCATGCATTTTTCTTCTTTGGTCTATTCTAAATACTTCACTCGCCGCTTCCGCTCGCCGCTCATACTCCCACTCCTACCCGAACGGGTAGGAATATTTTAATAGGATTCGGACCGGGAACCAGACCCGGTCTTCACGAGTCCGGATCCAGGTCCAATTTTTGGATCCGTAGGGGACCGGATCCGGATCTGGGTCCCGGTCCGGATAGTGGAGGACCCGACCCGATACCAATGCTACTACTACCCCCAATTTGAATAGTGGACAACCTAGAACTAACTACATGCTCTGTGATAAGATGAAATAACATTTCAAAACAAAAAATGAAGCGGTAGAGCATCCACAGTGGTTTCTTATAATTGGCATTTTGCCATTTTATAAGAAACGGATGGCTGCAGTGGTTTGCTATATGCCATTTTATAGCATATTTGCTATACTGGTTTCTCATTTCTCAAATTATAAAGGACGGTATATCATATGCCGTCGCTCCGATTTTAAATTTTTTTAATCGAGTGAGACGGGATATCATATACCGTCGCTCCACTATTGTTTTATTTTTTATTTTTATAAATGGGTCGGACGGGAAAACATACCCCGTCCTTCCCTTTTATTTATTTTTTTTAAAAAAATCTCCTCAGACGGGGAATGATACCCCATCCGGGAGATCATTTCCCGTCCAGCTACAGTAAATTTTTTTTTTCTTCCAAAATTGCCCTTCAATCCATCACGTATGGGTTCTTTGCTGAGGGGGTAATTTGGTCTTTTTATATGTTATCCTAAATGAGAAAGATTTAGCAAAGCACCGCTGCACGATACTCCCCCAATTGCTATTACTGTAGATGCCATATTTTAGCAAATGAGAAAAACCATTGTGGATGCTCAAGGAGAGATTGGGCAACATTCTTTTTTGGTAAACTTTTGTTTTTATTATTATTCTATTTTATTGATAAACTGCATTCAATTTGCTGATTTGAGAATGGAACCGCAGTACGGCAAACAAATGAGTTTCTTTTGCAAAAAACCTTCCCCTCATTTAAAAATTGTAATATATGAATAAGGTTATTTATTTATTTGTTTGATTTGTTTCTTTAAAATTCTTTTAAATAGTTTATTTGTAGATAATAATAGACAATAATTAGACTATTGTTAAATTTTCAACTAGATCTTTAATATGAGACCAATATTAGATATCTTTCTGATTATTTTTCAAGTATGAAAATTAATAATATGAATTTGAATAACATTTTTCCTACGGGTTTTCAACGAGATCATCAATTATTGTATTACCTATTCCTTCTTAAGTGTATTATCTATTTCTAATTAATTGTATTATAAATTTTTAATTATTTGTATTATTTTTTTTATATGCAAAAAATTAATTTTGTAAAAAAAAAAATTTACAAACAAAATTTTTGAAACCCAAAAATAATGTACCATTGGTGTACCTCACTTGAAACCTCAAATGAAAGTAATATATTCCAAGGGATATACCAAAATGGAACTTAAAATAGGTATAGGGATAGAGTTCCATTGAGAGTAGGGCTGCAAACGAATCGAGCTATTCGTGAGCTATTCAGCTCGAGCTCGGTCAAAGTTCATCTTGAACCGAGCTCGAGTTCAAAACTGAGCTCGTTTCACAAACAAGACGAGCTCGAGCTTCGGTTTTTTTTTAAGGCTAACTTCGCGAGCTATTCGGTTCGAATATGGTCAAAGCTCGGTCAAAGCTCGGCTCGAGCCGAGCTCGAGCTAAAAAATGAGCTCGTTTCGTAAACGAGCCGACATCGAGTCTGAAGGTATTTGGCTCGGTTTGGCTGGATTGTAGCCCTAATTGAGAGTACGAAGAAGAAGGTGAAAAAAAAAAAAAAAAAAAAAAAAAAAACCAACCTCTCAACCAATATAAAACTCGATCGGCCGTCATTGACCTCAACTTCAATCTCTCATCCCCAAAAATGGCATCATCATCATCATCATGGACATCCCCTCTGCTCTCGCACTGCCCCCGCTTCTCCCTCCTTGCCACGTCCTTCTCTCTCCGCAAAACCTCCATCTGGTCCGAACTCGGCGGCTCCGTCGGCGACCTCGGCACCTACATCCCCATCGTCCTCGCCCTCTCCCTCGTCAACCACCTCGACCTCTCCACCACCCTCATCTTCACCGCCCTCTACAACGCCCTCACCGGCCTCCTCTTCGGCATCCCCATGCCCGTCCAGCCCATGAAGTCCATCGCCGCCGTCGCCATCTCCGAATCCCAAACCCACCTCACCGTCCCCCAAATCATGGCTGCCGGCATCTCCACCGCTTCCGTCCTCTTCGTCCTCGGCGCCACTGGTCTCATGTCTGTGCTGTACAGATTTCTACCTTTGCCCGTTGTTCGCGGCATCCAGCTCTCTCAGGGCCTGTCGTTTGCCTTCTCGGCTATTAAATATATTCGATATGATCAGAATTTTGCCACCGGGAAGTCCGGTGCGCAGCGCTCGTTGTTTGGATTGGATGGGCTTCTTCTTGCTCTCTCTGCTTTTCTGTTTGTGATTCTGACAATGGGTTCTGTTAGTGACAATGATAGTAATCAAGATGATGATGATCAACCATTGATTTCGAATAGTAGGAGCAGGATGAGGAGGAGGAGGTCAATATTTAGTTGGGCTTCTAGAATTCCTGCTGCTTTGGTGGTTTTTCTACTTGGTCTTGTGCTCTCTTTTGTTAGAGACCCTTCTATAATCACTGATTTAAAGTTCGGGCCGTCGAAGATTCGGATAATAAAGATAACATGGGAAGATTGGAAAATTGGTTTTGTTCGAGCAGCAATTCCTCAGATACCACTCTCAGTGCTGAATTCTGTCATTGCCGTCTGTAGATTGTCTTCTGATCTTTTCCCGGAAAGGGAAGTTTCGGCCACTGCTGTTTCGGTGAGTGTTGGGTTGATGAACTTGGTAGGTTGCTGGTTCGGCGCAATGCCGGTTTGCCATGGAGCTGGTGGGCTTGCAGGGCAGTATAGGTTTGGGGGTCGGAGTGGGGCTTCGGTTCTGTTACTGGCAATAGGGAAGTTGGTGCTGGGGTTAGTGTTTGGAAATTCATTTGTGAGGATATTGGGGCAGTTTCCTATTGGGATACTGGGAGTGTTGCTGCTGTTTTCGGGGATTGAGCTGGCAATGGCGTCGAGGGATATGGGGAGTAAAGAGGAGTCG
The DNA here is from genome assembly GCA_017893485.1 of Hemerocallis citrina. NCBI lineage: Eukaryota > Viridiplantae > Streptophyta > Magnoliopsida > Asparagales > Asphodelaceae > Hemerocallis > Hemerocallis citrina. The sequence continues at coordinate 35,200,539 of CM030361.1, forward strand.
TTCGTGATGTTGGTTTGTGCGGCTGTGTCATTGACTGGGTCGAGTGCGGCGCTGGGGTTCGGGTGTGGGATTGTGTTGTATGTGTTGTTGAGGCTGAGGGAGATGGATTGTGGCTCTAGGTTGGGATTATTAGGTAAGAAGAGCTGTGGTGATGACGACGATGATGATGAGGTTGCTGGGGTTTAGTTAGTTTGGATGGTTGATCATTTGTTGTTTTATATGGTGTAATTTGATACTAGTGGTTACAACATTACACTTTTATTCATAAACGATTATGTGATACTAGTAATTTACACTTGCGGATGTATGTTCTAATTAATTTTTTTTATATAGTAAATAATAAGACGTCATCTGACATCGAACATGAGACCTCCCTTTACTTATCGCATATTTTTTTTACAAATTAGCCCTAGTGGCACTTTTGTAAATAATTATGTCGGAAATAAATATGAATTTTGAGAGTATTATGGTAACTAACAACAGTTAAGTAAATGAATGGTTAATATAACTCCAATTTAAAAATGAATGGTTGAGATTAGAAGCTTGAATGAATGTCTATAAATTACAAGTTATCTACAAATGACAATTCCCAACTCTTTCATTGTAATATGAGCGATAATTGGTAATGCCGGGAACAAACAATAATAGGTGCTTTGAAAAGATTTGTCCGTCTTGTCAGTGCTCCTTTTTTTTGGTCTCCTTCAAACCATGCACGCAGAAGAGATTAAATTGCTAAGAAAAACTTACAGTAACCATAGCGTAGTCTAACACTGACCCGTTAGAAACTGTTGAAAATGTTATGAACTCAGCTCTGAGAATGCTTATTCCTAGCCATGGAGTTGATTTAAGGTTTGAGAGATCAAGAATTGGGGAAGTACACTTGGAAAATATCTATTCAATACTTGAAAATATTTCAAGTTCAGTCCCACTCTTTTATATAAGCAAATGATTACACGTGCAGTGCACGTAAAGCTGTAGTATTAACCAACTAACTGCCTCCCTTACAATTGAACAGAACCCGACCCGCAGCACTTAAGACCCGATCCGAAGTTGTGTTCAGAATGAACAGTCTTATTCCTCTTAACTCTGTATCAGATATAACTGGATACATAACAGATATATGTATGCTATACTATCAACAGTTGAACAGCAGCTAAGCCTCCCTAACAGAAAAATGCATATTCTGGCATCTTTGTGATGATTAGCTTCTGTGGACCAAGGAAATTTGGAAGAAGCAAGAGAGAGGTGTTTGAAGAAATGCCTGACAGAAATGTCATCTCGCGTTCTTCAATTTTTTTAACTGCCATGCCCATTTAAGTTGGTGAAATTCATTTTTTTTGTTGAAGAAATTAAGTGATTAACGACATACAAGACAATTGTCGTTGGTACCAATACCATTGATGCTGGATGACAAGTATCGAAAGAATGCTTCACGGATTGTAATGGTCAGAGACCGAGCGACTCATGGATATGGAAGAAAAATTAAAGCTGTTAAACTCTTAAAACTAATGAAGGTAATAGGAGAGTTTTATTGAAGTGAGCAGTTTTGTTCATGAGCTCTTCATAGTAAATAGATTACATCATCAAACTGATATTGGTTTCATCTATTTTGACAAAAAGCACATCGAGAGAGGCACCGCAACATTCCAATTTCCAAATGCAAAACAACTCTAGCCTTAATACATCGATATGATGATGTTAAGACAGCTTTCACTACTCAAATTAAAAAGTGATACGGTGAGAGCATGCAAACACACATCTAGCAATTTATGGAAAGACGTGTAGAACTGAAATCTTCTAGGCCATGATATATTTTCCATGTCATATATTCAATGTGATTGATATATTCAGTGTATGAGCTTAGCCAAAGAAACTAAAGTTCAGGGAAACAAAATAATTTCAGTATACGAATAACCAGGTTTGTCACAGATATCATGAAACCAAGTATAACTGCTGATGAGGGTGTTTTTTTTTTTTTTTTTTTTTTTAAGGGACGCGGTGGGGAAAAAATTACAGAAAATACAAGCACCCCAAAGGCAGGAAAAAGAACGCTGTTTCCTAATGTGCGACTGTTGCATAATCAAAAATTAACCTGCGATTCAATTGGTACAGAAAGTGCTATTTTGAGCAAGTTTGTATCAACTAGTACCAAACAAGGGACACTATCAAATAGCAAGCAAAATTAAATTGTCAATTTCAGAAGTCCCCCCTATCAAATTCAGCTAGATAAAGCTAGTACACAAATATATAATGTTGCACCTTACAGATTCTACATGAAACAGCATCCATGCGCCGAAGACAGATCAAAGCCCGTAAGTAATTAACTAAAATCAAATCAAATCCCGTGAAATTTCGAGCAATAATCTTTCTATGGGCCCAAATCCAACATTCATCAACTAATAAGGAGGCCCGACAAAACCTTTTATTATTATTATTAGAGCAAAACCAAAGTACCCCTAACATTTGGCCTGAGTACAAATGTTAATACAACGTTTGAAAAAATGCATTATACTCATTAAACTATTAACTTAACCCATTCCGTTAACTTTAGATTATTAAATTACATTTCTACCATAACCCTTTCATATCTCATTCTTTTTCCTTTCTCCCATTTCTTCATGCTCAAACATTAAACAAAACCAAATCTCAATCTCATCAATCACATCATTCTCAATATAGATTGTTTCGGTATTGCAACTGTGCTCCTATTTGTTCATAAAACAAAATTGTATGGCTGAAAATTATTCTTTTTATAGTCACATGATGGATGGGCAAATGAATTTCAAATAATTTGATTTTACATATCTAGACTAATTTAGATGTGTAGATCAATGTGTACGGTTCGGAAAGTCTATACAATGGCGGGAAGGCCGAGTGCACACGAGTGCACACAGAGGGGTGGTGCGCAATGGAAGATTTTCCGATCTATATATATATATATATATATATATATATATATATATATATATATATATATGCACACACTTATGGAAACATGGACTTTTATTTATAACTAATTATTGTCATACTATTCAAACTTGCGCTACATAATTGTTGATTTACTGTTTACAAGGCTTTTCATATGCGGCTATGCTGTATCGTTCTGAAGACGTGCCGTAGGCACGTGCCAACGGGCAAATCTAGCATATATATATATATATATATACTTACAAAAGCAACATCAATGTAGCATCACTATAACCTGATATATAAATTAATTAAACTCCATGAGAGATGACAACATGTTTACTTAATGTTGTAAATGATTTTAATTAGTCTACAAAATTGACATATCATGGGTCACTCACCTGAGCAATTTGCTGGTTATCTTAATCAATGGAATCTTTAACTTCTATTACCTACAATAACTAACATAAATTAAATGTCGCTCAGGATTTGTTGTTGCAGTCAACAGAATGCATCGACATTTGGCAAATAATTACCACAAAATATAACGAGTAGAGGTCGTTACCCTTCCTTTTGTTTCATGGAGAAAGTTCTTCGGAACATTCTGCAAAAATTACCTCACATTTACTATCTTTTCATTTATCTTCTTCTCTTTGATTTGCAACATCTATAGCTAGGAAGAGGATGATAGTAACTTGAAAATCCTTCGTTTAATTTAACTCACAATTCCACGACTTGAGGAGGAAGTGGTTACTAGGCAAAGGGAGGGGACCAAGCCGCGCTGATCAAGATAATTTCAATCTTATCATAGAAGAGTTAGAGTTAATGGAGATGGAACAGTCAGATAGGAAGTTCACTTGGTCTAATATGCAGTCTACCCCGATTCTAGCCAAGTTAGATAGGGTGCTGGTCTCCACAGATTGGGAGGATGCCTATCCATTGGCCAAGGTGAGGACAATTACAAGATATGCATCGGATCACTTGCCGCTTCTTTTGAAGTGTGGAGAGGACTATGTTAAAAGACGATACCCGTTCAGATTTGAGAAAGCTTGGACGTTGTCAACAAATATTAGGCAGGTGATAGAGGATTCTTGGAAGGCGAGCACCACTGAGGTATCCGCGGTTGGAATATGGATTGAAAAAAGGAGAAGGCTACGAAAGCATATCAAAGTTTGGGCCAAGAGAGAATTCGGGACAGCCAAACTGAGAATGCAGGAGCTGGGCGCTAGGGTAGCTGAGCTCGAAGTGATTCAGGAGGGGAGGGAATTAGTGGAAATGGAGATCGACGAACTTCACCAACATAGACTCGAGATTCAAAATATAGGCGATAGGGAAGAGCAATACTGGAGGCAGAGATCAAGGGTTCAATGGCTCAAAGAAGGGGACGCAAATATAAAATACTTCAATAAGGTGGCCAATGAAAGGAGGAGACAAAACCACATTAGTAGGCTACTGATAGATGGTTCCTGGACGGAGAATGAAGGATTAATTAGGCAAGAAATTGACAAAAATTTTAGGGAGTTGTTCGGGAGAAGAAAGGAGTTCAGATGTAAGTTGAGAACTGACTAGTGAAGCTCATCCAGAATTGAGGTGAGTGAAGACATAGAGGGTATGTTCATGGAGGAAGAGGTTCTTTTAGCCGTGAAGGCGCTGAGGCAAGACAAAGCTCCGGATCCGGATGGATTCCCAATCTTCTTTTACAGACTTTATTGGGAGATCATCAAGACAGAACTTATGAACATCTTCTATGAATTACACCAGGGAGTGGTAGAACCAGATAGATTGAACTATGCTAATGTGGTACTAATCCCTAAAAAGAAAGAGGTACTAGGGGTAGAGGATCTAAGGCCGATTAGTCTGCTGAACGGATCCTTCAAGATCGTTACGAAAGTACTTGCGCAAATATTATCTCCACTAATGGAGGAGATAGTCGGCGAATCACAGAGCGGTTTTATCAGGGGTAGAGACATCATGGATAGTGTGGCATCGGCTCATGAAATTGTGTATAGAGGTTACAAGGACAAATTAGATGGATTTCTACTGAAAATATATTTCCAGAAAGCCTATGACTCGCTAGAGTGGGAATGCGTCGATGAGGCACTTAAGCTTAAAGGATTTGGCAATATATGGCGTACATGGATTATGATATGTGTGCGAGGGGGGAAGTCCTTCATACAGGTCAACGGTCAACTAGGGAAAGAAATCAAATGTAGGAGGGGGCTTAGGCAGGGAGACCCGTTGTCCTTGTTACTTTTCGCCATCGTGGCTGATGGATTGGCCGAAATGATCGGTAGAGGGAGGGAGCAAGGGTCCATCCAGGGTATCAAAGTTAGGGGGATCCCCCAAACAGTATCGATTCTGCAATACGCTGACGATACCCTATTGTTCGGTGCAGCAACAGATGAAGAAATGAAGGCCATTAGTATGGTCCTTCAGTGCTTTGGGCCTTGGTCAGGGATGACTGTAAACCGCACGAAGACCGTTGTTCTTCCGATTAGCAGTCAAATTTCCATTCCAATCGACGACATCAAGAGTTTTTTTGGTTGCGAAGCAGGGCACTACCCCATGGTGTATCTTGGAGTCCCGATAAGACTAGGAAAACTACAAAGAGAGGATTGGCAGCCATTGATAGATAAAATTGATAAAAAGTAGTCCGGATGAAAGGGACGACTACTTACGTTAGGAGGAAGAATCACACTCTTGTTGTGCGGAATACAAACTTACCAACAATCAAACGAGAGAAACAGCGAGAAAAACAGAAAAGCAAGCAACACAAGAACACAAGATTTAATGTGGTTCGGCAAAACACATGCCTACATCCACGGGACGGTTGGGGTTTCTTCTTGCTATAATCAACGATGGGCAAAACAAAGTTTACAAGAGATGACGGCTGCAAAATCCGAAAAGAGGACTCTAATTTCGTCTCTTTCGTCTCTCAATTACAAAACCCTAACGGGTTGTATTTATAGGAAACTATTGGGCCTTTTCGAAATGGGCCTATTCTGGATCCAAAACCCGCCGACAGTCGACTGGTCGAATTACCAGTCGACTGATACTTCCTTCGGGACAGTCGACTGATCAGTCGACTGCTGCTACTGTATCTTTAGTCTTTGAAACTTCTCTCTGGACAGTCGCCTGATCCTCCAACCCAGTCGACTGATATACTGGAACTTTCATTTGCTGCAGATACTCCAAAACAATCTGAACCAGAATCGAGCCATTATCCTACAATCTCCACCTTGGCGAGATCTTCCAAGTATCCATCAATCTCCACCTTGGCGAAATCTTCTAAATAGCCCAAGCAATCTCCACAAATACTCCAAAACAACTGCTCATCACCAAATGTAACAAAAGAACCCAAACTCCACCTTAGTATGATATCACATACTAAACAAACCAATAGCAAAGCACTATCCCAACCGCCCATGCCAAATTATCAAACATGCAAAATATTAGCCAGGTTCGTGCAATGCTTGAACTTGGCTGCCCCAACAACTTTGGTCAACATATCAGCAGGATTATCAGCTGTTCCAATCTTCACCAAATGAATATCACCATCCTTTATCAAATCACGCACAAAATGATAACGGACATCAATATGTTTGGTCCTCGAATGATGAACTTGGTTCTTCGCTAAATGAATAGCACTCTGACTGTCACAGTGTACCTCCACCTTCTCCCGATGAATTCTCAAGCTCTTCAAAAGTCCATGTATCCAAATGGCTTCCTTCATGGCCTCAGCAACCGCCATGTATTCAGCCTCAGTAGTAGACAACGCTACAGTGGACTGCAAATTGGACCTCCAACTTATAGGTGCTCTAGCCATAGTAAACAAATAGCCTGTAGTAGACCGCCTCTTATCTAGATCACCTGCATAGTCAGAATCAACATAACCCACCAATAACCTGCTAATATTTTCATCCCTTTCAAACTTCAAACCCACATCTGTGGTGCCACTTATGTACCTCAAAATCCATTTAGCTGCTTGCCAATGCTTTTTACCTGGATCATGCATATATCGACTAACCATACTCACCGCCTGAGAGATGTCTGGTCGAGTACACACCATGGCATACATCAAACTGCCAACCACACTAGTGTAAGGTACATTTGCCATATACTGTCTCTCTTCATCTGTACTTGGAGACTGAGAAGCACTAATTCTGAAATGAGGAGCTAAGGGTGTACTGACCGGTTTAGTTTTCTCATTTATACCAAACCGTTTCAGCACCTTCAAAAGATATTGCTTCTGTGTCAAACTTACTATGCCCTTTGCCCTGTCTCTAGCTATCTCCATCCCAAGTATCTTCTTGGCTTCACCAAGATCCTTCATCTCGAATTCAGAACTCAGCTGATTCTTCAAATTTTGAATCTCCTTAGCATTTTTAGAGGCAATCAACAAATCATCCACATATAATAACAGATATATGAAAGAACCATTCTGCAACTTCCTGAAGTAGACACAATGATCATACTCACTTCTGGAATATCCCTGCACTTTCATAAACTGATCAAACCTCAAATACCACTACCTTGGAGATTGCTTCAACCCATAAAGAGACTTCTTCAACCTGCAAACACAATTTTCCTTCCCAGCTGTCTTAAACCCATCTAGCTGCAACATATAAATTTCTTCATCTAGATCCCCATGTAAAAACGCAGTCTTCACATCCATCTGTGTCAATTCAAGATCAAACTGTGCTACCAATGCCAACAAAATCCGAATAGAAGGATGCTTCACAACTGGAGAGAACACTTCATTATAGTCAATTCCTTCCTGTTGAGCATACCCCTTTGCAACTAGTCTAGCCTTGAACCGAACACTGCCTTTTGGACCTTCTTTCTTCGTATACACCCACTTGCAACCAATTGCATTCTTCCCCTTTGGTAGTTGCACTAGATCCCAAGTCTTATTCTTATGAAGAGAGTTCATCTCTTCATCCATAGCAACTTTCCAATCTGCATTTTCTGAACTTCTAGTGGCTTCTTTGAAGTTGGAGGGAACTTCATCATCCACAATGGGAAGAGCAAATGCAACTGTATCTGTAAAGCGAGACGGTCGTTTGATATCTCTTCTTTGCCTTCTTACTGCAATTGATTCTACCTGCTGGATAGGAACTTCTTCATCATTCTCAGTATCAACCACATCATCTTCATCTTGGACAGGAATAGGATTTTCAACTGACAACTTTTCTAACTCCACCTGTTGGAGAACTCTCCTACCAGTCGACTGGTAATTGCCAACAGTCGACTGTCCCGAGCTCCCACTCTTCTGCTGTTCTGGACCACCAGTCGACTGTCCCGAGCTTCTGCTACTCACCTGTTGGAGAACTGTCCTACTCTTCTGCTGCTCACCAGTCGACTGTCCTATACCACCAGTCGACTGTCCCGAGCTAATCATGCTGGTCTCATCAAAAGTCACATCCCTGCTGATTACTAACTTCTTCTGTTCTGGACACCACAACCTGCAACCTTTGACACCAGTACTAAAACCAACAAATATAGCCTTTTTGGCTCTTGCATCAAGTTTAGTTTCAGTTATATGAAAATAAGCAGGACAACCAAATATATGCAAAAAACTATAATCAGATGCAGGTTTACCACTCCATACCTCAATAGGCGTTTTGCCTTCAAGTGCTACTGATGGTAAACGGTTGACAATGTGGCTTGCATATATAACAGCTTCTGCCCAAAATATCTTCTTCAATCCAGACTGTGCTAGCATACATCTCACCTTCTCGAGTAAGGTTCTGTTCATCCTTTCTGCAACCCCATTTTGCTGTGGAGTCTTCCTAACTGTGAAGTGCCTCTGGATCCCTTCATCTTCACACAATTTCAGAAACGGATCGTTCTTGTATTCCCCTCCATTATCTGACCTCAGAACCTTAATCTTCCTACCAGTCTGATTTTCAACTTTCTTCTTCCAACTTGTGAACAATGTCAAAACTTCATCTTTGTGCTTCATGGTATATACCCAAACTCGTCTGGAGTAATCATTAACAAAAGTAACAAACCAGTGTCTACCACTCATAGAAGGTGTCTGAGTAGGGCCCCAAACATCTGTGTGCACATAATCGAGGATACCCTTTGTCTGATGTACAGCTGTACCAAATTTCACCCTAGTTTGCTTACCCAAAACACAATGTTCACAAAATTCCAACTTGCACCCTTTAGCATCTTTAAGCAATCCTTGCTTCACAAGCCCCTGCAAGGCCTTTTCTCCTGCATGCCCGAGTCGCATATACCACAACCTAGTAGAGTCGGAAACAACCTGTTTATGCCTTTCAGTTACACTGGCAGCCTGACCCAAATATGTTTTTCCCTGCAAGAAAAACAAGTTCCTTTTTCTTTGCCCTTTCATCACCACGAGTGATCCCCTAGTCACCTTCAGAATGCCACCTTCACTAGCAAATTTCAATCCACTGGCCTCCAAAGCACCAAGTGAAATCAAATTCTTTTTCAAATCTGGAACATACCATACATCTGAAAGCTCCCTAATAAGACCATCATGCATTAGCAATTCAATCTTCCCGATTCCTACCTTCTTACAAGGTGCATCATTTCCCATCAAAACTACACCACCATCCATATACTCTAAAGAAGTAAACCACTCCTTTCTCCAAGACATATGATAGGAGGCTGCTGTATCAAGAAACCATACTTCTTGATAAAGTGAGGGACTAGAAGCAAGTGCAAAAGAAAAATCCTCGCCACTACCTAAATTATCAACAGTCACATTTGCAGTCGAATTTCCCTTATTTCGTAGCTTTGAACAATCCTTTTTCCAATGCCCCCTTTCATGACAGAAAGCACATTCATCTTTGGCCGGTATTTTCCTGTCCTTCGAAACTCCTCTCGATTTGGAACGAGATTTGTTTTCCTTTTTCCCAGATTTGGACTCAGATCTGGTCTCAGTCCTGCCCCTTACAATCAATGCTTCAGAAGTTTCTCTATCAACCATTTTATCCCTTCTCCTAGTTTCATTATTCAACAAAGCATTTGCAACATCTTCATATTTCACAGTATCTTTTCCATATATTAACGTTGTTGCTAAATGATCATAACTTTCGGGTAATGAATTCAACAGAATTAGGGCTTTATCTTCATCTTTAATTTGCTCATCCAAATTTAACAAATCAGCCAATAATTTATTAAATGATTCAACATGAGCATTCATAGACATACCTTCTGTATAGGTGAAGCGAAAAAGTTTCTTCTTCAAATACAGCCGATTCTCCAAACTTTTCCTCATGTATTTGTCTTCGAGCTTCTTCCACAACACCGCAGCAACGGTATCCCTCATCAAATCGTACTTCTGAGCCTTCGCAATAAAGAGCCGAATAGTCCCACACGCAACTCGATTCAACTTCTTCCAATCTGCTTCGGACATATCCTTTGGTTTTTCTTTCTCCAAAGCAACATCTTGTTCTTGTTGAACAAGAACATCCAACACCTCACATTGCGACATCCCGAAATTGTTTGTCCCATCAAATTTTTCAACTTCAAATTTTGCGTTGTGAATCGTTGTTCTGGACGAACTTGATCCCACAACATCCATGGTTGCATTTGCATCACTCGCCATCTCCCTCTAGGTCGAACCAACAGCTCTGATACCACTTGTTGTGCGGAATACAAACTTACCAACAATCAAACGAGAGAAACAGCGAGAAAAACAGAAAAGCAAGCAACACAAGAACACAAGATTTAATGTGGTTCGGCAAAACACATGCCTACATCCACGGGGCGGTTGGGGTTTCTTCTTGCTATAATCAACGATGGGCAAAACAAAGTTTACAAGAGATAACGGCTGCAAAATCCGAAAAGAGGACTCTAATTTCGTCTCTTTCGTCTCTCAATTACAAAACCCTAACGGGTTGTATTTATAGGAAACTATTGGGCCTTTTCGAAATGGGCCTATTCTGGATCCAAAACCCGCCGACAGTCGACTGGTCGAATTACCAGTCGACTGATACTTCCTTCGGGACAGTCGACTGATCAGTCGACTGCTGCTACTGTATCTTTAGTCTTTGAAACTTCTCTCTGGACAGTCGCCTGATCCTCCAACCCAGTCGACTGATATACTGGAACTTTCATTTGCTGCAGATACTCCAAAATAATCTGAACCAGAATCGAGCCATTATCCTACAACTCTTAAACTCAGTTCTTAGTAGTCTCTCGACTTATCTAATGTCAGTTTTCGAACTTCCACAGTGGGTTACCCACAAGATTGATAGAGCGCGAAGGAGATTCCTTTGAAAAGGAACAGAGGAATCCAATAAAGAGCTACCTCTTGTCAATTGGGGTAGAGTGTGCAAAAGAAAGGAATATGGAGGTCTAGGTAATCTGAACATAAGGGATATGAACAGAGACTTGCTGAGTAAATGGTGGTGGAAAATGAAGAAACGAAAGAATAACTGGTGGTGTAAATCGTTTGCTAGATATAGATGGAGGAAATCATGTCGTTTCGGAGGGAAAACCATTTACGGCAAGTCCTCACAAATATGGAAAGGAGTGGCAAAGCAAGGGGGCTTCTACCACTCAAACACTAGATGCAGAGTTGGAAGTGGGAAAGGATACTAGATTCTAGCAAGATAAATGGTGTGGGGACAGGAGTCTGATAAACCTTTTCCCAGCAGCGGCGGATGCTACAATTAATAAAGACACGATGGTGGCAGACGTATGGCAGAATCAGAGACTAAAGATGGTTGTTAAAGGGAATTTATCTACTGGCGCAGTGGCTGAACTGACGGAACTTAACTCGTTTATTAGGATTGAAGGACAGTTCATCAACGAGGAAAAGGACAGTAGGGACTGGATGCTACAATCCTCAGGGGAATTCTCAGTAGCTTCTATGTACAGGCGAATCAACGATGGGGGTGTGCGTTGTAAGAATGCGGAGTTTATTTGGAAGTTATGGGTGCCTCTGAGGGTTAAAGTTATAGCTTGGCTAGTAATAAACGATGCCATTCTATCAAAGGTCAAGCTCCGCAAAGGGAATATACAAGTGGAGGTCAATTGCGAGGCATGCTTGATGGAAGACGAAGATACAAACCATATTTTATTCTCTTGTACTAAGGCAAAACTAGCTTGGGAGATAGTATTGGTTTTGGGTTGGTTGAGAGCCCGAAGTCTAGTTTAGATGTCTGGGGTCGGTGGTGGGTAGATCTAGTTAGAAAGGAAGATAGAGAGGCATGGGGGGTGATGACAACAGCCACAATGTGGTGTTTGTGGTTAAATAAAAATGATTTATGCTTTTGAAAAACTAGCTGTTCACTTTCAACTATCATGCATAAAATTATATCTTTGTCTCATGATTGGACAGGAAATAGGGGGCAAATGAAAAGGCTGCGCATGGAAGAGCAAGAATAGAAGGGTCAGGATGCGACAGAGCAAAGGATAGGACCGTAGACCAAACTCAGGAGGTCTGGGGAGCAGCGGTTTCGAGTGCCACTAGAGGGGTCATGAGATAGTAACCCTTGTATCTTTATTTGCTTTATTTATTTTGGCTCATCGATGTATTTTGGATGTTGGATGTTAGTAATTTCGACTTATGTAAATAGTACTACTGTGTTTCGTTAATTCCGCATTAATGAAGCGATGACAGGGTCATCTTTTTATCAAAAAAAACAAAAAAAAAAAGAGGTAGCTAGTTGTAGCTTCAATTGATTTGAGATAGTGTTAATTTGAGTTTCATATTCAATTCATTGTTTCTTGACCAACTCAGCAACCCTTTTAATTTAATAATTATAACTTAACGGATGAGATTAAGTTAACAGATGAATGAGTTTAGTATATTTTTTCAACCGTTATATGAGCACATTTTACTTATGTCAAACATTGGGATTACTTTGATTTTTGCCCTGTATTTAAGCAGATGAGAATGTGCATGTGAAGCTAACATAATTTTTACGGATTAATTAATATTTACTAGCATAGCTAGTTATATTCTTAAATTTAGTTTGATATAAGATCTGGTATGTACAACAGTATCTCGAATATAACCAATCACATACAATTATTCACATGCCAAAAAAGTTTGGGCATCTTTAAATTAATAACAAATCCAGTGCTACAGAGTTGTTCATTGTAGGTAGCTAGGTTTTTCCTATGATTTAGGTCCTCTTTACCACACTGCATCGTATAGGTTATAAGCATCTTGTGGATTCTCTTCTCCTCGCTGTTGGTTTATGTGGAGCAAAAGAGAAAGTCACCTACATGTCTTGAAAACAGTCTTATCGTAGTCGGTGCACTGCATGCACTGCATAGTTGGCAATCAAACAATGTGCTTTGCTTCTAAATCAAAACATTTAAAATATATATATATACTAGGTTTGCCCGTTGACACGTGCCTACGGCACGTCTTCAGAACGGTGCACCTTGTTTGATCATATAAAATAGTTTTGGAGGTCCAGCAAATTAATTGAAGCAGCAAACATATTATATAATAAACTTTTGGGGGTCCAACAAAAAACATATTATATGATTTTTTTTGATTTTTTAAAAGTTTTTAAATTTTTAATTTTTTTAAAAACTTTTAAAATTTTTATTTTCTTAATTTTTTGAATAAAAGAGGAAAGGAGGGAGTAAGAGAGAGAGATAAAAATAATTAAATAAATATAGGAGTTGTTTTGGGTGGGAAATTTGAATTTGAGTTTTGGGAGGGAACTTTTAGGAGGGAAAATATGTTTTGTGAGATTAGATCTGGGCCTTTGATTTTTGGGGAGATTGAAGGAGAGCCACTTGATAGCTTTCTTTGTGTTTTATTATATATATATATATATATATATATATATATCTCTCTAATACTATAATGGGAGAACCCCTTAGTCAGTAACCCAACCCGTGCAACGCACGGGTTGGGTTACTTTGGTAAATATTTTGGAAATTGAACCTGTTTGGTAAATATTTTCGAAAGTGGTTCAGTTTGAAAATTATTTTCTTTTTTACTTATGGACTAACTTGGGTAAATATTTTCGAAAGTGGACCTGTTTTGTAAATAGTTTCAAAAGTGGATCGGTTTGGAAATTATTTTCTTTTTACCCTTTTCATTATCCTTCAATTTTTTCCACGTGCACGTGTGCACGTGTATGATACTAGTATATCTCTAATATTATAATGGGAGAAGGGCTTAGTGTCATTTGTCATTGTGTCATTTTGTCAACATGTGCAGCGCACGTGTTGGTAGATTCTTTTTTTTTGTCCTTTTCATTCCTCTTTCCATTTTTCCCACGTGCAACGCACGTGTATAATACTAGATTTTTTTTTGTTCCTTTTCATTTCCCTCTCCATTTTCCCCACGTGCAACGCACGTGTATAATACTAGTCTAATATTATAATGGGAGAAGACCTTAGTGTCATCTGTAAATGTTTTGTTAATCTACCAACCCGTGTAACACACGTGCATAACTATTATGAAGGAGGTCCTAGGTTCAAATTAAGACTATGTCTAAATTTTTATTTTAAAAACTATATTTATTAAAACGAGCATCGCACGTGTAAACTACTAGTACTATTATAATGGGAGAAGGGGTTAGTGTCATTTGTCATCGTTTGTCATTTTGTCAACACGTGCAGCGCACGTGTTGGCTTTTTTTTTTTTTAATCCTTTTCATTCCCCTTCCTATTTTTCCACGTGCAACGCACGTGTATAATCCTAGATTTTTTTGGGGATCCTTTTCATTTCCCTCCCCATTTTCCACACGTACGAAAAAAACACGTGCAACGCACGTATTGATAGATTTTTTTTATTTATCTTTTTCCTTCTTCATCCACGTGCATCGCACGTGCATGATACTAGTATATATAATAATCTGTATGTGTGTATGGAGTATGTACTAAATGATCTAGGAAATTCAATTACTACTACAAATTAAGGCATTTTAATATTATACTACTATAAAATAACGACGTGAAAATAGTTATACAAGTCGCACGTGAGAAGAGGCCCTGACGTAGGCAAACAGCACACGTGCCCAATCCATGGTCCCCGGTGTCAAGACATGTGACTGCCTAGCTGTCGTTAACTGCAGCACGTGAAAGTCTGCGGCACTTGCCATTCCCAAAAGTAGTAAACAGGAGCCATTTCAAGACCTACGTGGGGGCCCAATGAGCCCACCGGCCCAGTCACCGTATCATGCAATACATGATTCATTTTAAACGAGCTGAGCGCGCAAGTGTTCGGGCACGTACTGGTAACCATGTCATGTCCGATTTTCTTAATTTAAACGAGTGATGTGGGTATCTGGGGTACCCACCACGACCACTACTAGTACTACCGTTTGGGCAGCAAATCTTACGGCTTGCAGGCTCGAAATTCCCGTCTGCTTTCCCTACATACCCCACTAAGGGATGGTTTGATTTAGGGGCTGACAATGGCCCCGATTTAGGCCGGACCCATATAGGCACAGGTCCGAATCCGAAGTTGAAAAAATAGATCAGAGCCCGATCCGATTTTTCTTCGGGCTTAAATAATTAGGCCCGAGTCTGGACCCAAATTAAGCCCGAAAATAGGTTCGGGCCTAGGCCCGAACTATTTATACATGTTCTAATATATAATTTTTTCATAAAATAAAAACTACATCAAAAAATATATACGTGTGGTAGGGTAAAAATGGTTTGGGGCCCAACCAGGACCCAATACAACTCTCACTCAAAAATGGTAGAAACAGCAGTCTAGTTCGGCTTCGAGCCACTGCAGGGTCGGCGCCGAACCTCAAGTTCAACCCCACAGATCTGGTCTCCTCGTATCCGATGAGCGGCGATGGCCCTCGGCCTCCGATCCACGACAGCCCTCCGGGCTGCCCGCCCATCCTGGTGTAGAATGAAGATGACTTGGCGCACCCTATGCCACCAGATTCTCCCAGAAGTACAGAAGCCCCATGATCTGCCATGTCAGCTTCAAATACCACCAAGGGCTTTGCCACGTCAGCCCTATACCACTCCTGGTACTGTCACGTCAGCCCTAAACCCCCTGGGCCTTCTGCCACGTCAGGCCCATGGGCTTTCGGGTTCAGACCCGGCCCCCAAGCGGATCCAAACCTGGTTGGAATTCTCTATAAATACTAGACCCTCACCCACCTTTTCAGGTAACCAATCTTTTGCCACTTAAATTCACCTAGTTATTGCTACTCTCTCACAGAGACTGACTAGATCGTCGGAGGGTCCACCACCGGGATAAACCCCGGTGTTTCAGGACCGTCTGCAGGTACACAAGACCTCGGATCCGAACCCTCTGATCCGAGCCGAGGCATCCACCCCACTCCGAGCCCGTCGCAGGAGCCGCCAGGTCACTCCGAGGGTCGTCTGACAAGCAGCTTTCTCCTTCAATACAAATCGAGTCCGAACTCACACCTGGTGCATCCACACGTCTCCCAGAAATAAACCGCATCAATAAGGTTAATAATAATAATAATAGGAATACTATAAATTTTTGAGTAATTAACATCTAATTTATTTATTTTCATTTAATTTTATATACAAGAATAATTTCTCTATCTATAAATTTTAACACATATTTCAACTTACTTACATAATTATCCTCTTAAAAAAGTTATACATAAATATACATGATGTATAAATATACACATGCACGTATAAGAGTTTGATTCGGGCCGATCGGGTCTAGCTCGGCTCGAAATGAGAATTATTAGCCTAAACTCACTAATTATCAGATTGGACCTAGGCGGGCCCGAATCAGGTTCCAGCCAATTGCCACCCTTAATTTGATTGATTGTAAAATGTATTCAATATAGAAGATTATTATTTGAAAAAGAAATATTTGAAAATGAGTTCTAAAAAATAGTTTGTTTGGATATAGTTTTACTACAGCGTAGGATATAGAGAAGAGAAAGAAAGAAAATAAAAAAAAAGTAGTCAAAAAAATTGTAGAGAAGTAGGTTAGTTGTTTTATTATATAGATGTGAAGAGATATGATAGAGAAATCAATTTAAAATCACACAAATAGTGATTTTCCTCGCATTTCCTCAATTTTGGTGGTTGAAAAAAGAATAGGTCAAAAAGTGCAACAATATTCCAGGGGAGAAACTAAATTCGGCCTCCCTAAACAAAGCTGTGAGCAGTGTTTTTTCTTATGTTTTAATTTAGTGTTTCTACTATGATCCAAACCACTCCTAATATGCTAGTACTTTTCTTAATTAGTAAAAAAACTACATTATAACTGCGAGTTAATTCAATGAGGGGTGAAAATCTTTCAATTGAACTGCAAGCGCAACAACTTTATTTCAGAACACTAAACGAAAATTAGGCTACCCCGATTTAGGTAGAAATGCCAGGGTAGAATATGGGATTAAAACAAAACAAAACACCCCATCCTATACCGGATTTTCTTCAAAATGCCGAGGTATATGGGACTATACCAGCATTTATCTAAAAAAAAGGGCTGAATGGAGTAGAGGGATATATTAAATATCCCCAATTTTTCATTTCCCCACCCGTTTTTTTTTCACACACTCACTCCCACTCACGAACCCAAACCCCCAGTCGTCGCCGTCCCTCACCGTCGTCGGCCGCCGCCCCGCGTTGCCGTGCCCCCTGTAGCGCTCCGAATTTCTAATATAATATCTTAGAAAATACATGGCACAATCCCAGCATCAACTTCAATGTAATAGTACACATAGCCCAAAAACACAAATAATTTTATTCCAAACTTTTATTACAACAATCTTTATCAACACAGCGGAATACAAAACACCTTGAATTACAACATTCTTTTTACAACACTTCCTTTTACAAAATTTTACACAAAGCTTTATTTCATTAGTTTAACTCAAATCTATCTCAAGTATCCAAGCCTCGAAACTCTAAGCAACAACCTGTAACACATGAGGCTAGAGATGATCCCTAACCCCCAAAACTAAAGGGGTCAGCCATAAATGGTGTGAGTGACATAAAAACATACAACATAATTAAATCATAAAACATAAAGTCATCAACAGCATGTATTAACAACAAGGATAAATGAATGAGAAATAACAAAGATGTAAAGCATGAAAACATCATGGAATGAAAACAACAAGTGAAGCTAGACTAAGTGTCAAGTGTAGAAAAACTGGAAACACAAGCATAAAACCAAGTCAAGAAAACACAATTCTATATGCTGACTCTCTAATGCACACTTGTCGGAGTCCATGCATTCCATAGTACATAGGTCCGGTGCAAGCCCTTAACCATCTCTACGTCATAGGGATAACCCCTCATTATGCCACTAATTCTACTACGGTGATGGAAAACAAGATTCAGAATACTCCGCGAATATGCGTCACCGCTCTCGACGCGCAAGCATCAAGTAAGATAGCTCAATAACAACAATCGGAGAATCATCTCCCTGCCGTGTACCTCACGAATAGGCTTGCAAGACCCTCAACGTGCATATATACCCGATACATTCCGTGAATAGGTCTGCCGACCCTCAACACGCAAATGCACCCTGCATGCTCCGTGAATAGGCTCGTAGACCCTCAACACGCGAACATCCAAATACTATGTACCCCACGAATAGGCCTTCAAGACCCTCAACGTGCAGATACACCCGATACATTCCGTGAATAGGTCTGCCGACCCTCAACATGCAAATGTACCCTGCATGCTCCGTGAATAGGCCCGTAGACCCTCGACACGCGAACATCTAAATATTATGTACCCCACGAATAGGCCTTCAAGACCCTCAACGTGCAGATACACCCGATACATTCCGTGAATAGGTCTGCCGACCCTCAACACGCAAATGCACCCTGCATGCTCCGTGAATAGGCCCGTAGACCCTCGACACGCGAACATCTAAATACCCTTTAGTTGGACTAAAAAATCATGAGTCTATGCTTACGTCGATTATTATTAAATACTCCAAAAATCCTTATCTCTAGAGTTAGTGTATCCTACCAGACTTCAACAACAACTAAACCAAGACCCCTCAGGCCCTCAATAAATCTCAACTGCCGATCCGCAGGACTCCCACTCAACTCCTAGAGACCTCAATATTATCATAACTCACTATTCCATCGTCAAACGATCAAAGGAGAAATCTCTCCACTCAACAAAACCCAAATTTCTATAAATTCCAACATCCAATCTAACGATGAAGTATCTTGAAAACATATGTTCAATAGAAGATAGAGTATAAAATAATAAGTTGATAGGGTATAAAATAAGAAGCTATAGCTTAGAACATTTAGAGAATAAATTATTTGAAAGAACCTTCATAAATATAAAAATACATCAGTACCAGTCGACTGTAAAAAGCATAAGTCGACTGCCCAGAAAGAATGTTCCATGATTTTAAGAAAATAAGCTAAGTGTTATAAGTTGACTTATAAAAATCATAAGTCGACTTACCAGAGAATATAAGTTGACTTATAAAAGTCATAAGTCGACTTACCAGAGAATATAAGTTGACTTATAAAAGTCATAAATCGACTTACCAGAGAATATAAGTTGACTTATAAAAGTCATAAGTCGACTTACCAGAGAATATAAGTTGACTTATAAAAGTCATAAGTCGACTTAGCAGAGGGAAATTTCAGAAATCTTTTAAGAAAATATTCTAAGTGTTTAAGTCGACTTGCCAAAGTCATAAGTTGACTTACCAGAAAAAAATCTACGATAACTTTGAAAAATAAATTCTAAGTGTGCCAGTCGACTGAAAAGGGGCTAAGTCGACTGTCCAGAACGGATTTTCAAGAAAACTAAAGATCATAGCAGCCGGGTCGTACCAGTCGACTGAAAGGTCATGCCAGTCGACTGTCGGCCTACAGACTGCATAGTTTTGGTTGTGCACAATCAACCGATACGTAGATTTACCTTACAAAACGAAATCTCTAAAAAGTATATTTTTGATATGATCAAATACAACTTATAGGATATACAAAGATCCATATAAACCAATCAAAACCACTTGAATTGATAAAAATAACTTTTTGATGAACTTCTTCAAAATAAAACATAAATTGTGCATATAATCAAAATAGGGTTTTTCTTAAAATGATCTACTGATCGCTGAAATAGTTGGTATTCAGATCCAAACCATCTGATTATCAAAACTCATTAAAAATCCCAATTAGGGTGTATTTCCTCAATCTCAACTAAATTCTAAATTCTCCAATTTCCATGTCAAGATCTCTTGATTCATAACTCTTCCATTCAATTATCTCAAAAATCTGAATTTCTACCACAACTCATAACCATAATCAAATTTGTAGTCACATACCACTAGGGTTTCACGAGATCCAATTTTTCATCCAATCCATAATATACATAATCATATTCAACCATAAACATGCTTTCTAGCAACACAATTCAATATCCCAGATCCAACAAACATTCATAGATCAAACAATCAAATCGTACCAAATCACATACATAAACAAATCAAAAAATAATACATGCAAAATACACAAAACAACAAACATGTCACTCACCTTAGGAACGAAGAGATCCAACAAGAAAGCCTCTCTTTTACAAAGAATCCAAGATCTCCTCTTCAATCACCAAGAAAATAAAAATATAATAAAACTTGTGTTGTGCAGCGAATGACGGCTGCACACCCTCTTTTATACAGGCCGGAAATAAGAATTTAGGGTTTTAGAAATACATTTGCAAAATAGTCCTTCCAAAATATAACTTTACATATATAACCTTTTCTTAGTTAAAATAGGTTAACTAAATCAAAACCAAATCAAATCTTCTTATCACTGAGTTGTCCAGCAATCCAGCACAGTCCAGTAAATAAGAAAAATCCGGATTTACAACTCAGAGTGGCGATTTTGCACAAAAGCCCTCCCTTTTGTAATATTTGTAAATACATCATAAAATATTCATAAAAATCCAGAAAAATCAGAAATAATATCTAATAATACATATTGCATTTTCCAATCAAAATATCTGACTTTTACTTTTCAGAAAAATATTTGCACAAGATTCTACATAAATTCCATATTTACAAAAACACCCTTTTTTGTTTAAATCATCACCAAATCGACTTTAAATAAAATATAGATATATTTAAATTTAAATGCTAAACATGGAAAACCAAAATATTAGTAAAAACGAATTTTCATAACTGATTTCAGATCCAAACGGCTTTTTACATAAAAGCCCCTCTCTTTCGAGATATTTATAAAAATAGTTTCTTTGTTCAGAAAAATTCCAAAATTTAGAATATACTCCATTATAATTAGGAGAATTTAATAAAAATATAAAATTTGATATTTACACCAAAAATTTTTGCACGTGTTTCGCACGTGTAAAAAGATAAATCTTTAGAAAATATATATTAAATCTCCAGAAAATCATTTTAATTCATTTTCAAATCTTTAAAATAATATTTGAAAATACAGGGTACTACATCCACCCTCCACGTCACCATGCCCCTGACCATCCTTGCCCCCACATCTCTCTCTCACAAACCCTACCCCCGACCACTGTGCCCCCACGTCTCCGTTGTCGTTGCCGTCGCCGTTACCGCTCCATCATTTGCCTACCTCTCTCAAACCCTAGGTATGAATTTGATAATTTGATAATTTGTTACTTTGTGAATTTGAGAATTTGGGATTGTGAGAAAAATAACTAGAGTTTGTGAAATTGTGGGGGAAATTATGGTTGGTTTGATTGTTGGGAAAAAAATTAGGAGAGAAGAATAATTTGGGTTTGTGAGTGGATTGACATCCCTAGGTGTCGGGTTTGCTATCAATTCTATTTTCGATTTTGCATTTTTAGTAGGCACGATGCTTGTTTGATGTGCTTGGTATGGATGGGCTTCTCTGAAATATGTCAGCAATGGAGAAACCCATGCTCTCATGTTTGATTTGCTTTGATTCATTTATTTCTTTCTTTCTTTTTAAAGTAAACGGAGGGATATATGTTGCAATGTTGTTGGGTTGAATTTTGTTATAGTTTGACCAAGTTTTAGATATGAAACATGAGTATCCATTTTGACGTAGGGTTTCTCTTTTGTTCAGTTTTGACGATGGTGCATCAAATTAAGTACATATTGTATTTTGTTCAGTTTCCTTCTGAATATTTCAATTTTTTATGATTGACACGGAGTATAAGCTCAATGATACAAGTTATATCATAGAAGCAACACCAAAGACAATCATGAAGACAATCATGCAACAAATGGGTGTGAAGGGGCATTTCATCTGAAAAGTCATCTCGAAGCAATTATGCTTTTATATCTGACATAAACAGATAACTAATTTATGTTGTTGTTTTTTTGGCTCTGAATAGAGTTTTTGAGTATCTTCTCAATCTATTGCAGTTGTGGCTAATCCAGAAATATAGGTTGGGTAATGATATGGGATAAATTAAGCAACACCAACCAAAGCCCTCCGATCTCCTCTGGATCCTGCCCTCTGCGATCATCAGATCAATTACACTCCAATGGGCCTCAGCCAGCTCAGGCCCATGGGCAAACGGGTCCAACCCGTCCCGTCAGAACTCCAGATCCGTTTACCCCTGCCTATAAATACCAACCGGTAATCAATCTCTCCCCACCTGAACCATAGCTGCCCAGTCTCTTTTCCAATAACTGACTAGATCGTCGGAGGACCTACCACCGGGACTTCTCCCGGTGTTCCTAGGCCGTGCGTAGGTACAGAAGACCCAACCGAGCCGAGCTCCTGGATCCGAGCCGAGCACCTGTCCTCCCATCTGAGCCCCTCTGCGCTCCTGCTTCCGAACCGCTCTCGCTACCCTGGGTCGGACCGATGCCAGTACCGCGTAGGACCTCCGTCATACAAATTGAGAGAACTCATACCTGTTGCCCCCACACCCCAAAAACAAACAGCATCAGGTTGGCGCTGTCTGTGGAAAGTTTCCTCCTCAGTACTATCGTCCTTCCGAGCTCAGCCAGAGCCTTCACCTTGGGTCTGAGCTCCTCAATGGCTTCCAAAGCCAGAAGGGCCGTCACCTCAGCTCAACATCCAGACCCCCTACATCAAAGCCGCACGAATGACCAGGGTTCCAACCAACCCCGGGCCAACAACGCGGCCCGACCATCGATTGCGTCGGATTTGCGCCACGTTATCTCGGACAGACAAGCTAGCCGAACGAGGAAAGAGGCCGCTTCCAACTCGGCCTCGAACCATCGCTAATAGCCTTCCCAGGTGCGTAATCCTTCGCAGAACCCGCGGGGGGGGGGGGGGGGGGGACAAGCTCCCGTCACAAGGGTCGAATTCCAGTACTTCCGGGAAGAAATCCTACGAGCCATCCGGGACGGTCCGGCCACTGAGGTCTACCACAGTTCCGCCCATCGATCAGGAACGGAGGCCTATGAGTCTCGCGGATCGAATCGTCCCCAGGAAGCGGCAGATCCCGTCCTTCGTCGTTTGGAAGAAATGGAGAACCGCCTCGCCCATCTCGGTGAAGGCGGACCCATCCAGGGTCGTGGCCATCGTCTGACCAGACCTCCTTTCTCCCCCCAAATCTGTGAAGCCAAGACCCCTCGGAACTTCAGACCACCTCAATTCGAGACCTATAATGGCGAGGGTGATCCTGCTGATCACATGGAGGGGTTTAAGACCCTCATAATGGTTCATAGCACTGCGGATCTCCTCCTCTGCCGCGCCTTCCCTGCTACCCCCGGGACCCAGCTCGGGAGTGGTTCTCCAAACTTGCCTCCGGCTCAGTTTTCTCCTTCGAGCAGCTGGAGGCGGGTTTCCTCGCCCACTTCGTGACTAGCAGGAAGGTCGAGAAGACGAGCTCTTCCCTTCTAGACCTCAAACAGAAGGACGGGGAATCCCTCCGGGAGTTCGTTCGAAGGTTCACCTATGAGGCGAGGTCTGTTTCCTCCCTCGACGTAGGGGTCGCTTCCGCATCCTTCCTACACAACGTCCGCCATGGCCAGCTCAAGGCTTCTTTGGCTAAGAAGCCACCCTTGGACTTTTCCGACCTACTCAATAGGGTCGAGAAGTCTATCCGGGCAGAGGAGGCCCTCAATCCCAAGGACTCAAAGGAAGCCACCGCTATGGGGAAGCGCAAGGTCGACGACACTGAGCCCTTTAAAAGGCCCGGAAAAGAAGCAACTAGTCCCAAAAGGGTCCCCCAGTCCCTCGATTTGAAAGATATATGCCCCTGACTCAGAACGTCTCGGCAATCTTAATGGAAATCGAGGACAAGGGGGTTGTCCGATTCGCTCCTCGATTGCCTAACAATGGCAAGAAGCGAGACCAAAGGTTCTACTACCGCTTCCACCGAGACACCGGGCACGATACAGACCACTGTCGAGCCCTCAAAGATAAAATCAAAGCCCTTATACAGTGAGAGTACCTAAAGGAGTTCACCCAGGCCAACCCCAGAGACCGAAGGGAGCCGAGGAGCCCGAGGTGTTTGCCTCCCCCTCGGACGGCCAGCCAACGACCTGATCGGGACCTAGAACCTGAAGAAACCGACGGACACGCCATCCTACACTGCATCCACGGTGGACCCATGGGGGGGGGGAGTCTAAGACTTCTCAGAAAGCCTTTATTCGAGAGGTCAACTCTATTCTAGGCCATCCCCCTCCTCGGATTTAGCAGTGGGCGGTCTCCTTCTCAAGAGAAGACCTCAAAGGCGTCCGGCTTCCACACTGTGATGCCCTCGTCATCAGCCTCATCATGGCCAACTTTCAGGTTCGCCGAATACTGGTAGACAACGGTAGCTCGGTCAACATTCTTTTCTTAGAAGCATTTGAGAACCTCAAGCTCCCTCGAGAAAAGCTGAAGCCGGCTGGTTACACCCTCCACGGATTTTCTGGCGTCCCAGTGAAATTCGAGGAAATCGTGACACTAGACGTAACCGCAGGAAAAGCCCCCGTCCTACGAACCGAGTCGATGGATTTCATGGTTGTCAACGTCAGGGCAGCCTACAATGCCATCTTCGGCCGACCCAGGCTCTGTTCGCTCCAGACCGTCCCCTCCGCCTACCATCTGAAGCCGAAGTTCCCAACTGACATCGGGGTCGGGGTCATTAGGGGCAACCAGGAGTCGGCGCGCTCATGCTACGTGATAGCAGTCGTGGGCAGTGTATTTCCCCTCGAGGTCGTCGAGCTCCCCCCTGAAGAAAGCCATCCCGAATCAGAACCCGGGGACGAATTGGAGGAAGTCTCCTTTGATGCAGAAGACAAATCCAAATCGTTTCGTGTGAGCCAAATCCTTTCCCCCGAACTGAAGCCGGACATGGTCGACTGCATCCACCGAAATATCAACCTCTTCGCCTGGACACCGTCCAACATGCCCGGAATTTTCGAAGACTTAATCATGCACCGACTAAGCGTCGGCCCCGGCTCCAAACCGGTACAGCAGAAGCACCGCAAGTTCGCCCCAGAAAGGCAACAGACGGTGAAAGTGGAGGTGGACAAGTTGTTATCCGCTCAATTCATTCAAGAAGTCAGCTATCCCGAGTGGCTGGCTAATGTTGTGATGGTGAAAAAGGCTAGCGGCATTTGGAGGATCTGTATCGACTTTACCGAACTCAACAAGGTGTGCCCCAAGGATCCTTTTCCACTCCCCAGCTCGACACCCGGACCCCCTGTAACTTCTTTGGATCCTCCCCTCTGCGATCATCAGATCAGCTACAGTCCAATGGGCCTCAGCCAGCTCAGGCCCATGGGCAAATGGGTCCAACCCGGCCCGCCAGAACTCCAGACCCGTTTACCCCTGCCTATAAATACCAACCCCTCTACTCACTTTCAAAGATAATCAGTCTCTTCCCACCTGAACCCTAGCTGTCCAGTCTCTTTTTCAGTGACTGACTAGATCGTTGGAGGGCCTGCCATCAGGACTTCTCCCGGTGTTCCTAGGCCGTGCGCAGGTACAGAAGATCCAGCCGAGCCGAGCTCCTGGATCCGAGCCGAGCACCCGTCCTCCCTTCCGAGCCCCTCTGCGCTCCTGCTTCTGAACCGCTCCCGCTACCCAGGGTCGGACCGACGCTAGTACCGCGTAGGACCTCCATCATACAAATCGAGAGAACTCACACCTGTTGTTCCCACACCCCAAAAACAAACAGCATTAGGTAAACAATGAGGCAAAGAAATGTCAGAGCAATACAAGGATGGTGAGGTTATTTAGTATTTGTTTTTCCAGTGGTGTTATTCTCATTATGTTCAATCTTTACAAGATGTTTACGTTTGCTCATGTTACTAGTTTATGTCGTGTTATTTTACAAATACTAACTCACCTTGTGTTTGATGCCTTTGATGTCAAAATTGCGGCTACTTACCTTGGTGAGGGTAGTATAGTCATTGGTGTACTAAGTAACGGTGTGTGTGAAATGCTTGAAAGAGGTAATTCCTGTGATTGTTATTGCAACTTCATAGCAATGTATATATATTTCCACTCTTTAAGCTAAAGAAGCTCTTCTACTCTTGTTCTGCAATCAGCTACCCTTCAAGTCATCATGGGAGCAACAAAATACCGGAGAGGTTAGTTCACTTAACTATCATTTAAGCTGTTGGGAAAGTTAGTATCATATTACTTGTCAGATATGATCGATGATAATGTTGGATAAGTCTTTGATTGAAACTTGAAAGATTTATTTTAATCTTTTGTGGTTTAGGGCTGAGTCCAAGGGAAGCATGAAAGACCTTGTTTCTACTAACTTCCTGGGCGACAACAGGTATGTTGTTTACTGCTACTGCAGAAATCTTAATATTTCAAATGTAGGGTGAGCTGAGCTAAGTAGAGAATCGACTGCCGTCGGATCTCTCCGTCATGTTACTGTGGGTCAGCTCCGACAAGATCAAGTAATCCTTTGGTTCATGACAGTCAGCTTCTTCATCAAATGGAGATGTATTTCCCTTTCAACCCAACTAAGCTTGATTTCACCTCAGCCTCTCATAGTTAGACTATGAGATAGGTTGTCCTTCATGAATGTGATAGTGATTATAAGATACTCTGTATGTTGGGCAAAATGTATTGAAAAACGACTACTCTGTATGTTGGAGCAAAATGTATTGAATAAGCATATGTATATACTTTTGTATTATTTTTGTTTATATATTTATGAAGAGCAATCCTCCATTGCAAAACCTATTGTAGCGTTTGGAAACGTACAAATTATTTAACCCGTTATTGATAATGATGGGTTAAGGCATATTAAAAATGGACTCGTTGTTTGCAAATAACAAGTTCATTATAACTCAACTCATTGTTGCTAATAATGGATTAAGTGGTTTGCACGTTTGCGAACACTACATCACGTTTGTAATGAAAAAAATTTCTTATATATTTGTTAAATATGTTTGTGTGTTATTAATTATAAACGTGTATGAGAAAAAAAAAACACCCTAACCCATAGTTTTTGCACAAAAAGATAGGTAGAAAATTTAAAATATAACATTAAATAATTAAAATTTTATAAAAAATAAAATAAAAAATCCAAAATATGTCTATTCGGATTTTTTACAAATGCCGGGTAGACCTATGCCTATACCGACATTTTTAGAAAGCGCCGAGGTAAACCCCAATGCTACCCCACACAAAAAATAAAAATAAAAATAAAAGTAAAAATAAAAATAAAAAAACCCGCCTGAATAGCCCTTTTGTGTTGTAGTGGAAGTGCAGTATACAGCTTTGGATAAATTAAACCAACTGCATTAATGGAAGAAATAGATGGAAAATATACATGTTTAGATATAGGGCAGCAACTACCTAAAAATGCAATCATATGATTCCATGATTACAGATGGCATTCGTAATCAAGGAAAATGGTAATCAAAGTAGAAGCGCATTAACTGCACTAGTAATATACAGGTCCGAATGTGCGTATTTTTTAAATTTTATATTATAGTAAAAACTCTGATTTACACGTGTGATGCATATCTTTATAAATAGCATTATATATTTTAAAAAGTAAATGTGAATACTATAATGGGAGAGTTAGAGCTGCACATGCATTGCACGTAAATAGGTAGATTTATAATTCTAACTTTTCAATTATAATAATTATTATATATTATATCGGTAAAAGGGATATGAGCAACTTGCCCATTTAGTAAATGAGCAATTGATTATGTGGCATGCATGTAATACATTGGACAACTAACCCTTTTAAGAATTTTCCAATCACATGTATGTCACATCATCAATTGCTTATTTACTAAATGAGCAAGTTGCTCATACCCCATTTTCCCATATTATATTATAGATAAATAATAATGTATACGTGTGATGCACATTTAATATATTTTTTTTAAAAAATAAAGTAAAAAAATCTGATGTAGTGAGAACTCGTAGCTAAAACTTTCTTCATATTAGTTATGCATGTGCAATGCACGCGTTGATATATTTACAAATGACACTAAAACCTTCTTCCATTATAATATTAGAGAAATCTTAGAGATTAGCGATATTCCACTCCAAATGATTTGTTCATATTATCACAGTTTCTGTTAAAATTGGTTGATAACACTAATACAGTGGATGAATTTTGTAACTTAAATTGTTTCGATGTGCAAGTCGGCACCGATATGGTAGATGTGCTAGTTGTTGCTAGTTTGGAAATTTTAGTGAAGTTGTTGCTATGGTGAGAATGGTGTGAGTCTTTGCAGGTCTGCTGATGGCCAAGTCGACACAGAAACGGTATTCGGGCTAGTCATCAGCGACATCACAGAAACGGTATTCGGGCAAGTCATCAGCGACGTTGCGAACGGAACATCGGCCACCATGGTGGTGAATGAGCTGAGCGTTCTAGATTAGAGAAGTGATAAGTCGTCACTGGATGGGCGGAGTGGCAAGTCATTATCAGAATTGTGATTAAGCAAGTCGTTTCCAGTATGTTGTTCTGATTAGGTGTCACCGAATGGGGTAGAGAAGTCGTTGTTGGAGTGGTGTTCAAATTAGACGTCGCTTGAAGGTGCATGGGCAAGTCGTAACAATGGTTGGTGCTCGATGAGTCGGTATCTGATTGTTCAATAGAAAATTTGCATGCGTCACATCTAATAGGGGGAAGAACAGATTACAGTTGTCATCGTCTATAAGTTTAGCTAGGGAAGGGACTAGTTAATGTTGTAGGCTTAACTGGATAATTATTTTCTGTTGTTCCGTTTTAAGAACAGATAGGTGTTATATATTTGTAATACTTGTCTCGTTAATTATTTATTAATGAAGCGATGACGTGATCGTTTTTTATTATTAAAAAAAAAATGTTTCTCAATTGATGATTCTGTTTTCTCTTTCTTTTCTTTTCTTTTGAGAAGTAATTGACTAGTCTGATTGCATATATAAGCTAACGACAATAATGTGCACAAGGTGAAAAACTCAGAAATAAGCTCATATATAATTCAGTGATGGTACAAAATTTTACATGCAAACTATATTATGTTTCTGCTGTTGCCTGCAATCACGATCAGCATTGCTATTATTGTTACTGCTGCTGCTGCTACTACTTGCATTATTATAATTGTTACTATCATTAACAATATTATTGATTTGATTATTACTATTACCATCACGAGCAGCAAAGCTATTAACCGTAATGTTGCTATCAGGCTGTTCCCTGTCATCATCAATGCTGCCTCCTCGCCATGCCGATGCCGATATCAGCGGCCTAGTGTGCCACCCCAGCGTCAAACACCCTTCCACCTCATCGACGCAATACCCCTCCCCGGAAAACAACGTCAGCAACATGCTCGCCTGTTTAAACGCATTCGACCCCAAATGGACCGGCCTCAGCCTAGCCCGGTCCAATCGTGCCTTCCACTTGGTCAACGGCTCGTGTCTCTCAACTCTGTTCACTCCTTCACAACACACAATATTGCAAATCTCTTGTTGTAAGTAAACCTCGGCTAGTGCTGTGGACTGCCCTCGGCCAAGGCTGCCTTCCATCGAATCGAACACAGTAGAGTAGTAGAACAGTGCCTCCGTAAACCGGTCAAGAAATACCGGTTTGTTGTGGTCGGCTTCTTGCTCTACCACTGTGACGATCTTGGGTTTCAACGCGGCCATCCAATCGAGTACCGGTTCGATTGGTGCACCTTCCCCGTCAGCATCACCCAACAGTTTGTGCAGCTGCATCACTGAATTGATTGCGAGGACCTCCCCAGCCTGCACCTGCAGCATCCACGGTCTGACGTCATCCAGCCGGTTCGCAGCGACTCCGCGAAACGCAAACCGCACGTGCACTGAGCGTGCGAGTTCTGCAAGCCGTAGACCAACTTCGCGGAGGGAATCACGACCGTCTGCTGAGGGGGGGCCAATTCCAGTCAGACGAAGAGAAGGGGGCCCACCGGGCCTGAGTGCTAGGGCTTGGATGAGCGCAGGCCATTGCAGACCGTGCATTAAGTTGAAGTCGATGACGTGGACGCGGTCGTGGCCGTCGAAAGCTTCTAAGATGGCTTGGTTGGCGGTGAAGTGCGCGAATTTTAAGTACGGGCATGACTCGTAATAATGGTGGTATAAAATCTCATAGTCGGTCTGAGATCCAATGGTGGAGGTTTGAGGAGAATTATACAGTCGACGGATGAGAGCGTCCACGAAATACCCGGCGACCTTTCCGATTCCGAATCCGGTATTTACACGTGTCAGCAAAAGTCGCATCTCGTCAATTAGAGAGGCGGCCAATCGGGACTCGCCACGTTGGATGGAGTCGGCGCAGGTCATGAGGAGGTGGACTAGGCGGATGCCGGAGTCTTCTTCTTCGTTTGCCAGCTGGACGACAGGGTGGAGTTGCTGCTGCTGCTGAGGTGGACAGATCTGGTCCGTCCACAAGTCCGGAGGAGGGGTGATGTCGACGGGGGGAAGAAGTGGTGGGGCCGAGGAGGAGGGGGAGATTTCGGAGAGAAGGGAGTCGACCCAGGTGGCGAGGTCGGAGGGGTTGCTGTGCGGGAACCCGCATAGAGAGTCGGGAATGGAGGAGGGTCCCACAGTGGCGGAGTCGAGGAGTTCGAGGCTGTGGGCCACGTGGCGGAGGTTGGATGAGCGGATGCGGTAGCCGGCGTCGGCTAATTGCCAGTCGACTTCGGGTGCGGATCTGGGTTCGGAGGACGGACCCATATTGAGTTTTTGAAGACAGAGGAACTGAGGAGAAAGAGAGTGGAAAGAGAGAAGTGAGGGAGGTGGCTTAGAGTCCGTGAATATAGAGGAGGTGGACTGGAGAAGGAAGGGTGGGTGGGTGATGTAAGAATTGGTGGCAGTGACACGTGGCAGGGGAGTTATGCCACGCAAGCAAGAAAGGGCGATTTGTGTAATTGTGAAGGTGTAGGGTGAATAAACAGTCGTCTTTTTTATAGTTTAGAATTTTGTTCAGTGGTCTGGCCGGCGCGGATGCCTATGGTAAAAAATCAGGGTTTGGGAATTTATCAATTGGAACAAGGAGGTGGCATCAGTTTGGGTTTAGGGAGAAGGCATTGGTAATTGGCGTGGGGTTAATGTGTGAATTTCTCTAGTTTGGTGCAGACGTAGCGTTGCTTCAAGGCTATGCAGAAAATAAACGCATTTGGTTTTTTAAATTCTTCGTATAACTTCGATGTTTCATACTGGTACCAGGAAAATTCAGGTTTGGATCTCGGTGGTGGGTGAGTTTTGAAAGAATTTGTTGTGTCTCGTCCAAGAATTTGTTAAGACAATTCTAGTATCATTAGACAATTTGATTCAAGGGGGGTTTGATAATAAGATGAACCTGTCATCATTTCATTAATGTGAAATTAATAAAACACAGTAGTATTAATTACAAAGAACACAAAATACCAACTCCAGCAGTTCCACTACATCCAGGAAAATACTATTAAAAGCAGAAAGTAAGATACAAGAATTTGTGAACAATGCCCCACTCTATACCCCACACACACGTGTCACGAGCAACTACTACTTGACCTCAAAGAGTAGTCAAATCCTTTCCTTTGCTTGCCCACAGCGAGTGAATCCAATTCATCTTATTTCATACACAGTTGTTTCATTGTTCTCTTATGACCTGCTCATTTGTGAGTTAGAGAGAATATTTTATGCATGAGAACGGAAAATGTACAGTCGATATTGCGAAAACTATAGGGGGGTTTGATGTAGGGGGCACGGTAGAATATAAATATAATTTTCTTGATTCTTTCTACAACGTCGAAGTTTTAGTACAGTAGTAGAATCATTCATATATCTCAAATATTGCGTGAAAGCAAATAGCCACAAGTAGGATTTGTGTGAAGAACTTTTGAACAGTATAATTCCACTGTAAGTAATGGTAAATTCAGGAGTGGCAATTTTGATCTTAGGGTATGGATAGTCCCAAATAGATTAGTCGACTTCTTCAGTTTGTGTATGGATTCTAAAACAAAATTTAATTCTTATTGGATCTAGATACAATTCTTTGAAGGAAGTGACTTGAAACATATTTTCTTTGAAAGAAAAAAAGACTCGAAATATTATGATCAATATACATTAATTCAGCTATATAATTGCAAGTAAACTTAATATCAAACTAGTAATTTCTTAGATGTTAACCTTGCATCTATTGGGACTATTATGATACTTAAGAGTTTTCTTATCTTTTTTTTCCGAACTAAAATTACGTCGTCTTGGGTTAGAATGACATGAGAGTACTAAATAATTGGTGCTGTAGGTGAAATGGAGCTAGTAGTTTAGTAGTACAATTGTACAAATGAACAATCATGTTTTTAATGAAATCAGGTGCAACAGTGCTGGGATAATTACTAGCAGCAACCCAAAAAATTCAGAATCAAATAAATAACTAGTACCATGTATAGACGAAATTCAAGGAATGGTAATAGTTATAGTAGTACCACGATATCAAGCAGTTACTCGGTCCTACTTTCAAGTGGTCCCTATGTTCCATACGTTATGAAAGCAAATCTTAATTCTCTAAACTGAATATTCCAGGCACAATTTGAAGCACAACCTAATTAAATACATTTTGGTGGGAATTACACTAAACCCCCTTGAGATTTTTTGCTTTGACAGTTAATTCTCATCACTTGTAAAGTTAGCTTGCAAGATCGTTTTTAATTGCAAAGACAATTTTTTCTAGGGTGCAATATAAAAATAATAACCAAACAGATTTTTACCGAGAGATGTTTAAGAAAAAGTATTTCACAAGTGGTAAATACTGAATTTTTTTACAGAACCCATTGGCCGCAAAGAATATTTTAGTAAAATTTTGTTTTAACATACATTGACACTTAAAACCTTCATGAAACAAAAATAAATGTTATTTTTTAATATAAATAATATATTTGTAGAATTACAACTCGGGGTGGTTTAGTGAAATTCACCCTATATTTTGATGGGTTAATTTGCAATTGGTGAAGCAAACAGTGAGTGACGGAGAATCCGAAGTTCGGAAATCGGAACAGTAGATAATCACACTGTGGGCCCCGCACATGGGTCAATTTTTGGGGGCACATTCTGCGGTTTTGAAGAGGAGGACCGATCAGGTGGGACCAGGCGTCGCTGTTGCGCCTCAATCGCGGCCGTCCACGTGAACGTATGGTTGAACAGCAGCATGTGGCCCGAGATAATCTGGACCTGGACCGGCTTTATCGACGGGCTATGTGGACCCACCTGGTCCTTGTTAGTTGGTCCGTTTCATATGCCGGAGAGGGAAAATAAAATGAAATCGGGGGAAGAATTTTTTTTTATTAAATATTAAAAGAATAAAGCTCCACATCATTAATAAAAGGATAAATTTTACTTAATCTACTGCGTTTTTATCTATTTGCACCGGAACCTACCATATTTTTCCCACAATTTTACCATACTAATTAAGTTTTTCTTAACACCTTGTCTAAAACAAACTTCCAACATTAAATATCATCAATTACTATGTGAGGTTAGGAAAATTAATCCGGACCCATACCTAAATCCATAATCATTTCTCTCGAACCCAACACATCCTAACCTGAATCCGCACCAAATTAAAATCACATCCCAAACTCAAACTTCCATACCCAATCGGATTCTAAACCCATACCCAAACTCATCTGCCCAATCTGAATTCAAACACAATCTCATACACACTCTCATATACGCCCCCTACCCTACCCTACTCTCTCTCTCTCTCTCTCTCTCACATATGTTCCTTTCTCTCATCCCCGTCTCATAACCCACCAAGAAATTCAGATATGAACCATATCATATTCTTTTCGTCTTCATCATTTCTCTATACTAACCTGATTCTACTAATCTATGTTTTCTCTTCCGATCCGAGTCTTCTTACCACTCCTCCTCACCATCTTCTTTCCAACTTGAATCCTCTCTTCAACATCTTCACTTCTAATCTAAAATTGGTAACCCCTTTTTTCACTACTAACCTTAACTCTGATGCAAAATTCAATAGCTCACTCCATCAACTCAAATCCAACCGAAATCCAATAACCTCAACTCCATCAACCGTCACTGCTCCCAAATTTGCTGCCACCACTAGCAACTCCAGCGACGACGTCCTCTCTAAAGTGGACCCAAATCCAGAATTTTACCATCTTCTTCACATTTTATGCAGATTTTCTTTAGATCCAAACCCATTAACCCGCCTCATCTATGCAATATATTATGCTAACACCACTTTTGATCTAAATATTTTTGTTATTTTTTCTTTTTAAAAAATGATAGCAAATATAGGAGGCAATCACCCACTATTTCTCCCTTGAAATTTTCAACTAGAATCACCCACTATTTCTCCCTTGAAATTTTCAACTAGAATCATATCCCTTAATCAAACATAAAAAATCGTTCACTATTATATAAATGTTAGTAGATGAAATTTCCAAAAATAATATACTTATTTTCTCATTTTTGAAAAATTATGTGCAATACTGAACAGAATTATACTAGTTTAAATGTATGGAATGGAATGAAGGAGAAAGAAGAAAGCTAATGGAATAATTATGGTTAATTAGCTTTATTAGATTAATTTAATTTGATAGCTCAATCTGTTAAAGCTCGGATGGTAATTTAGTCATTAAAATACAAAAATTGTGTCATGTGATATCACGTGATGGTGAAATAAACGAAGTAGGGTAAAACGTCAAGGAAACTTAACAACAATAGCGTAAGTTATCAAAAGTTGGATGTGGTCTGGTACAAATAGTGAAAAACTCAATAGAGTAAAGTGAAATTTATCCTCAATTAAAACTAAAAAGAAGCTCTAATATATGAAATATGTAAAATTTTAGGTGATTATTTTGCTAAAAAAATAAGATATACATACCCTATACGAAGGGCTATCAATTTCAGTTGATGGAATTTGCTAAAGTCTAAAAGTGTACAAGTTGATGGGAACCACTTTTTCAAGATTTCATCATTATCCCTTGAGTTTATCTTTTTTTGCTCCTTTACTTTTTTGTCTATTTTTTTTTCACAGGAATGACTGTTTAGGAATATGTTCTTGGTAGTCAACAATGATCTCAAGATACTTGGATGAAACTCGATGAAATAAGTTCTTACATAATGTTAGTCGCAAGTGGAATAGATGTTGAATAGAGCAATCAATATGACAAATCGTTATAAATTAAAAAGAAAGATCAATATGACAACTAGTGCAGGTCACTTTCTTTCTTTCTTTCTTTTTCCTAACAAAGGGAAATATCA
This sequence comes from Hemerocallis citrina, assembly GCA_017893485.1. Lineage (NCBI taxonomy): Eukaryota > Viridiplantae > Streptophyta > Magnoliopsida > Asparagales > Asphodelaceae > Hemerocallis > Hemerocallis citrina. The sequence goes on from CM030361.1 coordinate 35,235,968, forward strand.
CATGTAAATATAAAGCTAATAAATTTGAAATTAATAGTGTTTTGATATATTATTTGTTCATGTGATGTATATTCATTCTATTGGACTTACTATATGATATCTGTAATTTTATCATCCAATTTCTGCTCAAATATTGTTAGTGTCTCAACAGAGTGACCTCGCAACAAAGTCGAATTATATTTAAAAAACAAGGACAGCGACAACTCAACCTCAAGTTCACTTGATTGCTGGCTCTGTACTTAAAGAGTTGACATTCTCTTTATCTTTATTAAACCAATTATGCTTGTTCTTACTAGGGAGTAGGGAACAAATGAATACATCAACAGTAAAAGTAAATCCAAATTGTATAGAGTACACCTATTCAAAACAAATATAATTAGCACTTTAATTCAAGATAAATTTTGTAAATAGTTTAAGGCATTCAGTACGTACCTACGAATATGCACTCAAAATGTAAATCCTACCAACCCTATGTTACTATGTATCACCATCTGTAACTTGCTTGAAAATTTTGCCGTACTGTTCCATTTTTTGAAAATATTTGGCCGCTCTGCCCCACTTCCGAAAATAATTAGCAATCTGTCCCTAAACACACATCAGCATAAACCGTTATTGAAAATAACGGCATAGATTATTTACGTGCCGTTATTTTCAATAACGGCATCTAATTTATTTATTTTTTTCATGCCGTTATTTGAAATAACGGCATCAGTATATTTCTCTTACAAGTGTGAATCTTCTAACTTTAAAAAATTTTAAGTGTGAAAAAAACTTATAAATAATATCGTTATCTTGAATAACGGCATTCAAATGACTGATGCCGTTATTGGAGATAACGGCATCAGTTATATATAAATGAACTCTTGCCGTTGTTTGGAAACAGAGAGAATGAATAATAAGTTTTACAAAAAAAAAAAAAAATTTATAACTGATGCCGTTATTCCACATAATTTTTTTTTAAAAAAAATTATTTATAACTTATTCGTTAGAGATGATGAATAATAAGTTGCTTTTTTATAAAAAAAAATTTATAACTAATGCCGTTATCCCAAATAACGGCATCAGTATTGAGAATGCCGTTATTTGAAATAACGACATCTGTTATAAGGTTTTCACACTTGCAATTTTTTCTCTAAATGAAGACTACAAGCTGTCGAAAAACAAAATAACCTATACCGTTACTCCAAATAACGGCATGACACTTATTTTAAATATAGATGCCGTTATTGAAAATAACGGCATGTAAATAACCTATGCCGTTATTTTCAATAACGGTTTATGCTGACGTGTTCTAAATAGAGACAGATTGTTAATTGTTTTCGAAAGTGGAGCAGAGCCCCAAATATATTCAAAAAGTGGGGCACTACCGGCAAAATTTTCAACTTGCTTCTTCCTTGCTTTGTCCGCTCCCAAACCGACTCTGACTCAATATATCATTCTCTTCGCTCCAAGCCCTAATTCTCTGAAACGTCAAATACTGTTACAGCTGAACGAAAACCAGTTCTATTTAAGTAAATCAGCAGTAGTAGTGAATCTCACTTCTACAGATTAGATCTTCGCAAAACAAATATAATTAGCACACAAGCTTAATTAGTATAGACAAATCAATCTTCGAAATTCTAAAAGCATGCAATACCGATGTACATATACTCAAATTTAAAGTAAATATCATCAACCCTATGTATTATATAACTTCAGGGCCGGCCCCACCCTTGCGGGTGAGGCGGCCGCCTCACGTCCCTCAGTGTTTTTGCAATTTAAGGAGCTCCAAATTTGTAATTCTCTTGTAAATATAGGCACATATTTTACGCGTAAAAAAATACTGTTATTAGGGATCAAAAAAATAATTATTTGGGCCATTAAATTTTTTTTGAAAATTATTTAGGTTTAAGCCAGAAGACTTGAATTAAATTTGAGACCTTAAATTTGAGTGATTTAAAACAAATTTATATATTTTGCATATTTTGCTTTCAACAATGTACAAATTTTTTGTATATATATTTTTAAAATTTTTTTTTTAGTGTATGTGAGGGGCCCGCCTGGAGCCCCCGGGCCGGCCCTGTAATAACTTGCATGCATAATTGAGGCTTTTTTTGGAGGATGATTTTGTTGGTCATTATATGTCGTCTTTATTCCACTTTATTCCACTCTCTCAATCAACTTTGGGTTGGGTTCAGTATTCTACCCTATAAACCATTAATTTAAAATGTCATATCAATATATCGACTTGATCATCAACCTTGAACCTTGGTTTAGATAATCAATCCTATAATGGAAGATATTCAGGAGCAATAATTGTGCACCAAAACAGGAAATGGTCCCTCTAACTGCAGAATATACAAGCCAGTACCCACTTGCACTAATCCACTACATTAAATAATAAATATGATTTACACGAACAGCAAGCAAGCATGCCATAATAAAAATAAACTCTGTGATGTTGTTAGGGATGGCAAGTCGGTCGAGTGGGCCGGACCGGGTCCAAACCCGTCAGATTTGCTCCAGTGGTAGAGCCAGACAAATCAAAATGGAGTTCCCATTTTTTCGGCATCGTCATGATTGTTGTTGAAAATTCTCTACTTCATATTTGTTTTGAAAAATCAACGTAATTAGATCAAATATAATCAATTAATCATAAAAATCATATATTTGTAAACCAAACTATATATCACATATGAATACAATAAAATAACAAAATAATGCTTTGCTAATAGAAAAAAAATCGATGAGCTTAATACTTAACAGATGGGTAGGATTTTTTTATATATATAAGTTTGTATTTGGGCTTAATTAAGACGGGTTGGGCTTTGGGGTCCCAAAAAAATTTAATTGGGGGGAGGGGGGGGGGGGGGGGGGGGGGGGGGGGGGGGGGGGGGCAAATAAAAATTTTGGTATATATAAAGGGTATTTTACAAAAAAAAATTGGGGTCCCATTTGTCCCCCCTAATCTCTACCTACCTCCACCCCTGGTTTGCCCAATAGGGGGCAGTCTCAGATCGGGTTGGGTCAATACAGGGCCGACCCTGAGTTCCCGGGGACCCGAGGCGAAAGGCCCAAATAATAAATTTTTAGGGCCCCTAATTACTTCTTTTTTTTACTCGCAAAATATGTCCCTATATTTATAAGGAGAATACAAATTTGAGGCCCCTAAAATTACAAAAAAATCGGGGCCTAAGGCGGTCGCCTCACTTGCCTCAAGTTGGGGCCGGCCCTGGGTCAATACATTGTCCAGGCTGGACCCGGCTGGGTTCGGAATCTTAAAACTCGACCCAATTGACCCGCGAACCTGTACGGGTTGATCTAATTCGGGCCGGACCGGGTCGCGAGGCCCGGGTTGGTTTGGTTTTTTTTTTTTAACTCCAAAAAATTTAAATTGGAGAAATGTACAACAAGTATAGAGTGAAACAAAAGTGTATATATTATTCATTTCAACTTCTTATAAGTTTTTACAATTTTTTTAAATACATATAATAAAAATACAAAAATGCATACAAATTTATTGAATTACATATTTAAGGTGATAATCTAGAGTTCGAGATAGCCTATAGTTAGACTGAAGACAGGGTAGACTTCAAAGGGTGCTAGATCCTCATGGGCTTGGAGTAGTTAGCTTATAGGAAGAGATCTTCTCAAAGCTGGCATGATATGGCAGGTCAACAGTGGCAACCAGGTTCAAATTTGGCAATATAAATGGATCACAGGGTCCCCAACAAATCAATTAAGTGGTCCAGCACCATCTTTTGAGAATCCATTATGCTTTGTTAAAGAATCTGTGAAGATCATCTAAGATGGGAGTTAGAACTTATCAGGCAGTGGATCTTATCTGAAGAATCGGAGTCGATTTGCTTTTATAAAAAGAAGAGTTCAATGAACTTCTATGAAATAGTTTCATTGCGGGATGTAATTTTGCCGATGAGCCAAGTGTCGCATTTGCTTTCATTGCGAGATGTAATACTACAGAACCGTTTAAGATAACAATAGTAGGATTTCATCTTCCATCTGTACGAGAAATAGGATTTCATTTATTCTCAGGAGAAATAGTGAGTTGAATTCTTAGCTAATTTTGGAAATTCAGCTATGGTTGTGAGCGCCCTTCGCTTGAGGGGAGTGAATCCTTTTGCTGCTTTGCCATACGTAACGAACTATAAAAGGCACACTCGGACATCTCGTTCGTTTCACTCACTGGAATAGAAACTTGTTGCTCTAACAGTCGATTGCAAAGCTCGATTCTTGTACACACATCAGCTCACTCTAGTTGGTTTAGTAAAAATAGCGGCCTTGACTTGGTTGACTTGTTATCTTGGCACTGAGGATTGACTTACTTGGGTACGAATGAGTTACGTTGCTTATAGCTTTACTCAATGTAACGACGAATACGATCGATACATCGTTCGGTTCCGTCACACTAGTCTACCTAAAAGACTGAACGGTGTTGAGCTTTCCTATTTCCTTCTTTTGGGCGCCTCCGGTAGAGAGAGATTTACTGGGCACAGCTCATTAGTGAAAATTATTCTATTCCAACTGATTGTGCCGGACTGGTATACTTGTCCTCTTGGCTTTGCTTTAAGAATGCATGAGTTTCCACAAACTGTCTGTATAAATGGTAGGTCTGGATGCTAGGTTTTCTCGCTTTCTGATTCTTGGCCTGGGGCGAGGTAGAATTAAGAAATCAACTGAAGACCGAAAGAGAAAAGAAAATGGTTGTAGCTCACATCAAGCATTAGGGATCAAAGCGAAAAGGAGAAATCTAGACTACTGTAGTGCACCTCTACTTATCATAAACCTAGGATCTCATCCTCTTAAATTTCCTATTATTGTTCTTGATCTTCAGACAAGTTTCTTCCACTTCTTGAGGTGTCGACCGCTTTTCCTTGGGTTCTATCTTCAGCTTTCATCCAATCTTCGGTACATACCAGCGTCTCTAATGAATCCGGCTTCAAGCGATTCTTGTAATCGGTTAAAACTGTCACTTGTAAAAAAAAACACTTTCTTATGCAACTGTGACACATGAGGGGTTAGTAGATCTTTAGCTATATGTGAAAGAATAGGAAAAAAAGTTTCATGTTATTTCCACCATTGTAACAGTTCAATTTTAGAACTAGAACCATATTGTCTTGTTGATTATACCAGTTCAATTCATTAAGTGCATTAGTCCTAAGTTTTCTAGATTGAATACGAGCAAGTAAATTAGCAGTAACATCTTCTAATGTACTCTTACCCTTATCTCTAGAAGTAGAAGAAGAATAAGTTGATATACTAGTTAACTTGTTGTACTACTAGATACAAAAGTTCTATCATAATAATCATATAACTTATTTAATGTCGACTCAAAACTAGCAAAAAATTCGTTATAATCATATTCAGATTCATCTCCAAGTAAAGTAAAAATATTTCAATCAAACTCTTCGTACCCACTAATTGATAGATGATCCATAACAGGAGCAATAATGTACAACATAGGAGAATAATTAAAATACTTTAAAATTTTAGTATAAGAGGGTATAAATGAATAACAATATAGTTAATGTATTGGTCCGAAATCATGTCTTGAAAAGTTGCATCGTAGTAATTATTAAACTAAAAATACAACTAAAAGTAGAATCATAAGATTTTGAAGACATCACAGTTGCGATTTTAAAATGATTCAAAAATCTTAACAAAGATTAGACCAAAAAAACCAAGACTGGTGAGTCTTTTCAAAAAATTTCATGTTTTTTGCAATATAAAAATTATTTATCATCGCTTAATATTGTGCAACAACATTTAATAAGTCAAAAGTTGAGTTCCATCAGCGTTTAACTAATCTAGAAAATTTTCTAAAATATACTCTCTTAAGCTTACACCATGATTTAAATTGTTGAAACATAGTTCCACTTAAAGTGATGCAATATACACAATTTCTAATTGCATTCACCTAAGGATCGGGTACTTTCAAAGCATCTTGTACACATACATTAAAAATATAACATGCACATCTAATATGAAAAATTTCACAACATGGATGAGCTGATTATTCTTTTAATGCATTAATCGAACTATTATTGTTAGATGCATTATCAAAACTAGTAGTAAAAATTTTTATTGCAAATTTGAAAATAAAATCACAAACTTCTAAAATATGTGTTGTGATAATTATACCACTATGGAGATACGGTAAGGCGGCAAGTGATATGATTTTCTTTTGAATCATCCAATCACTATCGATCCAATGACAAGCTATGCCCTCATCGAAAAATCGTTACAACATTTTTAACAATCAGAAGTTAACGATACTCTACAAGTTAAAAAAAACAAAAGTGCAATTAAAGCATTTTTCATTTCGTTGTAAAATTTAAAACAATCAGCCTTAAGTGCGTTTCTAAGAATTCTGTTAAAATGTGGATTTAGTGCATTTTGATTAATTGTTTGTACGTTCTTATACTCGGAATAGGAAAAATGTAACTCATCCTTAATAACTAGTTTGGTCATTTTCCGACGAACAATTTCGAGATCATACGGTGGCTATCTATTTGCCAGGTCCTAGAATTGATTTTTTGTTGTGTTTGTTGGTCTTACTAGTGCGGAATGTATAAAGGTAATGTGTCGTTTAATTATACTCGTCCCCTCAACCTTCTTCTATTTGTAGCTTTTGTTATATATTTTACAAATCTTATGTCATATACTAGGATTCTCCTTGTCCGGGATAAAGTCATAATATTTGTGTCAATCACTAATTTCTCCTCGATATTTTCTACTAGAATTGGGTTGTGCGGATTCAGTTTCATGTGTTTGTGTCATTAATATGCATTTCTTGTTGTGTGTCAGGATCAAAATCGTGTGGAGAAACATCTTCATAACCTATATCAAGGTTAGGGTTTTATTCGGTCTCTAATTGTGAAATTGTTGAAGGCCAACGAGAAGAACTAGTGAAATCTTGTCCAATTTGGCTACGGCCGCTACCTCGTGATCGTGACATGATAAATGTAGTGTAGTAGTAGTGTATGTGAAAAAATAATTTCTAGTGTTTTAGTAGTGTATGTGAAAAAACTTGTGGAACAAAATAGGAAGATTGAGAGTAGTATATGTAAAAAAAAGAATCTAAAAAACAATAGGGGGATTGAGAGAGACAGAGAGAGAGAAAGTAGCGAAAAACCAACAAACAAGTTTAATATTAAAAAAAAAAATAAAACTACAACAATAATAAAGACTTAAGAGCGTTGAGAATTTTTTATATCATACTTCACGAATAATCAAATATAGAGTTGAGAGAGAGAATATGAGTAGTAGAGACTAGAGAGTTGCTGTAGACGTAGTCGCTCGAGAAAATATGTAGTAGTTGTAGAGCGAAAGTGAGCTTCGACAAGAATATTAGTAGAGAGAGTTGGTGTAGACGTAGTTGCTTCGACACGATCGAATTTTTGTTCACTTCGTTTTTGCTTCTTTGTTGAAGTAGATTGGGATTTGAGAGTTGTAGTACTAGTAGAGAGTAAGAGAGTAAGAGAGTTGATAGATGGAGGTGACCCCCCCCGGGCAAAGGAAAAAAAAACAAAGCCCAATTGGGATGCTTGGCAACGTTCGACCCGTACAGGTCAACCGTTCGATCCGTTCGGGCCGACCGTTCGCAACCCGCCGGGTTGCAGATTGGGTTTGAGTGGATTCAAAGCGGGTTTCGGGTTAGTCGGCCGGGTCGAGCGGGTTTCTTTTGGTAAAAATCCGACCTGTTTCGATCTGCAAAATTTCATGGGTTGAACCCGAACCCGAACCGGGTCAAACCGGTTTGGGTTGGTGCATACATATTGCGGATGGGTTGCGGATCGACCCGACCCGAATGCCATCCATGTAGTATAAATGATGGCTACTGCGTGCAAATTATTGCTCTAAATCAAGTGACATAAAAGAAGGGAGCACGGTTCAGGATATGAAAACTAGTAGACACACGAGTGGGCCAAAATAGAAAAAAAAATTCAATCAATCAATCAATCATTTTCTAAAGTAAATACACGTATGACTTAACTATTATTAAGGGAGGCAGTCATGATTATACTAATCCAATCACATCTAATGGATTAAATTATGTTCATCTTACCTGTCTCAGTAAGTTAATCATCCCGCTACGTACATTCATGATAATATAGTTATATATAACAAGAATAATAATAGAAAGGCAAGTTGGGGGTTATTAGGACCCAAGACTAAGATTTGAATAGATTATACTGGTGTTGTTAGCACTGAGAAAGTTCTGTACTTAACTAAATTAATTAGTGTCTAATATCGAAACAATATATATATATATTTTTTTTCCCTGTAGATCGACAAAGATATCAAGTCTCAAACCTAAGTTCGATAGAGGGAATCATACCTGTTTCTTAATTGTAGAAGATTGGCATGTACTTGATACCTTATGTTCCCCCAACTAATTTAAGCCTGTACATAACAATTAGTCATCGACCTAACAAAAGATATAATATCATAACAATAGATCTCCTTCATCAAGGAGTATATTTGTGTATATTTCTGAATCATAATGTACTCCATGTATATCATATAACAACCATCATTAATGTAATGATTTCTTTAATATTAATGGCATTAGACCTCCTTTAGGTTTGGCTATCTGGTCAAGCGTCCATTTCATAGCTAAATGCCCCTGCCACTACACCTAAACTCCAAAGTTGTGCGAGAGTTGAGCAATTTAGATTTGTATGTAACACTATCAGTATCTCACATTGAGATTTGTGCACCATGTGCAGTTTGTTTATCCTCTCCAGGCCTCACCCTCTCTTCCTCTCAAAACAGTGAAGACCTGGGTGTCAAATGCACTAAAACTTCTGAGAGAAGAGAGAGGGGAGGGACCGAAATATTATTGAAGCTACCCCACTTTGGAGAACCCTATGCCTTCAGAAAGGGACCAGGGTGATATATGCACATACATGGCTTGATATTAAATTATGGAGCAAGTTATATAAGAAAGAGAATAATTGATTGAATAGTTTGGGAAATTTGGGTTCCCAAAATCTTTGGGACCATCACATTGAATCAGAGTGTGTTGTTGTTGGACCAGACATTGTTGTGGGGACAAACAGCCAGCCCTAGTGGGTTTTGAGGGTGAAAGGGCAGGTCATGTTACTTGCCAACTTACAAGGGTATGGGTTTTAAGTGGCTAACAGGACCCTCAAAGATACTATCCTTTCGCCTGCAAAAATCACACTGACAGACTACTCACAGACTACAACCAGCTCACAAATGAACTATATTGGGACTGCAGAGTAAACCCCACAACCTTTTCACTCATTTTGTAGAGTACAGCTGCAACTTGGATCCGATTGAACCTGTCGACGGGCTACAATTATGTCGGGCTGGTTTGTAGGTTCGGGTTGATAGTTACCAAACTTCTCCGGTAAAAATTAATATGAGCTTTCTTCAATTTACATTTGCACAGCATATGCGTGTTAGAATCGGGAGCTCAGCAGTTGTAGGAGGAAATTTTGTGTTGCCATGAATATGTACTTTACATCTTTAAATATGACACAACATGATATCTGTAATTGCAATGAAGACATTAAAAAATTAAAATTTGTAGATTGATCTTCGCTCTCAACTAAAAGTAACTTGTTTCAGACATCTATCTGATATGGTTATGGAGTTTCATACAAGGCATTATCACATTGCAATGGAGACTTCAGAAACTGGCTGAGACTTAAATGCATCGATATAACACTAATGAATGAAGTTTAATTAGTCGAATATATATAAGATTGAATATGTCTGAGATCAGCTGCTATGGCAATAGACATGGGGTAAATCTCTAATATTATAATGGGAGAAGGCCTTAGTGTCATTTGTGAATCTATCAACGCGTGTGATACACGCACATAACTAATATGAAGGAGGTTTCAGGTTCGAGTCCTCACTACGTCAGAGTTTTTATTTTAATATTTTTTTTATTAAGACGTACATCACACACGTGCAACTCCAACTCTCCCATTATACTGTTTATACTTTAAACAAATATTAAGTTACGTGCATCGCACGTGCAACTCCAACCCTTTAATTATACTCTTTATACATAAAAAAAGATTAAGACGTGCATCGCACGTGTTAAATACTAGTAAGACAGTAATTGCAAATAGAGTTGTTTTAAATTAAAGAATTCAGTGTTCCTAATCATATATTATGGATATATGGAATCTACTCATTCATGTCATATACTCCTTTAAATGTGTTGTTAGAGATGAACTTTGGATGAATTTTCTTAGGTACAAGACAATAAACTTCATTAACCAAATTATTAGAACAAATTGGAAGTGCCTTCGGCACCAGATATAGATAGTTGACCTTGACATTTTCATGTAATAGAATTACCTTCCAATTTAGAATTGTGCTACGTTCATAACTGATCCATTTGAATGGGGAAAGGGACACAGTGATGTTAACTAATGTCTGTGATGAACATATATACATAATGTCCTAAAATCCTAGTGAAATGCATGCCAGGAATCGGTCACTTTTATCTCAAAAAAAAATGCATGCTAGGCCCATGCGCACACTCAACTAAGAAAATCAAAACAGAAAACCTATCATTATGACCAATCATTATCTAGACCCAAGTATCTCATGAACGAATATGTCAGAGAAAACAATTTATGTGGAGCTAAGAAATTTAGAAAGAAAGATTAGATCATACCGTGATTGATACGACTCAGAAGTTCATGGCACTTTATTTTGTGAAATTCCTAATATTTGCAGAAGAAACTACATCGAAATGGGCTTGTGCAACTTTTGTAGCTTCCGTTGTCTCTGATCTCCAGAGAAGACAACAAACATATGATGGGCTTTCATAATCAAAAGATACCTTCATTGTTGGTCTCTCAACTTGAGGGCAGTTTAGATGCATAAATTTCAAGCTTTTCAATTTCTCATAACAGAATGAATATTCACTAATTCACTTTCGACTTTCCACCATTCAATTATTCAAGAGTAACAGCTTCATAAAGCACAGAATCCCACAATTCAAAAAGCGCACTAATCTGATGTTATTTTGAAGCTTTTGTGAATCCGCTGGTTAAATAAGAAAAGATCAGCACTGTGTGTCTGAGCAATTATTCCACTTCTCTCAGCCTCAGCATCTTTCCAGGATCTATCTCAGAAAAGTATATATCAACTACCTCTAAGTAGAAAGAAAATGGAAGTACAGGGGAGCTTTATATTTATACCTTTCCAACAAGCTCCAGTAGACGCATTTTGTAACGCGTAACAGCTCTAACTGCCAAATTATTCAGAACTGCGAAATTTCATAATCAGAAATCGTTGATTAGACATTAATACCACAAAAAATAATTAAGCCAATTGCCGTGTCTAATTTCTTTCCCATGCCATGCCTTGTGATTCACTGTGTTTTCGGAGAGAATCAAATTCATCTTACTGATTTGTACTATACCATGCAATGTATATAGTATCAAAGGCATCTAGCAATTCTATCTTTAGATGGCTGATCTCCACTATGCTCTCCATAGTAGTCTTTCGATTAACTTATCATATTATACTTAATGATTACGACACTGATAAGAAAGCATTGACTAACCTCTTAACGGTCACCAAACTTGAGTGAGGATCTTGTGCGGATACCAATGTCCCTAACCTCTTATCACACAACAACCGAGACATTACAGCCCCGGTTGTAATTAACATCAAATCAGGTGCTGCACAAACTTCCTGCATCTTTAAAATCATGGACTCCTCATTTTCACAATTTCCAAAAATATGTAGTTCTACAAGATACAATCTCTGCTTGACATATCATCAAACATCTTTCGAGCAACAGCAAAATCAAAACAATTATATCATATCATTTCAGATCATCAATCTCCAACCCAAAACCCAATATTTTTATGAGGCAACAGACTCCCTTTCACCAGCGGCGATACCGAAACATTTCCACATGACCGAAAACACAAGGGCAAAGTGTAAGCATGCCAAATTGTTCTCGAATCAAACCCATCATCTCATTCAAGAACCCAGATATTGTACACCACCCTAACCACCTTCTGAACTCCATCCCTGTAGCATATGCAACACTTCTGCTTGTAAGCGTAGCGGGGAAAAATACTGTAAAAAATCTAAATAATGAAAATACTCACCTTTACAAATTGGGTTTGATTTGTTTCTTGGTAATCCAAATTTGAGCTTATGATTGATAGAAGATTGGGCTTGGACAAAAGATGAGTTGGGTTTGGGAGTGGACTACGGAACAAGAATAAACTGGCCCAGTTGTCGTTTAAGCCGAAACAATGAGACTACAGAAATTTTATTTGTTTTGAACGAGGCCTAATAGGAATTTTTTCCCAAAATGACCTTTTTTATGAAAGTTTTTTCACAAACAACCTGTTTTTTTTTTAATTCCACAAACGCCCCACTCGCTTTTTGAAAAAGCGAGTGTGGTATAATCCATCACGCTTTTTCAAAAAGCGAGTCTTAGGGTTCAGAAAATTTGAAACCTAAGACTCGCTTTTTGAAAAAGCGCGGATCATAATGCCACACTCGCTTTTTCAAAAAGCGAGTCTTGGCCTTCTTTGCCCAGCAACACTCGCTTTTTGAAAAAGCGGGGGGAATTAACCCACACTCGCTTTTTCAAAAAGCGAGTGTCGTTTGGGACTTAAACCCCCCACCCCCAAACAGATCTCACTATTCTCTCTATTTTCTCCTTCTTCGCTCGCGAAACCCTATCCCATCGTCGGAATTCTTCGATTTAAGGCCATATTCTATCAAATTAGCTGTCGAATCACTCGTAAATTCTTCATTATCTCATCCCAGTCCTATTGCCCACTTTGAAATTGCTGGTTCTTTCGATTTTTTGGTGATTGCGGTGGTGTTCTTCAAAAAGGGGGTTGAACGATTTGGGGGTGTTTCTCGTGGTTCAATTCTTGCGTGAAGATTGTGGTATTTTTCTCAAACTCTATATTTTCTAATGTTGTATATATATTTAGAATTATTTAGTTAGAAATTGGTTGATATTATTGGAGGTATAATTTGCATCGTCGTTGAAATGTGTAAAATTCGGTATAAAATTTATGGGTATTTAGGGTGTAAAATTCGGATAGTTGGTTGAGGTGGAGGTCTATACGTTTTGAAAAGGTGGTTAAATGTAGAATTTGTGAGTAAAATTAGGATATAGTTATTAGTAATCAAAACTAGTATAATGCACGTGCGATGCACGTGTAGGGGGAATGAAATGGACAAAAAAGAAAAAATGTAGTATAATGCTCGTGCGTTGCACGCGGAGGGGGACTGAAAAGGACAAAAAAAACTACTAACACGTGCGCTGCACGTGTTGACACACATACACCAAAGAATAAAAAATTGTTTATTTGTTTGTGAACCTCAACTCTCCCATTATAATAGTTATAGATGTTCGTATGTGTTCTATATTTCTTGGTTTTATATTTTGGTATTGTTAATAATGATTGCTCGCTCCACATTGTAGGATACTCATATTTTTTGAAAAATGCCACGGACTAGGGGACATGTGGAGATAGGTTCTAGTAGTAGACCCAATCGTGGCGATGGACCACGTACATCTTTTGGCCCACCTCCACGTGGTGGACGTGGTGGTCGTCGTGGTCGCACCGAACGGACTATTGTAAGCTTATAATTTTCTGCATTCGATTTGTTTCATTATCATATAATTAAATGATATATTTCTTTGCTGATGTAAATGTTATTTTGCAGGTCCCAAGTAACCCAAATGTGGCTGGTACTTCGTTCCCGGCCCCTTCTTCATCTACTATTCCCCTTGGAGGTCCAGGTCCCCTCGACCCCGCTCTTCTTACTCTTCAGTCGCACCATCGTTCTAGAGATGTGTGGGAGGGCGATTCGAAGGAGTGTACATTCCGTGGGGGTCATCCACTCCCTATGCACCCACGGATTCACGAGATCTTACGGGATTGCGAACTCTACGGTATTGCACTGATGAGCGGCATCAAGTGCGATTGGCCACTGCTTACAGCACTCCTCGAGAGATGGCATCCTGAGACACACAGCTTCCACCTTTTAGTTGGGGAGATGACTGTTACGTTGCAGGACGTTTCAGTAATCACAGGCCTTCCGGTAGATGGGCAGGCGGTGACTGGATCAATGGACTTCGACCCTCCATATTTAGTAGAACAATATCTTGGTGTCGAAGTGGAGACTGGGCAGTTATTGGAAAACAAATTCGGTTGAAGTGGTTAAAGGAAAAATTCAAGGACGATTGACAGATGATTCGACTGAAGAGGAGGTCCACTACTACTGCAGGGCGTACATTCTGACTCTTTTTGGAGGTGTATTGTTCCCTAATTCCAGCGGCCATTCTGTCCCCCTCATGTACCTCCCGCTAATTGCAGATCTTGGACGAGTCGGCCAGTACAGTTGGGATAGTGCTGCCTTAGCATCCCTCTACAGGAGTTTGTGCCTGTGTAGTCTCGAGTCCGTGCAGATGAATGGCCCGATGATATTGCTTCAAGTGTGGAGCTGGGAGCGTATCCACATTAGACGTCCTGTAGTTAGGAAACAATCACCCAACTGGATCCATCTCCCCGAGGACCAGTACATGCTACCTCCTCTTGGTGTGTACTGGTCCGGTAACTTTACTTGGACTGCCAACCCCAACAGGTGCCTGACCTACTACCGTGATGAGTTGGACAGGTTGGCAGATAACTGCGTAGTATGGATGCCCTACACGGAGGAGCGTCTAGCTCGACTACCGCCCATTTCTCTGTATAGGCGAGATCTTTGGCTAACAAAAGCACCACTGATCAACTTTAGCACTGTCGAGTTCTATTATGTGAACAGAGTGCTACGACAGTTTGGTCTGCAGCAGGCAATTCCGGTAGCCGAACCATTCAATGCGGACATTCATAAAATTACTGGAATGGGTCGTACGACAGGACATAATTGGGCGGCCAGCTTCTCGACATATGTGGAGAGATGGAATCTACAAAGGTTCAATGAAATCATCCAGAACATTCCTCCATTTGACTTAGCAATACACGAGAACTATATGGGTTGGTATGGGAGGATGACAAGGCGGTACATCTCTTCGACAGGGCAGACTCCAGCAAGCGTGGTGATGCCTATACGTCGACCGGAAGCAGAACCAGTAGATATACATTCAATGCATCTGCCTATGTTTCAACCAAAGGCATCGGCTATTCGTACGATTGTAAGTTTTTTAGTACTGTTAAATTTTTTAGTTTTTTTGAACTGGAACTACAAAGTCCAATTTATTATATTTTGTAGATGGCCCAGACTTGGAGTATGGGCAAGAAATGTGCAGCTGTGTTGAGTAGCAACGTAGCCGATGCGGTTAAGGACTTCGCACGCGAGATACTGACGTCCTGTCGAGCACAAGCTGATGCTGTGGGAGAGGGGGCGACCCTGGATGCTATCTTACACACTCCCTCTCATCGGACCAATACACGTGGTAAGCGAGTGAAGAGAGTTGCCCGTAAACCACCGCGTCGTCCTATAATTGAGGAAGAACAAGAGGATGAAGTGCAAGTAGAGGGTGAGGACCAACAAGAGGAAGATGAGCCGATAGAGGGTGTGACACAAAAAACTCCATCACCCTTAGGTAAGAGGCAACGGCGACGTCCCAACATGTTCACCCCGGACCCGTGAAGACACTTCATATTTTGATTAAGTGATTTTTTGGTTGTAA
Organism: Hemerocallis citrina; assembly: GCA_017893485.1. Classification (NCBI taxonomy): domain Eukaryota; kingdom Viridiplantae; phylum Streptophyta; class Magnoliopsida; order Asparagales; family Asphodelaceae; genus Hemerocallis; species Hemerocallis citrina. The sequence continues at coordinate 35,251,641 of CM030361.1, forward strand.
TTATAATGTGAGTCTTGTAATCAACTTTTGAATCTAAATCTTGTAATCAACTTTTGAAAAGTGGAATCAATGAAATTCAAAATTCATTATGGGGTGTGTGCGTGTGGTGTTCTATTGTTAAGGTTTTCTGTTTTTTTTTTGGGATTGTGCTGATAAATTGGATTGATTTGTGGATTGTCATAAGAAGTTGGATATGTGTATTGTGGAGATGTGGAATGTAGATTGTGCTGAGAAGCTGGATTGTATTGTTGAATGGAGATGCTAGAGTAGTTTGTGGAATGAAGATGGAGATGCTGGAGTTGTTTGTGGTGTAGTTGTCCCATCAAGAGTTGAACAATTGGTCTCATCTGCATACAGAGCAAGACTCGCTTTTTGAAAAAGCGAGTCTAGGTATAAATACCCCGCTTTTTCAAAAAGCGAGTGTACATCTTTTGGAATTCCAGAGATCTTGAAGCCTCTGGGAATCAAGCAAACTCAACAGTCGCTTTTTGAAAAAGCGAGTCTGGGTATAAATACCCCGCTTTTTCAAAAAGCGAGTGTACATCTTTTGGAATTCCAGAGATCTTGAAGCCTCTGGGAATCAAGCAAACTCAACAGTCGCTTTTTGAAAAACCACGGTGTTCAGACCTAAACTCGCTTTTTGAAAAAGCGAGTCTTGGTTCTGTATTCTTTTTTGGTAGCAGATTGAAGACTTGCTTTCTGAGAAAGCGAGTCTAGTAATTAGTGCCACGATTTATGAGAAAGTGACTGTGAAACCAGTGAAGTATTGATCTCTGGTTATCAACAGATTCAAGACTCGCTTTTCCAAACATCGCGCTTCTTTATACGAAACTCGCTTTCTGAGAAAGCGAGTCTTTGGCTTGTTGAAATAAATCTACAGGCAAAAGACTCGCTTTCTGAGAAAGCGCGGTGTTCTGTATAAGACTCGGTTTTTGGAAAAGCGAGTCTTGCCTATGTTAATGAAATCTTTAAGTTAGATTACGATACTCATAACGCAACAAACACACCAAGACATCAACAAAAATTACAAACGAATTTTCAAAATAAAACTTTGTCGTCTCTATCAACATAATTTAGTACAATTACAAAGTCCAAATTAAAAAGTACAAGCATACAATAGTTAACTATTCTGAGTTCCACTATTAGTGCATCGCCGCTTATTGTGTCCTTGTAAACCACACTTTGAACATTTCATCCCCGTACCACGACTTGACCTATCTCTCACATCCATGTCATTGCGGAATCTGGTAGTTCTAGGCTTGCCCTTCCTTTTACGTCGCAAACTGGCATCAGGTACTAGTTTTGGTCCATCAATAATAGGCCAATATGCTGGATCTAGAATAGGCTGAAACAGTGGGCCGTATGTTTGTGCTAATGAAGTAACGGTGTAAAATTTATCAACGAGATGCTTGTGATCGATTGCACGATATACACAAGCTGCCAGTACATGAGAACATGGGATATGGTATAGATGAAATTTCATACATGTGCACGTTTTTGTTCCCAAATTCACAGTGTGCAAGTTCCCACCCTTCCTTTCTCCACCCACCATGCGTATACCCGTTCTCACGGAAAAAACTCCCGGTTGATGATGGAACATTGTAACCTCATGTCCGTTAGCTCTCTCACGGTGACTATCGAGCAGTTCATGTACTCTTCGAGCAAAAATCGTCCCTTCAGATAAAAGTTTACTGGCTTCCTGTCAACGAGGAGTAAAATAAGAGTTCAGACGTAAGAAGATCGTCTCAACAATCGCTGTTACTGGCAAACTACGGACTCCTTTCAAGACTGAATTGAACACTTCTGACAGGTTCGTAGTCATTATCCCGTATCTTTGACCTTCATCTGCATAAAGTGCCCATTTCTCAACCTGCTTCTCTTTCAACCAATTAGCCGCCTCCACATTTATGTTTTCAAGTTCAGCAAGTTTGGCCATGAACTTTTTGGGTTGGCGTTGACACGCTATAATTTTCGCCTTCTTATGCAATGCCTTGCTACCAAATTTACTAAAAAAAATTGTAGCAAAATGACGCATACAATTACGGTGATATCCATTAGGTTCGTTCCAAGCTTCATTTTGTAACTCCATAGCAGACATTATACCAGCGTGACGATCAGAGATAACACACAACTCAGTGCGATCGGTGACATAATATCGGATGCAAGTCATGAACCATGTCCACGTATTTATACTCTCTCCATCAACCAATGCAAATGCAAACGGAAATAAGCAATCATTCGCATCTGGGAAAACAACAATTAGCAAGCAACCCTTGTACTTACCGTACAAGTGAGTTCCGTCAACACTGATAACAGGTCTGCAAGACTTGAAACCTTCAATTGAAGGACCAAATCCCCAGAATACACCCTTGAATGTTTCCTCGCTAGGACTAGACTCATACTTATCCCAGTGAACAATGGTTCCAGTATTTGCTGCTTGAATTGCTGTGAGTAGAAAAGGCAACTTTGTGTATGCTTCTTCGAAGGTACCATACAACCTCTCGATCGCCTTTTGTTTTGCTCGCCAAGCTTTCTTATACAAAATCTGATAATTATATTGTAATTTAACAATCTCAATAAATGACCTCGGTGATAAACCGGTATTCTTTTTCACCACATCAACAATCAGATTGCAAACAAGATTGTAATCAATTTTAAGGTGATCCTGATTCAACGTTGGATTCGTACAAGTGTGTGGTCCAACTATCTTCTTCACCACAAAATTCGTCCCGTCTTTTGGAATCATTGCTCGTAATCTCCAAGGGCAGCCACCATCACTTACTCCGGGGGGACCTTGCACGATCTCCTCAATGGTACGTTTTCTAGGTGCCATTTTGCATTTAACAGTGTACAGTGACGGTGTAGATTTCAAAGTTACAAATTCACGATGTTTTTTGATAGAATACAACTTCACTGCCTGTTGAATTGACTGCTTACTTATAAACTCCTGTCCAACGTACAATTCGTCTACATTGGATGAACCAGACGACTCTTGTGGAACTAGGTGTACTCTAGCACCTTCAGCCATCTCCTCGGTAACATGAGCGTCAACATTGGAGTAGCTATAAGTAGCTCTGACTTCATTAGAACTGTTGTTCGTAGGATTTACATTTGCACCACTATCATCATCATCTTCGTCTCCGTCATCATTTTCACCGCTATCATCATCTTCGTCGTCTGTTTCTTCCTCTTCTTCATCATTGTCTAATAAGCTGTTATTACAGACTGCATTTTGAAAGAGTTCAAATACACTGTCATTTGGAACAGAGTCAGGAACGAGACTAGGTTGGCGTGGCATCTCAACATTTAGAGAATCCGGGATTGTTGAATTTTTGAAGGTGTTCTCTTGTGAGGATACTGGATTTGGTTCTGAAGATTGAGCGGGGTTAGACCTTATCTGCTGTGTAGGTACTACCCTTATGAAGCTTGAACTGGGAATATCATCTGGTTGAGCATTCACAACTCGAATTTGCTGAATATATAACTCTAATGCAGACCAAGCACAATTGGGATCAAATGTCCTAGCAATCAATGACTTCAGCGCATTATTAGTAGGTACGGGCACTGTCATAAAATACTGACCATCTCCTCTTCCTGCTGCGTATCGAGCTAAAATTTTCACATTCCATTGATTCCTATCCCAATTAGTAACTTCATATATTTTCTCAACTACTTCTTCAAATGTAATGGTACGAGGTACCCAAACTATTTCCTGATCCAACACGCTATAACAACAACCAATCTTTGGATCACGAATTATTTCACCACCAAAGTATAACCAAATAGGAATCTCCAAATCCATACCTACGTTAATTTATACCAATAAGCGAGTTATTATCTACTTAAAAAGAAAACCTAATGAAATTAACAAAATAATGGGGCAATAAACATCATACCTTCACAATTAAGTTGCTTTCCTCTTCAAGTATACCCAAATTCCAACAAATTAAACCTCTATCGGAAGATGGGTTTAAGTTGTCCAAAGCAATTTTATGGGTTATTCCACAAATTAAGAGGGTACTTTGACGAATTTGAGATGAGAGATGAGTTAGGGTTTCGCGAGCGAAGAGGAAGAGAGAAAGAAGAGAGAATAGTGAGATCTGTTTGGGGGTGGGGGGTTTAAGTCCCAAACGACACTCGCTTTTTGAAAAAAAACGAGTGTGGGTTAATTCCCCCCGCTTTTTCAAAAAGCGAATGTTGCTGGGCAAAGAAGGCCAAGACTCGCTTTTTGAAAAAGCGAGTGTGGCATTATGATCCGCGCTTTTTCAAAAAGCGAGTCTTAGGTTTCAAATTTTCTGAACCCTAAGACTCGCTTTTGAAAAAGCGTGATGGATTATACCACACTCGCTTTTTCAAAAAGCGAGTGGGGCGTTTATGGAATAAAAAAAAAACAGGTCGTTTGTGGAAAAACTTTCATAAAAAGGGTCATTTTGGAAAAAAATTCGCCTAATAGCATCTGTAGTCGTTTCCTATTTTGTCAAATTTTGTAGGTAAAAAAATTCCTGCACTCAGTTGCCATTTTATTAAATTTTAGGTCGATTAGGAACAGTGCACATTCTAGCTGTGCAAATGGTAATTGCCAAATTATAGAGAACGAAAGATTTTTTTTGTTTTTTTTAATTGATCTAACAAATTTTCTTTCGTCCGTTATTTTATTTTCTTTCATCCGTTCAATTTTTTTAAAAACAATTTGAACCGATGGAAGAAGATCTTTCATCCTTTCAAATATTTTGTAAATTTTTTTTTCACTTTATTAATAGGAAATGTATTGGACAGAAGAACTTCTTCTGTCCGATGCTTATCTGTTTTTAAAAAAAACAAAAAATTGGGAGATGGATGATGATCGTCCGGTTCTTCCATTTATCTTTATAAAAAGCCAAATTATGGTATTTGACAAATTATAGCATCATCTTCAAAATGCCAAATGTCATATTGCCGAATGCCATATTGCCAAATTTGACAACAGCCGACTTCAGATGCTCTAACTCTAAAGTGTAAACACTCCTTATTTGGTCTCATCATGTAATAAAGAATTGATGTGACAAAATCTTTAATAGCCAATATTTTTCTCAGAGCATATGTAGTAGTCGACACCTAAAATATGGGTATTTGGCTGCTACTTTCCAGTGTGGTATTTCTCACCAATGTTTCGACGGCTCCAAGACCAAATTCTGGTCTGATCTTTGGATCGGTAACATCAAACTAGCCTCCGCTTATCCGTCCCTCTACCGTCTAGCTGCTAATCCTTCTGCTACTGTAGCTGATTCTTTCCTCCTGGTCAATTCTCAGAGAGTATGGGTTATCCCTCTTTCAGTAGAGCTTCCTCCTACTCTTTACTCTGATTTCAACGCACTTATCTCTTCCCTGAATAACTTTAGTTGGTTCCCTAGAGAAGACATTGCTTGGAGGTGGAATGCGTACGGGGTTTTCTTGGTTAAATCTTTTTATTATTTCCTCAATTTTCGAGGTGCTCGATTGCCTTTTGCTAATTTCTTATGGGGATCCTGCGCGCCTCTTAAGGTTAAAATCACGTCCTGGCTAGCCTTTAACAACAAATTACTCACGGTCGACATCCTCAACAAGAGGAATTTAGAGTGGGGGCAACTGTGTCCCCTGTGCTCGGAAGCCCCCGAGGATGTTGATCATCTTTTTGTGAGCTGCCCTTTCATCCTTCCGCTTTGGAAGCTTACCACCCTAGCTTGGGAAATCCTTTCGATTCCTCCCAACTTAGTTTCGTGTTGGTCTATCCCCTCATTACCAAGATATTCCAGTGCTTGGTCCCTCTCGGTGCTTATTATCATTTGGATTTCGTGGAAGGAAAGGAATCAAAGGATTTTCAAGCACAGCGGTTCGCCTATCCATAAGTTGATTGAGGAGTTTATGTTTCTGTTTAGACTTTGGTCTTCGACGTTAAAATCTGAAGCCATTGTCAGCTCTTTCTATCGTCGTTTAGACGATTCTTTGTGTTGCCTTAGTAGCCTTAATGCATTATAAATCTTTGGTTTCCGTTTTATTCCTGGGTTAATTCTGGTATTCTCTCGCAGGTTTGACCGCTCTGTAGGTTGCCTTCTTTTGCCCGCTTAGTCGCCGGGGGTTTTTGTTTGGGCTTCTACTGCCTGTTACTAGAAGCAATGGACTAGTACTTTTCGTTCCAGTTTGTTTGTCTGTGCCTATATGCTTTAGTTCTCAGGGTTCTGAGCTTGTTTTTGCCTTCGGGGCTGCCATTTGATGCTTATTCTATCTGTGCTGATTACCCAGTTGGGTATTATGGAGTTTGTTTTTTTGCTCTGGCTGTCTCTCTATGCCATGGGGTTTTGTATCGGATGAGGGCAGGGTTCTAGTTGTTTTGGATCATGGGAATGTCCTCTCTTTTGGTAGCTTAATGCTCTTTTATTTATGCTTTTGCTTTTCTATCTTTGTTTTGTGCCCTCATCAGCGTTTTCCCTATTGTTGTCACTTGGTGGCTTTCTTTTGTGTTGCTAGTATGGCTCTAACTGATCTTGTGGTGTGTTTGAATGGTGTTTCTTGTTCTCTGTGGGTCTTTTGCACTTTTTGATGTTGAGGGCCATTCGGGCATCCTGAGGTAGCACGCCCGGGCTATCATCTCGTTCTCAGGGTGTGTTTTCGCAGGAGCCTGTTTCTCTGTTTCTTCTCTGCTGCCTGATGTTGGTTTTGGGGGTTCTGGAGCGGTAAGGCTGCACTGCCTTCTTGCGTCTGCTGGTCAGACCCTACCTTTGGGTCAGCAGGCACTTCCTCCTTTTGGTGGCTGTGTTTTCCCGCTTTGCTCCGCGAGATTGGGTTAGAGCCCTCGCGTCTGGATCGTACCCTCTTGGCTCTCTACTAGCAACTGTTGCCTGGCGCCCCGCGATGGAGTTTTGATTCGCACTGTTGCTTGTTCTTTTTTCTGTTTGATTGGCCATTTGTGTGTATTCTTTCATCTGTTCTGCTATTTTTTGTTCTTTGTTTTACGGCTTGTAAAACCTGTCTGTAATTGGCGTTATGATTAATATATTTTTTGGTATGGCTGGAGTCGGCAGACTCTATCCGATTTATCAAAAAAATATGGGTATTTGGCATATATCTCTAATATTATAATGGGAGAAGGTCATAGTGTCATTTGTCATTTTGTCATTCTACCAACATGTGCAACGCACATACATAATTAATATAAATGAGGATTCCAGTTCAAATCCTCCCTATGTCAGAGTTTTTATTTTTATTTTTTGAAATTATCAAAACATGCATCGCACGTGTAAATTACTAGTCAATGAAAAATATAGAAATGTGTTGTGGTCGTCTAAACCCAAAATTTGGCTTTTAAACGCATGGACGGAAGATGATTTCCTGTGGGAATTTTTTGTTTTTTTCCAAAAAAGATCGGACGGGATATTAAAAATATTATGTGAGATTTTGAGTAAATCTACTCATATAACTGACTATAGGTTAGATGTATAGGAAAAAATCAAATCAAAATCCCTTGGACGGCATATCATCTCCCCATTTGAATTTTTCATTTTATTTTTTTATAAATTCGATCGGGCGGGATATCATATCCCATCCGATCTATTTAATAAATAAAAAAAACAAATTTGTTCGACGTACGATAGATGATTTGCCGATTTCCAAAATTTGGCTTTTACCATTTCTTCGTCCAAATTGGCAGTGTAATGTTCACATTGAACCAAAAAAATGAGTATTTGGTCAACGACTACAGATTATTTTTTGCCAAATTATTTATTTTTTTAATATTTGGCCAACGAATACAGATGATCTCATTAACCAAAAAGGCTTACCTGTTGCCACTAGTTATTGACTGTCCATGACAAAGATTACTCAGAAAAGAAAAGTAAAAAATAATCTCAAAAATATAGAGGAGGGTGTTGATCATCTTCTAATTAGGTATAAAGTAAAATTCTTCTTCGCTAACCTATTTGCTTTTAAGTATAAAAGTAATCATTAAGTTTTTCATATTGTGGTTAATAATATGCTAGAATTATAGAGCCTCTTAGATTTATGACATTATGAATGTTTGGCCTAATACAATGAGACCTAATACAATGAGAAAGCTTCGCATTGGAATAATAAGCGAGCGGCTCATTCACTTAAAAGGTTATTGATGTGGAAAAAATTGTGAGTGATCTCCACCGATGATCCTTACATGAATTGCAAAACTCAAATCAGGCCCAACGCTAACCTCCCTACTGGCCCAAATCAGAAAGCTCCCCAGGCCTTCTGCAGACCCATTCATGCATTCGGAGAAACCGCCTGCCACTCCAGGTGCTCTATCGGTTACGCCGTAATCGTACCCCCATAACTCGAGAGTAACTAATCACAAATCCGAGATCAAGGGGATTGGATAATGCGCTAAGAGCAGGGGGTAACAGATCCTTCTTAAAGGACTTATAAACATTGCATAGGGTAGACCATGACAGGTAACGACTTTTTCACTATAGAATCCTCTCCACTTTATAGCTGCTTTCTAACTTAAGTATCGGAGAGTCTGTCACCGAGAACATTTCCGGTGTTTCGGACTTGATTTTGCAGGTGGACGAAGCAGTCATCAAAGACCAAACTAACCCAAGGTTTCTTCTATTCCCGAACGAAGGTCAGGATCATTGCGGTTTCTTTAAGTCCAAACAACTCACATCATCTGTTGTTCCCACACCACAAGAAAAAGATCGCAACAGTTATGAAAAACTAATACATCTAAATATGGGTGGTGTCGAATTGTTTTAAGAATAAAAAATTCTAAATTCTCGATCATACTTTTTCTAGGTTTTCTTACCCCAAAAAAACTCCCATTGCGCTAATGATTTTTATTAATTGCAGAATATGTTGATTTTTAAAATTTACAACATGTAAATATCCAATGTTAGTACTGTAGAAGAATATTTTTCAATTCATAGCATAGCTTTTCCTTGTAATCTCTACTATTTTAATGGGAGAGTTGGGATTTGTAACAAACAAACTCTAACTTTGTAACTATATAAACATGTATAATACACGTCCAAACTAAATCCAACAAATATAAATGTGCACCGTTACAAATCAAAACATTCAAATATAAACTATTTTTTTCTTATTCAATATATATTCATTTAATATGTTGACTTTACTTTTCTTGAACGTGCATCGCACGTATATTATACTAGTATGATAAGTGGGACTTCTTATATATATAAATATTTTACTCGAAAGACAAATTGTTGTGAATTTTTTTCCGACCCACTTTTTGAAAATATTGAACAAACTGATCTACTTTCGAAAATATTTATCCAACTGACTTAGTTTTGCATACGTCAGCATGAAACGTTATTGGCAACAACGGCATACGTCATTTAGATGTCGTTGTTGCAAATAACGACACCACTAAAAAAAATTACATGCCGCTGTTAACAACAACGACATCAGTATATTTTGTATCCAAATAGAAGATCTCTAATTGTTTTTAAAAAATGTAAGTAAAAAATATGTTAAAATTGATGTCGTTATTTCTTAAACTGATGCCGCCAGTAGTATAATTAAAATAATGAAGAAAAGAAATGGATGAATAAATGATAGTGCGACTTCCAACAGAGATGTCTATATCACTCTCTCCTTCTCGAGCCATGTGTAGTCCCTAAGAGTTTACTCTTTTTCTCTCTCACTCTCTTTCTTTATTGATTTCTTTCTCTCTCTCTCTCTCTCTCTCTCTCTCTCTCTCCCCCCTTACAAATGAACGGAACTATTACTATTTCAATTTAAAAACAAATCTTGATCGAACCTATATTTGCCCAAGTCTCGTAGCTCCCTTCGCTTTCGGAAAAAGAGGTAAGAAACATCATTATCTAATGATCAATAGACTCATTGTGCAATTTGTGAGTTGAATAAAGTAATAGTAATAAGAACTAACTGTGTCGTGTAATTTTGGAATAAAAGAATTTAAATTTTAGTTGAAAATTACGTTAATTTTGTTATTTTTCCATTTAATAAGATCTAGTACATTATTCTTTGAAGTTCTATTCTATTTCTTCCAGAGAATCTCTTAATTGTTCTAGAGCAACTAGAAAGAGATTCTTTAACCATAAAGAATTCAGTTCGGACGTAGGATACCTATCCAAAAGTTTTCGCAACTCAATTATATATGATGGAATCATCAAAGATTTGATCTTTTCTAACTCTGTCTGTAACTCACTAGAGATAGTATGGACAGTTTTTTGGAATTGTCAATATAATCTAATGGTATGGCTAGATATGAATAGTCTTTCTATTTTATGATTCTATAGAATTGTAACATTTTTCTTTCGTCATTTGACTGACATCATTCATTCAATCTTTCCTTTCCTTTCTTCATTCTCTCAAATTGTACGGATGCCGTTATTCTCAATAGCGACATCAGTTTAAGGTTGTCGTTATTTAAAATAACGGCATCAGTTATAATATATTTTTACTTATAATTTTTTTCAATATCAGAAAGCTCATGATATAATGCGAGGATGTCGTTACTTTCAATAATGGCAATTAAATTTTTTTTTACAGATGTCACTATTGGCAACAACGGCATCAAAATAATATATACTATTATGGCCAATAACAACGTTGAATGCTGATGTGTTCAGAACTGAATTATTTGGGTAAATATTATTGAGAGTGGGTCAGTTTGATCAATATTTTAGAAAAGGGGTTAGTACGGAAACAGTTTCAATTGTTGTGAGGTGTTGTTATCTTAGAATCATTGACCAATGTTCTGCACTGAGCTACATTTGAAAGCTTGTCTTCACTAGGCTTTCTTTTATCAGAGGAGGCTAGTGGACATTCAATTATTTTAATTTTAAAATCCAATGTTTAGATGATGATGATATAAGCATTCTAGTTAATATTGTTAGGAATTTGTGTCTTACTCGTAGTTCGGACTATAAGAAGATAAAATAAAGTACGGAGGTTGAAATGTCGAAAAGAAGGAAAAACAGTAGCAGCAAGGTGCAAGCAGAGTTGCAGTCAAGTGTCCTGGAAAAAGGTCGACCGCACACCCGACCGAAGTTGTACATGGTTTGGCCGAGAAGAGGACGGTCGAACAGTCTTATTGAACGGTCGACCGCTCGCGACGCGGTGTATTTTCTGGGCCTCGATTTGTTAGGTCGTGTCAGCCCATTCTTCAACTCCAAGTCAGATCGTACGACTCCTATTCAGCTACTTATTCTACAGGTTATATCGGACGACTGAGAATCAAAATTAAACGTAGGGTTCTCTCTATTATTCTATATATATTGTAAACGTCTACAATATGAGACGAGAGTTCTTCATTGATATTTTTGTAGGATAATGGCTCGATTCTGGTATTTGGTATCTGCAGTGTTCGAAAAGTTTCAGAGCTTCAGTCGACTGGATGGAGGAGCAGTCGACTGTCCAGAGAGGAGTTTTCGAAGACTGAGAATACAGCAGCAGCAGTCGACTGTATGTGGGAGTCAGTCGACTGTCCCGAAGGAATTATCAGTCGACTGGTATGAAGACCAGTCGACTGTCGGCGGGTTTTGGATCCAGATTCGGCCCAATTCGAAAAGGCCCAATAGTTTCCCTATAAATACACCCGTTAGGGTTTTGTAAATTGTAACACCTTATTCGGATTTTGCAGCCGTCATCTCTTGTAAAGGCTTTGTTTGTCCATTGGAGATCATAGTAAAGAATCCCAACCGCCCCTTGTGGATGTAGGCATCGTTTTGCCGAACCACGTAAATCTTGTGTTCTTGTGTTGCTTGCTTTTCTGTGTTTTCTCGCTGTTTCTCTCGTTTGATTGTTGGTTTGATTTGTATTCCGCACAACAAGTGGTATCAGAGCTGTTGGTTCGACCTAGAGGGAGATGGCGGGCGATGCAGATGCAACCAAGGATGTTGTGGGATCGAGTTCGTCCAGAACAACGATTCACAACGCAAAATTTGAAGTTGAAAAATTTGATGGGACAAACAATTTCGGGATGTGGCAATGTGAGGTGTTGGATGTTCTTGTTCAACAAGAACAAGATGTTGCTTTGGAAGTAGAAAAACCTAAGGATATGTCCGAAGCAGATTGGAAGAAGTTGAATCGAGTTGCGTGTGGGACTATTCGGCTCTTTATTGCGAAGGCTCAGAAGTATGATTTGATGAGGGATACCATTGCTGCGGTGTTGTGGAAGAAGCTCGAAGACAAATACATGAGGAAAAGTTTGGAGAATCGGCTGTATTTGAAGAAGAGACTTTTTCGCTTCACCTATACGGAAGGTATGTCTATGAATGCTCATGTTGAATCATTTAATAAATTATTGGCTGATTTGTTAAATTTGGATGAGCAAATTAAGGATGAAGATAAAGCCCTAATTCTGTTGAATTCATTACCTGAAAGTTATGATCATTTAGCAACTACTTTATTATATGGAAAAGATACTGTGAAATATGAAGATGTTGCAAATGCTCTGTTGAATAATGAAACTAGGAGAAGGGATAAAATGGTTGATAGAGAAACTTCTGAAGCTTTAATTGTAAGAGGCATGACTGAGACCAGATCTGAGTCCAAATCTGGGAAGAAGGGAAACAAATCTCGTTCCAAATCGAGAGGAGTTTCGAAGGACAGGAAAATACCGGCCAAAGATGAATGTGCTTTCTGTCATGAAAGGGGGCATTGGAAAAAGGATTGTCCAAAGCTACGAAATAAGGGAAATTCGACTGCAAATGTGACTGTTGATAATTTAGAAAGTGGCGAGGATTTTTCTTTTGCACTTGCTTCTAGTCCCTCACTTTATCAAGAAGTATGGTTTCTTGATACAGCAGCCTCCTATCATATGTCTTGGAAAAAGGAGTGGTTTACTTCTTTGGAGTATATGGATGGTGGTGTAGTTTTGATGGGAAATGATGCACCTTGTAAGAAGGTAGGAATCGGGAAGATTGAATTGCTAATGCACGATGGTCTTATTAGGGAGCTTTCAGATGTATGGTATGTTCCAGATTTGAAAAAGAATTTGATTTCACTTGGTGCTTTGGAGGCCAGTGGATTGAAATTTGCTAGTGAAGGTGGCATTCTGAAGGTGACTAGCGGATCACTCGTGGTGATGAAAGGGCAAAGAAAAAGGAACTTGTTTTTCTTGCAGGGAAAAACATATTTGGGTGAGGCTGCCAGTGTAACTAAAAGGCCTAAACAGGTTGTTCCCGACTCTACTAGGTTGTGGCATATGCGACTCGGGCATGCAGGAGAAAAGGCCTTACAGGGGCTTGTGAAGCAAGGGTTGCTTAAAGATGCTAAAGGGTGCAAGTTGGAATTTTGTGAACATTGTGTTTTGGGTAAGCAAACTAGGGTGAAATTTGGTACAGCTGTACATCAGACAAAGGGTATCCTCGATTATGTGCACACAGATGTTTGGGGCCCTACTCAGACACCTTCTATGAGTGGTAGACACTGGTTTGTTACTTTTGTTGATGATTACTCCAGACGAGTTTGGGTATATACCATGAAGCACAAAGATGAAGTTTTGACATTGTTCACAAGTTGGAAGAAGAAAGTTGAAAATCAGACTGGTAGGAAGATTAAGGTTCTGAGGTCAGATAATGGAGGGGAATACAAGAACGATCCGTTTCTGAAATTGTGTGAAGATGAAGGGATCCAAAGGCACTTCACAGTTAGGAAGACTCCACAGCAAAATGGGGTTGCAGAAAGGATGAACAGAACCTTACTTGAGAAGGTGAGATGTATGTTAGCACAGTCTGGATTGAAGAAGACATTTTGGGCAGAAGCTGTTATATATGCAAGCCACATTGTCAACCGTTTACCATCAGCAGCACTTGAAGGCAAGACACCTATTGAGGTATGGAGTGGTAAACCTGCATCTGATTATAGTTTTTTGCATATATTTGGTTGTCCTGCTTATTTTCATGTAACTGAAACTAAACTTGATGCAAGAGCCAAAAAGGCTATATTTGTTGGTTTTAGTACTGGTGTCAAAGGTTACAGGTTGTGGTGTCCAGAACAGAAGAAGTTAGTAATCAGCAGAGATGTGACTTTTGATGAGACCAGCATGATTAGCTCGGGACAGTCGACTGGTGGTATGGGACAGTCGACTGGTGAGCAGCAGAAGAGTGAGACAGTTCTCCAACAGGTGAGTAGCAGAATCTCGAGACAGTCGACTGATGTACAGGAGCAGTCGACTGGTGGTCTAGAACAGCAGAAGAGTGGGAGCTCGGGACAGTCGACTGTTGGCAATAACCAGTCGACTGGTAGGAGAGTTCTCCAACAGGTGGAGTTAGAAAAGTTGTCAGTTGAAAATCCTGTTCCTGTCCAAGATGAAGATGATGTGGTTGATACTGAGAATGATGAAGAAGTTCCTATCCAGCAGGTAGAATCAATTGCAGTAAGAAGGCAAAGAAGAGATATTAAACGACCGTCTCGTTTTACAGATACAGTTGCATTTGCTCTTTCCATTGTGGATGATGAAGTTCCCTCCAACTTCAAAGAAGCCACTAGAAGTTCAGAAAATGCAGATTGGAAAGTTGCTATGGATGAAGAGATGAACTCTCTTCATAAGAATAAGACTTGGGATCTAGTGCAACTACCAAAGGGGAAGAAAGCAATTGGTTGCAAGTGGGTGTATACGAAGAAAGAAGGTCCAAAAGGCAGTGTTCGGTTCAAGGCTAGACTAGTTGCAAAGGGGTATGCTCAACAGGAAGGTATTGACTATAATGAAGTGTTCTCTCCAGTTGTGAAGCATCCTTCTATTCGGATTTTGTTAGCTTTGGTAGCACAGTTTGATCTTGAATTGACACAGATGGATGTGAAGACTGCGTTCTTACATGGGGATCTAGATGAAGAAATTTATATGTTGCAGCCAGATGGGTTTAAGACAGCTGGGAAGGAAAATTGTGTTTGCAGGTTGAAGAAGTCTCTCTATGGGTTGAAGCAATCTCCAAGGCAGTGGTATTTGAGGTTTGACCAGTTTATGAAAGTGCAGGGATATTCCAGAAGTGAGTATGATCATTGTGTCTACTTCAGGAAGTTGCAGAATGGTTCTTTTATATATCTGTTATTATATGTGGATGACATGTTGATTGCCTCTAAAAATGCTAAGGAGATTCAAAATTTGAAGAATCAGCTGAGTTCTGAATTCGAGATGAAGGATCTTGGTGAAGCCAAGAAGATACTTGGGATGGAGATAGCTAGAGACAGGGCAAAGGGCATAGTAAGTTTGACATAGAAGCAATATCTTTTGAAGGTGCTGAAACGGTTTGGTATAGATGAGAAAACTAAACCAGTCAGTACACCCTTAGCTACTCATTTCAGAATTAGTGCTTCTCAGTCTCCAAGTACAGATGAAGAGAGACAGTATATGGCTAATGTACCTTACACTAGTGTGGTTGGCAGTTTGATGTATGCCATGGTTTGTACTCGACCAGACATCTCTCAGGCGGTGAGTATGGTTAGTCGATATATGCATGATCCAGGCAAAGAGCATTGGCAAGCAGCTAAATGGATTTTGAGGTACATAAGTGGCACCACAGATGTGGGTTTGAAGTTTGAAAGGGATGACAATATTAGCAGGTTATTGGTTGGATATGTTGATTCAGACTATGCAGGTGATCTAGATAAGAGGCGGTCTACTACAGGCTATTTGTTTACTATGGCTAGAGCACCTATAAGTTGGAGGTCCAATTTGCAGTCCACTGTAGCGTTGTCTACTACTGAGGCTGAATACATGGCGGTTGCTGAGGCCATGAAGGAAGCCATTTGGATACATGGACTTTTGAAGAGCTTGGGAATTCATCGGGAGAAGGTGGAGGTACACTGTGACAGTCAGAGTGCTATTCATTTAGCGAAGAACCAAGTTCATCATTCGAGGACCAAACATATTGATGTTCGTTATCATTTTGTGCGTGATTTGATAAAGGATGGTGATATTCATTTGGTGAAGATTGGAACAGCTGATAATCCTGCTGATATGTTGACCAAAGTTGTTGGGACAGCCAAGTTCAAGCATTGCATGAACCTGGCTAATATTTTGCATGTTTGATAATTTGGCATGGACGGTTGGGATAGTACTTTGCTATTGGTTTGTTTAGTATGTGATATCATACTAAGGTGGAGTTTGGGTTCGTTTGTTACATTTGGTGATGAGCAGTTGTTTTGAAGTATTTGTGGAGATTGCTTGGGCTACTTGGAAGATTTCACCAAGGTGGAGATTGTTGGATACTTGGAAGATCTCGCCAAGGTGGAGATTGTAGGATAATGGCTCGATTCTGGTATTTGGTATCTGCAGTGTTCGAAAAGTTTCAGAGCTTCAGTCGACTGGATGGAGGAGCAGTCGACTGTCCAGAGAGGAGTTTTCGAAGACTGAGAATACAGCAGCAGCAGTTGACTGTATGTGGGAGTCAGTCGACTGTCCCGAAGGAATTATCAGTCGACTGGTATGAAGACCAGTCGACTGTCGGCGGGTTTTGGATCCAGATTCGGCCCAATTCGAAAAGGCCCAATAGTTTCCCTATAAATACACCCGTTAGGGTTTTGTAAATTGTAACACCTTATTCGGATTTTGCAGCCGTCATCTCTTGTAAAGGCTTTGTTTGCCCATTGGAGATCATAGTAAAGAATCCCAACCGCCCCTTGTGGATGTAGGCATCGTTTTGCCGAACCACGTAAATCTTGTGTTCTTGTGTTGCTTGCTTTTCTGTGTTTTCTCGCTGTTTCTCTCGTTTGATTGTTGGTTTGATTTGTATTCCGCACAACAATTTTCGCCATTACAAATAAAGGCTTGAGAGAGAGATAATTCTTGGTGAGTGTGTTTAATTTTTTGTATTGAGTGAATCATTAACTCATTGTAATATATTTTAGTTGAATGTCAAATAAATCTATATTTTTCCTCAGATTAAACGAAAGCTAATCGGGATAAATCATCGTTGTATTTGTGTTGGATTGGTAGATCTACTTACTTGCTCAATTAATTCGTCTCATTTATTTCGACTTTCTCATTGCTCACTTTGTTTCATTGTAACACCGGACGGTTGTTGACGCCCCAATCCCAACAAATATATTCCGTCTTCGTTTTTTACACTAGCTCATAGACTACTTATTAAGGTATCCTCCGTGAAGTCAAGTTAAGCATGCAATTTGGCTCATCAGCTCGGGCATGTCTTTTATAATCTACTATTCCTAATGCCCCCCAAAAAAAATGAGAAGAAATTACTATTGAACAAACAAAAATCCAGCAATAGTGAACTATAAGTTACCAAGTATTTCTAGTTCAAATGGGCTCGCTATCCCAAATAGCGAATCTAGTTCAAATGAACTTGTTATCTCAGATAGCAGTATAGTTGATCGATTAAGATAGAAATTGCATATTCAAATTATTTGAAAAATGAGTACAACTGAGTAGCGAGTTCGAGTGTAGTTGTACTCATTTTTCCCGAATTTTTTTATTAAAAAAAAACTTAACCAAACTCGCCGTTGAATCTCGCTGTTTTCAACAGTGAGTCTAGTTCAACCATGTTCGTTGTTGAAAACAGTGAGGATGTCTTTAGACTTTTGTGTCTTCGCTAGATTTCTTTAAGTGTTGAAGAAAACTATAGAACTATACTCACTGTTTGAAACAGTAAGCCTATTTTCATGCTCGCTATTGGAAACAGCAAGTCTGTCTTTAAATTTTTATGACTTGCAAGATTTCTTTAAGTATTGAAGAAAACTATAGAAATATACTCGCTGTTTGAAATAGCGAACTTATTTTCAAATAACTCGCTGTTTGAAACCGCGAGTAAATCAATTTGATAAATAGTTTCGAAAGTGTGAGAGTTTGGTAATTACTTTCAAAAAAAGTGGATCATTTTTTTAAAATAATCGATAGCCAGCCAAAAAACTTTACTATAGTGTGACCGTCACTGGTTGGATTCTTGATCTGGAAGAGGATATAGCACTCAATAAATAGAGTTAACAGGTTATGGGAAGAAATTCATATAACCCATTGACTCTAAAATTTTTGAATAAAGATTTTGTTGTCATTATTGTCGTCATATTCAATATGTGTAAATATGATTAACTTATATTCAAGTTGGGAAACTTTGAGGCATTGAGCTCAGAAAATGAAGGCATATAACTGTTGAAATGTAGTAAGTACTAATATGTATATTTTGTTTTATAATCAATAGGAAACAGATTCTCCAAATCTCTCACCTCTCAATCTTCTCTCAATCTCCTTTTTTATCCTCCAAGAATGTAATCCTTATGGATGATTAGACCCACCCCCTAGGATTTTGTTGGGAGATTATGTTTTATTTCCTGCACTGTACTTTTGTAATTCTCCCGGTACACCGGGGTTGTTTTATTAACTTCTTATTAATGAAATAGGGTGGCGTTATTCCACCTTTAACTTAAAAAAAAAAGAATTTAATCCTTATATATAGAGGTATACTGTAAAGAATAAAGCATAAGAAGAATAATAATGATTTTCCCACAAATCTGTTTTCAACATGGTATCAGAGCCTAATAAGATCTAGGCTAGTTGAAGAAGAAGAGACGGAGGCAATCGGATCTGACGCCTCCATCCCGATCCGATCCTGACCAAACCCCGATCCCCGAACCTCCTCGTCGACCCGATCCTAGTCGACCCCGATCCCTCAGCCCCGTCGTTCTCTTTCGTCTCCGATCAACCCCAACACCCCCAGCCTTCCCCCGTTCTCCAGCGACCCCCCTGTCCTCCTCCCTTCCCATCGCGTCGACCTCCGGCCACGCCACCCCAAGTGCCGTCCTCGCCCAGACCCCTGTCGCCATCCCGTCGATCCACCCCCGCTGCTCTCCCTTTTCGGCGACGCTAGACCCAAACCCGAGCGCTCCTCCCTTTTTCGCTTGACTTCGCCGTCGTTCGCCTCCAGTCCCGTCGTCAACCTCCAATCGGCCACCGCCAGCCACCAGCGATGCCATGCCACCGTCGGTCGAGCCACCCGTGCTTTGATTGCTTCTCTCTTCACTGTTGTTGCCGCTGTCTTTTATTGTACGGTTGCTGTTTGGTGGTTGGGATTCGGTGTGTGTGTGTGTTTTCTGTTCGGGTAATGAGCCGTGGAGTTTGTGTTTGTTGTTTTGTGAAGAAGGGGAGGGATTGATCCGGTGTTGGATTGTTGTTGTTTTGCTGTTTGTTGAAGATTTGGAGCTGTTCTTGGCCAAGTTGTGTCGTTTGCTATTGGTTGCTGAAAATTAGATCCGTTGTTTTCTTGTGCCGCTACCATGGGACAAACTGATGGAGCTGAGAAGAGTATTGGACTCGCCTCTACATCAGTTACAGCTGCAGGTAATGATGGTAAGGTATTTAATATTTCTGCCTCTATTATAAATAATGCATGGATAATTGATTCGGGTGATACCGACCATATGACTTTTGATCTAGACAAGTTTAAAATTTTCAACCATCCACCAAATCAACTGTGTCCACCGCTAATGGTGATCCTGCCACTATTACTGGCGAGGGTACCATACATCTCACAAAAAACCTAACCTTAGATACTGCCCTAGTTGTGCCATCCTTGAATTTTAACATATTATCTGTTGCTCAAATAACTACTGTCTTACATTGTATTGTAGTCTTTTGGCCTTCATATTGTGTGTTTAAGGATATTCGGTCTCGCAAGACGATTGGTTATGGGGTTAGACACAGAAAAATCTATTATCTGGATTTAGAATCTGAATGTTCGAACAAGTTGACTCAACACTACAAGGAATTTGACATATAATAACAGCAAAAATCCGTAGGTAAAAGGCAGAAAACAGTAGGTATAGCCCGTAAAACCTATACCAACGGACATATTTTTTCGTAGTTTTTAATTAACTATACCCACGGCACAATGCCGTCACTATAGCCTATATCGACGGTTTTTTCACCCGTTGGACAAAACCTCGGTATTATACTCACAGTTTCGTATCGTTGGTATAGGTTTTAACGACACCTCTTACTTTTCTATACCCACGGTTGAAACTCCATTGTTATAGGTTTTAGCGATGGTTTTCGCATCCAAATATTTGAATATATACCCACCGTGTTTATTCTGTTGGTATAGTTCTTTTTGTGCAGTCCGTTGGTATAGGTTTTAGCGACATTTTTTATACATATACACCCACGAATTTTAGGGATAGGTCATAATTTGCTCTATACACGATTTTTTCTTATTAATTACGCTTATGATAATTTAATATTTTCTTTAATAATATTAAACCAATTATAAAATAAATACACAATAAAATAAATAAATGTGTTCATGAAACAAAATTAAATAAAATTAAACTTCAATCATATTAAAAATTAATGAAGTATTACAAGCATAACAAATTACAAAATAGT
The DNA here is from genome assembly GCA_017893485.1 of Hemerocallis citrina. Lineage (NCBI taxonomy): Eukaryota > Viridiplantae > Streptophyta > Magnoliopsida > Asparagales > Asphodelaceae > Hemerocallis > Hemerocallis citrina. The sequence goes on from CM030361.1 coordinate 35,271,949, forward strand.
TAAAATGTCAACCTAAGAGTATCATTCTGGCATATAATAAGCATATAAAGTCTTGTAACAATCTCATTCACTTAATTTCTAAGTTTGCTCCATAAAGAGAAAATTAGCTTCTAATCTTTACCTGCAAGTAACAAAAAGTACAAATGAATAATAGCATAACTCAACATAAGAAATACTAACAATTTTAGTAAGAATTAGTTAATACTAAATAGATACCATCTTCATTATCTTCATTAGTGTCTGGATTTAGAGCATTCGTATGGTCAGGGGCACTTGAAGTGCACTTGAAGCATCTATAACCTATTAAAAATAAAATATAACTTAGACTCTTCTTAATAGATATTTCCATCATTCATTAGAGAAAAAAAAGTATCCCTCAAACAAAAACAGATAGAGCAACATTAAAAAATGACATTACAAATGCAATAAATTAGAATTAAACATATGGAAAATCAGTAATAAATACAAAAATACCTCATACAAAACATAACATTGAAATATGAACTCCAAGAGTAAAAATAATATACCTGTTTTGCAGCCAGTATAATGTCATTCACATCTTCTCCAGCAATAGACTCACCCAAAGACATCTTTGCAGATAAGGGCTCGGAATCATTACTTCCTAAATATTAGGGAATATGACCATTGCATTACAATCTTTTGTGCATCATCAATGTTTTTACTTCTTACCATGATAATTATCAAATGTAAACTTGTATTCAGCATCTCTAAAGTTAAGAGAAGTGAGTGTTAAAGAAAAGAATGTCAAATATACAAGATCAAATATGCATCGGGCAAGTACCTCCTCCCTACTTTTACCAATCTAATACAAACACTGGGAATTGATCAAATCACACCACATCAGGAATTGGTTAAGATTACTATGTGTTTAGGGGTACATGATTTTTTTTAATGCTTAATTTTTCCTACATACAGACCAATAATACGAGAATGCATTTAGAGTCCACCCATTCTCATGTTCACATGCACTAAAGGATAAAGTAGCAAAGGAAAAACACCTGATAGCCAATTGATGACGCAATCCTTTGATTTCTAATACTAGAGAGCAATGAAGCATCTACAAGCCAAGCCCATTGAAACATTTAGATATATATGTAAAACTTGACATGATATTGAGGGCATTGCAGTAGTGAAGATTCCAAGTCAAGGATGTGCAATCAAATAAACATGCACACTATTTAGATATTGAAAGAACAGTTCAACACATGTAAGAGCATCTGTAGTCGTTTGCTAAATATGCATAATATGCATATTTTGTCAAAAATAACGCTGCAGTCGTTGGCTAAATATGCATATTATGCATATATCGCTACAGTAGACTGCTATATATGAGACTCGATATAAGAATTATGCACATATGAAGGACAGAACTCGAAGTGCCGTTGTACAAAAAAAAAAAAAAAAAAAAATAATCATCGGACGGCACTTGAAGTGCCGTCCCTCCAAAAAATTGGAATATTTCTAATTTAATTTTTTTTTTAAAAACCCACTTCTTTAATATCAGCACTCCAAGTGCAATGCTGACCCTTTTCATTATTATTTTTTTCCTCCGACGGCACTCCATGTGCCGTCCCACCAATTCAATTTTTTTTCCTCTCTGACGCAAGGTGATGTGTCGTTCGACCTTTTTAATTTTTTTTTTCTCTCCGACGCAATGTGAAGCACCGTCTGTATATTATTTTATTTTAAAAAGGTAAAATATATCATTCGACGACTACAGCGAAATGGAAAATTGCTATATGAATTTATCCATTTATGCATTTTTTAACCATAACGACTGTGGATGCTTTAAGGAGTTCAACTAAATATATACGAGGCGCAAAAAAAAACCCATAAAAAGCTAGATGAAAAGACAATTCTTGTAGTCATTTCCTCAAGAAATGGAGATATATAATCTTTATTATAAGTTAGTTCATCCAAAATGATATCCAAAACAGGAGTCCTATACAAGAAACAGAGTTGCACTCCATCAGATTAACAACTGTCTATCTCTTTCCACAACTGAGAAGTATGAAGCATAATACCTTGAGCCATCAGCACGAGAAGTTAGGCCTTGCAGATCTGCTTCTTTCTTCATTACATCAAGCTCCATGATCTTTGAGGGATACAACGAAGTTTATGCAACTAATAAAGCGAGAAGGGTTTTAAATCACAGTTTGATAAGACTTACCAAAGTCCAAAAATTTTTGGAATGCAATACATGTTTGCATTTCTAGTTGGGTGGCTGCAAATGCTAGAGCAACATCGCAATCTTGAGCAATTTTAGCTGAACCAGTAACATTTGTTGTATCTTTCAGATCTCTAAAGTTCGTATCAGTATGCTGAAGGCATCTCCTAGATATGATAGACATGCAATCCCTTACAACACTTTTGAAGTTGAGTCTTCTTGATCCCTGCAACTCATATTCAAAATTCAGATACATCTTTGTTGTTACCCAAAATTATAAATATTTAATAGGAGAAGAAAATCAGCAATATAAATAGTTAAGATAAGAAGAATTACCAAAAGTATAGAAAGCAATGATTCCCTCAGAAGGAACCAGTATGAGGTTTCTGTAATAAAATTAACCGGAAGATTAATAAAGCAGAGCTGAGGAAGTGAAGATGAAAAAGTAAAAGACATGCATACTAAAAACATACTGGTTACCTTTATATAAAGTGTGACAAGCCAAGAAATCTGTCTCAAGAACGCTGATGAGATATTGGAACAACATTTTCTCTGCAGTCTAAAATATTTTTGCAGATAGTGTAAATTACAAGTTGATAACTGAAGAATTGATATCATTGTTGTGCAAATCAGGAGCATTATCCCCAGCTTCGTTTTCTTAAAGAACAGATAATAGAGGTTGAGATGGCTCACATACAAGATAAATTCCAAAAAAAAAAAAACTTGACGAAGAGCAAACCCAGAAGATGCATGTCCCAAAATAATATTTGAAAGAAGAGCATTTGACCTTCTTGAGTTGCTAGGGCTTCGGAGATCGCCGGATCCCTGACAATGGTTGTCTTTAGAAACCCTGAAGGAAGGAAGAAGAAGAAGACGAATAGCCAAAAACAACATTAGAATTAGAGGAAAACTCAACAATCCACTATTTCCCCCATAATTTAACCTGCAATGTCACCACCTAGGGGGAGGCAGTTGATGGAATGCATGCCTACCGCTGCCTTTGGTGCTCAAACTAAATGGATGTATCCATATTCTAAGAAATTTCCAGGGTTTTCTGTTATTTGCTAGTTAATAATAGTTCTTTTTGCATTAAATGATTTTTTCTGATTTTTTTTTTCAATCTCAAAAATCAAAATATAAAATATAACGGTGAAAGGCGCTAGGCAGCAACCTCCAATGCCCCACCTCATCTACTGCCTATAAAAACACTGAATCTACATTTCAATCTTCATATCCATCTACATTCCCATGTCCACCATACTTGAGTTTTCAATATGCCAGTAACCAAACAAACCTAGAATTGAACACTAAACAATAATATAACATTATGCACCCTAGCATACTCAATTACAGAGATTAAACAACTTAATAACAACTACCCAAATCATCTACCATCTCAGATTTATCAAAAGTAAACAAAAATCTAAACATAAATTCGAAATTTAAAATGGGGGAAAGGAAGAGAATCCTACCTTTTCAGATACGTAGGGTTTCAGAATAACTGCCAACTTCAAGAAGTCGGTCTTTCGGGAATTCTTGTAAAAATAAAGAGCCATAATTAGAAAATATACAGCAATTGAAAGTACAGGGGGGGGGGGGAATATAAGAAATTGACCTTCTTGAGTTGCTAGGATTTCGGGAAATCCTGCGATTTTATAATATACCCTAAAAAGAAGAAGAAGGGCCGAAATTGACATTAGAATTAGGGGAAATTCAAGCATCGACTGATTCACGCCATCAAAATCGACATTAGGGTTAGAGAGGATGAGAATAATACCCATGGCAATCTTCTCAATGTTCTCATGGCAGTCTAGGATCTAATCAATGAAGCATGGTAAAGAACAACATGGCAATCAAAATTCATCAACTAAGGGGGAAGCACCAAGCAAAACAAGCATCAAATTCATACCTCGGGATTAATTGGAAAGGAAGACGACGACAATGGAAAGGAAGACGGCGGCGGCTGTGGCGATGGAGGAGCAACGACGATGGTGGGAGAGGGACGACGATAGCGACGTGGCGGGATGACGATGGTGACATGGTGAATCGGGGATTCGGGTGTGAGAGAGAAAGGAGAGAGAGCGGGAATTCGGGCGTGAGAGAGAGAGAGAGAGACAGAGAGGGGATTTGGGTGAGAGAGAGAAATTGTATAAATTGGGGAATTTAAGATTTGGGGGAAAATGAAAAAGTTTGGGGGCAAATGAAATAATTTAGGGGGTTTAATTGGCAGATAAATAACTTAAATTTTTTTAGTGGGGTGGACTATACCCACAGTGTTTTAACCTGTCAATAAAACTTATAGTTACGGATTAAAAGATCTAAAGTTATAGGATACCTATACCCACAGTTTACTACACATCTATAGGTATATCATGTCTATACCCACAGTTTTAGTGACCCGTCACTACAAGTGTCCGTTGGTATATGGCAAATTCCTTGTAGTGCGAGCTCTAAGTGTGGAGGGATCCTAAGATGAGAAGAAGAAATCAGATATTTGGCTATGACATCGACGTCTAGGGCATGCTTCTTTTGGTTATTTGAAGAAATTATTTCCAATTTTATTTTTAAAGTTGGATATTTCTGCCTTTCGGTGTGATGTGTGTGAACTCGCAAAAGGTCACCGTGTCTCTTTTCCTCCAAGTTCAAGTAGAAACTCTCTTCCATTTATGATTATTCATTCTAATGTTTGGGGTCATCCAAAACCACTACATTTGTTTGACCTGGATTTGTTTGATGAAGTCGAAAAGTGAAGTTAATGGCATGTTTCAGAAATTTCACAAGCATGTTATGATTCAATATAAATCACAGATTCAAGTTCCTAGGAGTGATAATGGCGGAGAGTACTTGAGTTCGAATCTGCAACAATATTTGGAGGAACATAGAATTGTTCACCAGACTACATGCTCATATACACCTCAACAGAATGGGGTTGCAGAAAGAAAAAATAGACACTTGCTCGAGGTGGTCCGTGCTTCTCTCATACATAAAAATATGCCACTCATCTATTGAAGGGAAGCCCTTGCTTCTGCTGCATACCTAATCAACCGAGTTTCCTCTAGTATTGTAAACTTCCTCACACCATTTCAAGTATTAACCGAAGCTGTGAATGCACCAAAATTCGTCAACTTGCCACCTCGTGTATTTGGGTGTGTTGCATTTGTTCATCTTCATCAACATGAACGCAATAAGTTAACTCCTCGAGCTGTCCGCTGTGTTTTTGCGGGATATGCACAGGATAAGAAAGAGTATCGGTGTTATCACCCACCAACTCAAAGAATGTTTATGACTATGGATGTTGTGTTTCATGAAGATGAGATGTATTTTTCTTCTTCTACGACTGAACTTCAGGGGGAGTACCAAAGTGAAGTTCAGACTCTTGGGTATGATGAAGGGGTTAGTGAAGTTCAGACTCTTGGGTATGAGGAAGTAATTACCAGCCAGAACGAACAACTGGATACAAATAATGCTGAATACTTGAATGAAGACCTAGCAAGGGAGGAAGACCCTCATGAAGAAGTGCAACCAAGGGAAGAAGACCCTCTTGAAGAAGTCCCTCTTGAAGAATTGCAACCAGTACTGAATTTTAGTGAGAGTGTACCATCAGAACCCCAAAACCAATCATCATCGTTGTCCGAAGCTCCTAGAAGAGAACTTTCGCACCGTACTAATAGAGGTATTTCAAAACCCACTTATGAACCTGATTCTACTAGTAATGTCAAATATCCCATAAGTAATTATGTATCCACTCACCGCTTGTCAGAATCAAATAAGTCATTTATAAATCAATTATCTACTGTATCTATTCCTAACAGTGTGCAGGAAGCCCTTACTGATCCAAGGTGGAAAGCAGCTATGGATGAGGAGATGAAGTCCTTGAAAAAGAATGAGACTTGAGAAATAGTCGAGCTGCCAGCAGAGAAGAAGCCAGTAGGATGCAGATGGATTTATACAGTGAAGTATAAGTCTGATAGTTCAATAGAGCGATACAAAGCAAGACTGGTTGCTAAAGGATACACTCAGACTTATGGAATTGATTATGAAGATACATTCTCACCTGTGGCAAAATTTAATACTGTTCAAGTCCTACTGTCACTTGCTACAAATCTTGACTGGCCGTTGGAGCAATTTGATGTGAAGAATGCATTTTTGCATGGGGAATTGACAGAAGAGATTTATATGGATCTTCTACTAGGGTCGAACAGACCAGTCCAACACAGCAATTAAGTATGTCATTTGAAAAAAGCATTGTATGGATTTAAGCAGTCGCCAAGAGCTTGGTTTGGGAGATTTACAAAATCAACGAGGATACCGATACTATAAGAGTAATTCGAATCATACTCAATTCCTGAAAAGGAAAGAATGTAAAATGACTGCTCTCATTATTTATGTGGATGATATGATAGTAACTGGTGATGATCCTGAGGAGATGAAGGCATTAAAAAACTACTTATCACAAGAGTTCGAAATGAAAGATCTTGGCTCTTTGAGATACTTCCTTGGTATTGAAGTTTCTCGCTCAAGAAAGGGGATATTTTTATCTCAAAGAAAGTATGCTCTTGATTTATTAAAGGAGATTGGAATGTCCGCTTGTCAGCCGATTAGTACACCGTTAGAAGAATGACTGAAACTGTGCAACGAAGCTGATCATGTACCTTGTGATAAGGAAAGATATCAGAGATTGGTTGGACGGCTGATGTATCTTGCACATACACGGCCAGATTTTTCATATGCTTTAAGTGTTGTAAGTCAGTTTATGCATGCACCTCAGGAACATCACATGGATACAATGATGAGAATTCTGAGATATATTAAGTCTACTCCATGCAAAGGGGTCCTATTTGCGAAACATGATCACTTGAAGGTTGAGACATATATTGATGCTGATTGGGCATGATCTATAATTGATAGGCGCTCCACTTCAGGATATTTCACCTTTGTTGAAGAAAATATAGTTACATGGAGAAGTAAGAAGCAGAATGTTGTTGCACGCTCTAGTGCAGAGACTGAGTATCGCGGAGTATCTCTATGTATAGCGGAAACTTTATGGCTAAAACTCTTGTTGCAGGACTTAGGCTGTGGTTCGAATGAACCAATAAAGGTGTATTGCGACAATCAAGCAGCATGTGATATTGCCGCCAATCCAGTTCAACATGATAGGATGAAACATGTAGAGGTGGATAGATTCTTCATCAAGGAGAAATTGGATGAGAAAGTCTTTGAGATATCTAAAGTGAAGTCAGAAGATCAACTCGCAGATATCCTGACCAAGGCAGTTTCGAGTCGGCTCTTCTTAAAATTTGTTGACAAGTTGGGCATGTTCAATATCTATGCACCAACTTGAGGGGGAGTGTTGAAATGTAGTAAGTACTAATATGTATATTCTGTTTTCTGATCTATAGAAAACAGATTCCCCAAATCTATCACCCTTCAATCTTCTCTCAATCTCCTTTCTTCTCCTCCAAGAATGTAATCTTTATATATAGAGGTATACTGTAAAGAATAAAGCATAAGAAGAATAATAATGATTTCCCCCCAAATATGTTTTCAACAATTACTATAAAATATGATTTTTTTTAAAAATCAAAGTTTAAATAACTACTATTATATATGTAATTTTCACTGACCTTCACTTACCTCTAAAACAGGACATGACTTTCTTAAACGCGGTCCCAAATGTGGTGATGTGCACGGACGAGCCAGGCGTGTACAGACCGATAATTATAGGGGGGATTGTGGATGGGAGTGATAGGTTGCACGTATTCAGAGATGGGAATGACGGTGGTGAGATCGTCAATGGTGATTAGGCGAGGGATGAAGGTGGTGACCGGGTGGTGCTGATGTCTGATTGCAATGAGGTGTAGGATCTGACGTGGGTTGAGTACAAGATGGGGAAAGGGGGGCCGGTGCCGGTGCCGGGACGCAGGGGTTGAAAGCATTGCTATTTCTTCTACCTTTATTGGGTTTGGGCCTTGATTTTGGATTTTTTTAATGCCTTTTTTCGCAAAAATAGGATAGTTGCCAAGCTAATTGTGCTCGTGGACTCAATAACTAAACTCGTCATTTCCAACGGCAGGTTTAGTTATTTTATGCTCATCATTGGGAACGACGGGTGTATTTTTTTTTTTTTTTAACTTGTCGTTCTCAGCAGCAAGTTTAGTTCAAAATTTTCAAATAAGACTCGTCGTTCCCAACATCAATGAGAAATATACTAGATGCTCTTTTGGGAACGGCGAGTCTACTAATTTTGAAATTTCACAGTGAGTGAAACTCCGTGGGACTTGGTGAATTTTCGGGAAAAAACTCTATAGAAGAGCTCGATGTTCCCAATGGTAACGGGAAATATACTAGATTCATTGTTGGGAACGACGTGTTCTATGTAAATACCCCGCTGTTGGAAACAACGAGCTATTCTATAGAGTTTTTTTTTCGAAAATTCACCAAGTCCAACATAAAGTGAAGCTCTCTGTGAAATTTCAAAAATCAGTTGACTCGTTGTTCCCAACAAGGAGTTTAGTATAAACAACCTCATTGTTGGGAACAGCGAGTCTTGTATGAAAATTTTGAACTAAACTTTTTGTTAGGAACAGCGAGTTTCTCAAAAAAATTATAACTACACTCGTTGTTTTTCAACGGTGAGCATAAAATAACTTCTATGCGTGCAATTAGTTTGACAATTGTCATCTTCTTGCAAATAGTTTCGAAAATTGGCATAAAATTAAAAAAAATATACATTTATTCTTGATTTTGTTTAAGGGAATGATTGTGTATATATGTGTATAAGCGGAATGGAAATGAGAATAATGGTGAAGGCAAGAAATGTAACTATGTACCCTCAAAAAAAAGAAATGTAATTATGCAGTAGCTTTTTTAGCACTTATAATGCAAGTGTTGTATGGAAGATTAGTGTCACTGTGTCAGTAAAACATGAATTAGTGCACATCTTGTATGGATGATTAGTGTTAGTAAAACATAAATCAGTGCACATCTTGTATGCTTTTAATTGGCTCTAAAAATATATGGGACAAGAGAATTATTTATAAGAAATTTTAGTTATAATAATAATAATAATAAATGTAATAAAATTTTAAAGTATATAGTGAAACGACTCACTATTTGAAAATCGTTCATTTTTCGGCTGGTCTCAAGGTGTCAGACATTTAATTTGGTGTTGCAAAAGATTTCATACCGTGTTTCGGATAGGGAAACATCTCATCTATACAGAGTATACGTTGATAACAATTAACAAACAGGAAAATGTACAATCGAGTATATGGTGATATCAATTAACAAACATTAGTATAATATATGTGCGATGCAGGCCTACTAAAAGTATGGTCATTAAATTAAATGGATATATATCAAATAAAAAAAAATTTATATTTGAATATTTTGATTTGGGTGACACATGCGGTACACGTATATGCTAGTGGATTTAGTTTGGATGTGTATTGCTCGGGTTTGTTTAGTTACAAAGTTAGGATTTGTTTAGTTGCAAATCCCAATTTTCTCATTAAAATAGTAAAAAATAAATGTGCAATCTTTTTGCCTCCCTTTATTTGTGGTCATCACTGCATTTGTACATTAAATTGAATCCAGGTATCAATTTCCCACATTTGAAAATGAACTTTATATTATCTACTATACATAGAATGAGTTTTTCTTGGTTGTTATTTTAAAAATTGTTTTTTTTTTCTCTTTTAGTTTTCTTAGAATGTAAAAATTCTTATTTGTTTAAAATTAAGAATGATTAGAGTAAATCAGAAGTTAACGTGAAAAGAGAAACTTTCCCTTCACGAGTTTCAACCTTAACAATATCAGGAAATGTTGGAAAAATAAATAACTGGCTGGGTAAGAAGATGATTAATAATCAGTTTTCTTATAGGATCGTCTTTCCTTCATTTTTACTAAATATTGCAAAAAGCCCATCACATCTCACCCTACCTCAATTCAAGATAGTAGATTTTCACACATTAGCATTGTACGATAAAACTATCTTAGATAAATATTAGGCTTGCCTTTCGCTTTAAAATAAGAAATAAAATAAAAAGATGCTAGTAAGAAAAAGGAAGGTTTTTATTTCTCCCCTTAAAAATACTAGTATAGTAATTTACACGTGTGATGTACATTTTAATAAATATAGTTTTTTAAAGTAAAAGTTCAGATGAAGTCTAGGTTTGAACCTCTTCCAATTGCCTGAGTCTCGCTGCCTCACCGCTGGTCGTTGTCGTCACTAGTCGTCGCAGCGTCGCGTCGTGGCCGTGCCATGGTCGCTGTTCCCTTCCCGCTCCCATTCTCTCTCTGTTGAGTTGAAGGAGGAGGAACAGTTAGAGGACTTGGCCGTTTGGCGTTGTGGAGAAGGGGAGTATACTGTTGCTGTTTGGTGTTTGTTGAGAAGAGATTGGGTGAGTTCGGTGTTTGGTGTTGTGCACAGTGATCTCCTTTCGCTGTTTGCTGTTCGTCTCGATCGGGTGTGGAGCTTTCACCCGAGAGCTGCTCTGAGTTGCTGTGTTTCTTTGCTTGGGTTTCTTGCACGGGTTTCGCACGTGCTTTTGGGATCGCCCCGGGATTCTGATCCCATTATTCTGATTATTCTAATCTAATCGTCCACAAAAGGCAAGTCCACTTGAACTCATTTAATTTTTCTAGTTCAAGTTTATTGACCTCCTGCAAGTAGTTCCCTTCAATTATCTTAATTTTGCCTTGTGTACTGTCTGTTGGGAGTATCGAGGGTTTACACGAGTTAACCCGACGTACTATTGACATCATATTATTATCCACTGACTCAAACCCAAGCCTATATACACACATGACATGAATAAAATGACTAAAAATTGCATATGAGGAAAATATATTGTGATCGAATACATTGATTGATTGAGATCTTGTGACTTGAACAATGACATGATAAATTGACTTGTACACTGTAAAATTCATTCTAATTGTTGTACATTAGTGTAATACATTTCATGATACAATAGCATGTTGATTGTCGACTTTGATGAACATATACGTCATGACATTTTATGAACTCTTGCTGCCTGTACTGTTTTGCACAGAGGTTTTGACCCTGTTACCATAAGAATTAACACAAACAATACAAAAGAGAATTTTATCTTAATGAGTTTAGTTTCCAACCCAATTGACGGATCCTGATTTCGAGTTGCGAGCTGTGAGATATCGCAGTTTTAGTCTCTGCTGGTCTGCACTTTTTAGATCGCAGAATTAATATAACACTGACATAATTATCAGTGAAACACAATGTTAATAATATTATAATGCCATGAAAATCTCCAGTAACTTTGTAGACATGCTTAGGATTCATCCCTAAATTTTTGTAGATTTTTATAGTGATTTTATACCATGTTTTCACCCATTAAATGTTAACATTAAGTTGCTGCCAGAACAGCTAAACTGCAAATATTAGGATGTTTGGCCTAGCTGCAGTCAGAATTAACCAAACCTTACTGAATATAAATTGTAGCCGTAAGTGTTTAGTTGCTGATAACATCCTGGAACTTTGAATTCCGAACTGTAGCCTATGAGTTATCGCTGTTTTAGTGTTACTGTGTCGGCTGTTTTCAAATTCACTACTTTATGTATATTATTATGCAATGCATCATGTTGCTGCATTCTTATCATCCCCCTTGACATTCTTATACACACTTGCATGGACATGAGTAACTTAATAATAAAATACTAAATAAGCCGGGGTTAATAAGGGTTGACTTAGTAGTGGATAATCTCAGAAAATATACTCGGTAAGGCCTTATCGTTATATCATATTGTCATGGAAGGAGGACTATTGATTGTGAATTATTGAATGTTAATTGTAAATGATTGTTATTGAAACCGAGTACACGCTCTGTAGATCCCACCACTATGTCTAAAACGTACACTGTTTTGCGTGCACCGAACCTGTGGTATGGGACGCAGTACTACGTACACTAGATAGGAAAAACAACATGTTAATAAACCTAAGTTGACACGTATATACTTGATCGTGACCATTGTTATTTGATACCGTTATCACTTTTGTAATTTGATCTTGATTCATATTCCTGGATGAACATTGTTCCTTTACTCTCTGCTTTTCACTACTTGCTGTCCGTACTTGCTCTAAGAACAAATTATTCTTTCTTTTTAGATGAACAAGTATAGGTACACAAGGAGAATATACCAGAAGGCATTGGTGAGCAGTTCTGCTACAATTGGAGCAGGAGCTTGCCAGAAGGTATTTGTTGTTTATTTTCAGTGATTGGTTATTAAATTGAATTATTGCATCTTTAGTCTAAGTATTTGTTTATGTGATTATGTATCTATGCATGGTAGTGATTATTTCCTTGTCATGTTGTTGAGTTAAGACTGGTACAACTTATGGATGATATAAGTTGGAGTACTTATATCATTCGCTGGGCCTCAGTTACGTGCCTGTGTTTCCGTATTCTGGAAAGCGGGGCGTGACAATATATACCTCGAGACCTCCTCAGAAATCAGGTAACTGACAACTCCCCTCTTAAAACCCATAATATCTTCAAGTTTCTAACTAGGGCATCGGAGGGTCAGTCGCCAGGGTCACCCCCGGTATTTCAGACTTGTTTGCAGGTTCAGAGGAGCGATCTCAGCCGTTCCTAACGATCAGATCTCGGAGTCAATTGTAGTTTTTCGTGGTCAAAGTCGACGAATAGTGAATGTTTGATCTTTACTATTTTTATTTATAAGAATTCATGTATCTCTTTGCTTTCACACAGAAATAAGCAACATGTATAATGGGAGAGTTGGAATTACACGTATGTTGCACGCGTTGATAGATTTACAAATGACACTATGGCCTTCTCTCATTATAATATTAGGGATTAGAGATAGGAAGAATGTGCCTGACTCGTGGGGCTGAGGACAGTCACATGACTTGCCTATGACTGTTCTTCTCAAGGGTGTGCAGTTCACAACACCCATCAAAAGGTTAAGGACAAGATATATAGAGCCACATCATTTTGTCTGTACAATCAACTATAAATGGGCATGAGTATGTGGGAAAATAATTGGTTTATAAGCAACTAAGTGAGCACCCTGCGCTCACCCATTTGTAATTTTGTATAGCTAAGGTTGGGTGGATTTGGATTTTGGGTGTCAGAGGGTTTCTTACTTGGAAAGGGGAGTGTGTCTGCTTGTTGAGCAGCTATGTCATTGTGAAAAGGAAAAGAGAATTTTCTTTATTTTGGTTGTGAGGAACACAAAGATATGATTCAAGTGAGTTAGATTTTTTTATGGGTAAAGTGGAGAACACATCCACAATATTTATCATGCTTTTTCTTTATACAGTCCTTCCGTTTTCAACGAACAAAATGATCTTCATGCCTCCTATATGTATTGCTTTTGTTTCGTCAAAAACTCTTTGGTGTGACATGGGGACGGGGAGGCTTCCACCTGACCTTTTTATATGAAAGAAGGCTTTCAATTTTTTGAACTATTTGGCCAATAATGTTTTTTTATTATCGTTAAACGGTGGGTAAAATCCCGCGTTTCATTAAAGATAATTTAACAAAATATACAACTAAAAATAAAGCTTATGAAATTCAGATCCCAACAAGCTGGGTTCTGGAACTCATACACCCCAACCAACAAACAAAAAATACAACGAAATCTAATCCTACTGATCTGCCGCCTCCGCCAGAACAAATTTCTTGTGCCAATTTGGGCTCATTCTCTCACTCAGTCCCTCGTTTGTACACTGTTTATTCTCTCCAACTACCGTACGCTCTCCCTCGTCGCCCCCCGTAGTGAATCAAACAACAAGTGTAAGCACCCTATGAGAGACACCACAGACACTCCACCAATCTGACAACTCCATGTCTAGATTGAGTCCTCGTTATCATCCCCTCGTTTCACCCTCAATGACTCTCACCGTATCTTCACAACGATGGTAGACGTTGCACCTGACCCCTGCGAGCCCCTTGACATGAAAGAAACTAAAGATACATCCCACTTTGACCAACCAAGATCAAAGTAGAGCCCAAACTATAAATTTATCTGACAACAGTTGCCCACACCAACTAGGGCACCTTTCCCTGCTAATTGTGAATCGGTTGTAATTTGGATATTAGGTACGAGTTTGGATGTTATGAGCTCCTCACCGATCACTCGAATTTCAAAACTCGACATGAAATTCAAATCTCCCCCCTGCGACATCACTTCCTAGATCAAAATCGAATTTCAAAACCAATTTTGAAATTCAAAAATCGCCATCCCCCTACTCTCTCCTTGGCCTCCCCCACGGCAGTCCTGAGTACCCCAAGTTCGCCAAACGCCACTCGATACCTTTGCTTGGCAGCACTCCCGCTGGAAGCCCCAACGTCGAGCGCTTGAGCCACCCGAAGCCATGGTCGTACCCCTGTATCCTGAAGCCCTAATTGCCCACTCGAGCTATGGTCGCAACCCAGTCTAGCCCCAGCGCCCTAAAGCCCTAATAGCGTGCTCGAGCCACTGTCCCTGAAGCCACCAAGCAGCTCGAGCCACTGTCCCTGAAGCCATGGCCGCACCCCAGTGCCCTGAAGCCCTAATCGCGCGCTCAAGCCACCAACCCCAATGCCCTGGTCGCGCCCCACTCTGATCACAGAGTTAACCTCGAGAGGTGGCCGCAACCATCCCTCCTCCATCCCGCCTTGCGGGAGAAGGCTATAGTCCAACGAACCAACTCGGCAACAACCGAGTGGGTTTGGAGAGAAGAAACGAAGAAGGTTAGAGGTGATGAGATCTGGAAGAAAGAAGAAGAGGGGAAGCAAGGAGCAGCCACCGGGGGGGAGGTGGGGAAGCGGCGCAGCCCAAGCAGCCGCCGCCCCCAAATCAGATCTAGGGTTTAATTGTTGTTCAGTATTTGGGTTTTTGGAAGAGCTTAAGTTGTTCTTGTTTTTTGCCATAAATAATGTTTAATTGGCTGTTTGGGATATATCTTACTAGGTTCTGAATATTGCGAGAACTATCATCTGATGTTTTCCCTTTCTTCCCCTCTTTTTCTTGAACACTATCACTCCATTGAGTTCTTTTTTAGAGTTAAAAAGGTGGTCTAAACAACCACCTCGTCAATTTTGTTTTCTAACGACGAATATCTGTAATTTGTTTGTCGCCTAATGTACTTTTATACCTGTGGTAGGGTAAAAATGGCCTGGGGCCCAGCCAAGGCCCAGGAGGGCTCACTCGAAAAGAAAAGGAAAAACAATCCGGCTCGGCCCCGGACCATTACAGCCTCGGCACCGAGCCGTAAATTCACCCCCACAGAACTGGTCTCCTCGTATCCGACGAGCCTCGATGGCCCTCGGCCTCCTATCCGCGACAGCCCCACGGGCCGTCCTTCTAGCCTGGCGAGGAATGAGGATGACCTGGCACAACCTAGGCCATCCAATTCTCCCAGAGGCATAGGAGCCCCATGATCAGCCATGTCAGCTCCAAATACCACCTAGGGCTTTGCCACGTCAGCCCTATACCACTCTTGGCACTGCCACGTCCGCCCTAAACCCCCTGGGCCTCCTGCCACGTCAGGCCCATGGGCTTTCGGGTTCAGACCCGCCCCCCAAGCGGATCCAAACCCGGTTGGGATTCCCTATAAATACCAGACCCTCACCCACCTTTTCAGGTAATGAATCTTTGCCACCAAAATTCCCCTAGTTATTGCTACTCTCTCACAGAGACTGACTAGATCGTCGGAGGGTCCGCCACCGGGATAAACCCTGGTGTTTCAGGACCGTCTGCAGGTACTCGAGGCGAGGCCATCCGAGCCGATCCTCAAGCACCGAAGCGAGCCTCTCGCTTACCGTCCGGTACCGCACTCTTCTCTTATTACAAATTGAGTCCGAACTCACACCTGGTGCACCCACACTGCGACCAAAAACAAGCAGCATCAGGTTGGCGCTGTCTGTGGGAACCCTTTATTCAGTACGGACGACAGTCCGAGCCTCGCCACCGACGCTCTCCCTCGACCCGATCTCCCATGGCTCCCCGAGCCCGAAGATCGGCCCGTTCCGCCCGACCAGACGGGCCTCCTCCCGAGGGGGCCCTCGACGGAGGGCAAGCATCCAATAATCCGGGGGCGAATCCCGGACCCCAACGAAGCGTTTCACGCGTCGCCGAACCCGACCTTCGTCGGGTCATTCAGAACAGAAGGGCTAGCCTGGCTAGGGGAGGGACCGCTTCCAACTCGGCCCCGAACCATTCCAGGCCTGTGCAAGGGGACAGGCCGTCGGCACTCAGCCGCATCGGCCGAATTCCTACGCCCCGACCCGACCCTTCCGACCATGGCGCGGTCACCAGGGCCGAGTTCAGAAGCTTCAGAGATGAAATCATGGAGGCCCTCCATGGAGCGCAAAGGTACGCGACCTATGGCCGACCCCCTCAAATGAGCGAAGGGAGGAGTCACACTCGTGCGCCGACCCCCCCTCCTGAGCGCACAGACGAGGTGCTTCGACGCCTCCTAGAGATGGAGAATCGCCTCGAGCGCATCGGCGACGGGAATCCTGACCTAGTCCAAGGTCGTGGACCTTCTCGACCTCCATTTTCCGTCAACATCATAGAAGCAGAGACCCCCCGTAACTTCCGGCCTCCGCAGTTCGAGACTTACAACGGCGAGGGTGATCCAGCTGATCACATGGAGGGCTTCAAAACCCTCATGATGATTCACAGCGCTTCGGATCCCCTGCTATGCCGAGCCTTCCCGGCCACCCTCCGGGGTCCGGCCAGGGATTGGTTCTCCAAACTCTCCCCTGGCTCGATCTTCTCGTTCGACCAGCTGGAAGCCAGCTTCCTGGCCCACTTCATCACCAGCCGGAAGACCGAGAAAACGAGCGCTTCCCTGCTCGACCTCACCCAGAGGGAGGGGGAGTCGCTCCGTAACTTCGTCAAGAGATTCACAACCGAGGCCAGATTCGTCTCTGCCCTCGACGCAGGGGTCGCCTCGGCAGCTTTCCGACACAATGTCCGGCACAACCAGCTAAAGGTCTCCTTGGCAAAGAGGCCCCCTCTGGACTTCCCTGACCTTCTCAACCTGGTCAAGAAGTACATACGAGCTGAAGAAGCTCTTAACCCAGTGGGCAGCAAGGAAGTCGGGGGGAAGGGCAAGCGCAGGATCGATGAGGCCGAACCTGCCAAGAAAACAGCAAAGGAAGGGGTCGGCGCGAAGAGGGCACCTCCGGTCTCTCGCTTCGAAAGGTACACTTCCTTGACACATAACGTGTCCGCCATCCTCCTAGAAATCGAGGATAAGGGTCTTGTCCGACTACCTCCCCGATCAAGTAACAACAAGAAGCGAGATCAGCGCTTCTACTGCCGGTTCCACAGAGATCATGGGCACGAAACTGACCAATGTCGGGCCCTGAAAGACGAGATTGAGGCCCTCATCTCACGAGGGTACCTCCGAGAATTCACCAGAGAAGGCCCACGGGATCGGCGGGATACGAGGAACCGGAGGCCTTCGCCTCCGACCCCCAATCCGAACCGTATCCAGGATCGGGATCGCTCGCCTGAAGGAGCCTCAGGCACGCCGGCCATTCTACACTGTGTCCATGGAGGACCAATGGGGGGAGAGTCAAATACCTCTCGGAGAGCCTTCGTCCGAGAGGTGAATGCTGTCCAAGACAACCCCTCGCCCAGGTTGCAACCGGTGCCTGTCTCCTTCTCCGGAGAGGACCTCGAAGGCGTTCGCCTCCCTCATTGCGATGCCCTCATCATTGGCCTCCACATGGCTAATTGTGAGGTTCGCCGAATCCTCGTCGACAATGGCAGCTCGGTAAATATTCTCTTCCTCGAAGCCTTCGAGAATCTCAAGCTGCCCAGAGGCAAACTTAAGCCAGCCGGATACACCTTACAAGGGTTCTCCGGCGTCCCTGTCGTAATAGAAGGGATTGTTACTCTCGACGTTACCGCAGGATCGGCTCCTGTCAAGAGGACCGAGTCCATGGACTTCATGGTGGTAAACGTCAAGGCGGCTTACAACGCCATACTCGGCCGACCCGGACTGTGCTCCCTTCAAGCGGTACCTTCGGCTTACCATCTGAAACTTAAATTTCCCACCCCGCAAGGGGTCGGCACAGTCCGAGGTAGCCAAGAAGCGGCGCGGTCGTGCTACATGACTGCCGTCGGAGGGGGTGTGTTCCCCCTCGACGCTGTTGAGCTCGAACCCGAGAGGAACGGCCCCGCTCCCGAGCCTGTCGACGAACTGGAGGAGGTCCCGTTCGGCACCGAGGACAAATCAAAATGATTCCGGGTGAGCCGCTCGCTCACCGAGGACTTGAAGCCAGGCATAATCGCCTGCATTCGCCGCAACGTTGATCTCTTCGCCTAGAAGCCCTCCGACATGCCCGGGATCTCCGAAGACTTGATTATGCATCGGCTGAGCGTCATCCCGGACTCTAAGCCGATCGTCCAGAAGAGGCGCAAGTTTGCCCTGGAGAGACAGCAAATTGTGAAGACAGGGGTCGACAAACTCTTGTCCGCTCGATTTATTCAGGAAGTCAGCTACCCCGAGTGGTTGGCTAATGTCGTCATGGTGAAGAAGGCAACCAGGGGCTGGCGGATCTGTATCGACTTCACGGATCTAAATAAGGCATGTCCGAAAGATCCTTTCCCCCTTCCCCGCATTGACGCCTTAATCGACGCAACCTCGGGGCATGAGCTACTGTCCTTCATGGACGCATTCTCGGGGTACAATCAGATTCGGATGTTTCCACCAGACATCTCCAAGACCTCGTTCGTCACCGACCAGGGTCTCTTTTGTTACCGCGTTATGCCCTTCGGGCTGAAAAACGCCGGAGCCACATACCAACGGCTCGTCAACAGAATCTTCAAAGACCTGATCGGCCGCAACGTAGAAGTCTATGTCGACGACATGCTCGTCAAGAGCCGGGCCAGGCCAGACCACGTTGCCGACCTCGAGGAAGCCTTCGGAGTCCTCCGGCATCACAACATGAGGCTCAACCCGGCTAAATGCGCCTTCGGCGTCTCCACGGGGAAATTCCTGGGGTTCATCGTCAGCCAGTGCGGCATCGAGGCGAACCCCGAGAAAATCCAAGCTATTATTGACATGGCCCCGCCCCGGAATGTCAAGGAGGTTCAGAGGCTTACAGGCCGGTTGGCTGCAACCGACCGTTTCCTCTCCAAGTCAGGGGAGAAGTCTCTCCCCTTCTTCAAGGCCCTGCGCGGAAAAGGGGGCTTCGGGTGGTGTACCCATCAACAAGAAGCCTTCGAACAGCTGAAGCAGTACCTCGCCAACCCTCCTCTCCTCAGCAAGCCCGAGCCGGGCGAACCACTATGGCTCTATCTGTCCGCCTCGGATAGCGCCCTCAGCGCCATCCTCGTCCGAGAAGAAGATGGAGTTCAGAGACCATTGTATTATGTGAGCAAAGTTCTGCTCCCCGCCGAGACAAGGTATGCGAAGATAGAAAAGGTGGCCTATGCTCTGGTCATGGCAGCGCGGAAGCTCCGCCCTTACTTCCAGGCTCACTTCGTCCAAGTACTGACCGACCAGCCACTGAAGACTGTCCTCCACAAGCCCGAAAACTTCGGCCGCTTAGTCAAGTGGTCAATTGAGCTGAGTCAGTTCGACATCAGCTATCAGCCGAGGACGGCCATCAAAGGACAGGCCCTCGCCGAATTCATAACCGAGTGCACCATTTCCGAGCAGCCCAACCTCGAGACGTCGGATCCGACCTGGGAGGTCTTTGTCGACGGATCCTCCTGCGAGACCGGGAGTGGTGCTGGCATCATCCTCCAAGGCCCCGACCAATTCCTACTTCAATACTCCCTCCGCCTCAACTTTCCGGCCTCCAACAACGAGGCGGAATACGAGGCCATGATCGCCGGATTGACCCTAGCACACCGAGCCGGAGCCAAGCAAATCCGGGCCTTCAGCGATTCTCAGCTCGTGGTCAATCAGATCACCGGAGAATACGAAGCCCGCGATGATCGCATGATGAGGTATTTGGCGATGGTCCGACGAATCCTGGCGTCCTTCAGCTACGCCACGGTTATTTGAGTCCCTAGGGAGCAGAACACTCAAGCAGACGCATTGTCAAAACTCGCCTCTTCCTCCTTCGAGGGTCTCGATCAGACGGTACTCATAGAAATCCTCCTAAAGCCAAGTATCAATGACCAAGGCCAAGAGGCAATGTGTGTGCAAGGTGTTGCCAGTCCAGACGACTGGACCACCCCCATCCGGAGATTCCTAATTAATGCCGAGCTTCCTGAAGACCGGGCCGAGGCCAGACGGGTCAGGGTCCGAGCTGAAAGGTTCGTCATGATTGATGACATCCTCTTCAAACGCTCATACACCTTGGCCGACGGCAAACCATACCTCCGCAGTCTCACCAGCGACGAGGCCAGCTACGCACTAAAAAATCTTCATGAGGGGATCGGCGGATGCCACATGGGGAGCAGGACACTCGCTCGGAAGGCCCTGAATCAGGGGTGCTATTGGCCGACCATGCTCCAAGACTCGCAAGACCTAGTCAAGAGGTGCGGCCCATGCCAAAGGTTCTCCCCTATCAAGAGGCTTCCTCAAGCCAGTCTCCGATCCCTGGCTAGTCCTACGCCATTCGCCATGTGGGGCATGGACCTTGTGGGCCCCTTCCCCGTAGCGGTAGGGCAAAAAAAATTCTTGATAGTCGCCATCGACTACTTCACCAAGTGGCTCGAAGCCGAGCCTCTGTCCAGCATCACCGAGCGCCAAGTACAACAATTCTTTTGGAAGAACATCATTTGCTGGTTCGGAATCCCTCGGGTCCTCGTCACGGACAACGGAACCCAATTCCAAGGTCAGAACTTCCAAACTTTCTGTGCAGACATCGGCATCCAGCAACGTTTCTCTGCTATTTGCCACCCTCAGTCCAACGGCCAAGCGGAGAACGCGAACAGGCAAATCCTCGACGGCCTCAAAAAGCGCCTCGACAGTTCCCCCAAAGGGCTGTGGATCGAAGAACTGCCTAGCGTGCTATGGGCGCACTGAACCACCAAGAGGACCCCCACGGGGGAGACACCGTTCAGTCTGACCTATGGGACAGTGGCAGTTATCCCCGTCGAGGTCGGCCTGCCTTCTCCCCGTATCATGGCCTTCGACGAAGTTGACAATTCGTCCGACCTGAGGGCCAACCTGGACCTCGTCGCCGAGGTCAGAGAGAAGTCTTCAATCCGAAGGAGCATCTACCAACAACGGATCGAGAAGTTTTACAACAAGAAGGTTCGCCCCACAAACATCAAGGCGAGGGACCTCGTGTTACGAAAACTGTCCATCTCCGACCCAACCAAGAAGAGGAAATTGGCTCCCAACTGGGAAGGCCCATACCGGGTAGTCGAGGCCGTATGCCCTGGTACGTACCGACTGGCGGATATGGACGGCCGGCCAATCAGCCGACCCTGGAACGCCGAGCACCTAATGAAGTTCCTGGAAGAGCGTACATAGGTTCTCGCTTGGCTAATGTAAATGATAATTTTTTTAAGCTCTCATATGTAAAAGGGCCTTTTGCGCCCCTCTCAACATATATACGAGAGATCGCTTTTTGCCAAACTCCAAATGCCTCGGCAGGTCCGACCTAACACCGGACAATGGGATCGCTTTCTCAAAAGCTTCGGCACCCGAGTCTTCACTCCGGTGTCGTCCCCCAACGTCTCGATAGGAAGGAACCGGCTTCAGGGCAGGGAGTCGCCCTAACACCTCTCGGCCTCCAAGGAGCCTCGCCCGGCGCCGATCCCTCACGGATCGGCCGTGCCAAAGCTCATTTCCACAATCAATCAAGAAGCTATCGACTAGCACAAAGAATGAAAAAGAAACTCCTTATTCATACTCCCTCATTAGTTCTGAAAAACAAATCAAGACCGTTACAGGACCACTCCACTCATCGCCAACAGAAGGAAATCACTCTTAGGGCCCCTCGGGTCCGACGGATGGCAATCCCACGCCGATCGAACGACTTGGATCTCTCTCCTCGTCAAGATGGTCCTTGGGGGCTGCCACGGTCGACCCACCGGCCACGGAGCTCTGGGCATCCCCCGGTCGAACACGCTCCAGCAGCAGCAACGCCGAGGGAACCCCCTCCGTTCGCTGGCCTCCCGAGCAAGAGGCCATCCTCGTCCCTGACACTCCGAGCATCGTCTTGTAATGGTGTATCTCCATCTCCTTCTCGACTATGACGTCGCGGAGGAGCCTCTCAGACGAGGGCCTCTGCACCGATGCACTAGATATGGTGTGTCCAAGACCGACGCCTCCGAGGTCCCGATCCACCATCGCTCTCTTCAGTCGGTTCGCTTCCGCACTTAGGGCTTCAGACTTGTCCCGATAATAGTTGAAGGCGGCATCCTGATCGCGAGCCCCTTTGCGATAGCGAACCAACGTGGCCTCCAAGGCCTTGATCTTACTCCGGAGCCACGCCACATCTGAGCGACGGGGGTCCGCCTCGGGAAGGGGAGCCGTAATCTACAAGAGAACCAGCCATCACTCAAGACACATATGCAAAGAGGTTCGGAAATATCCGAGGTCAAAACACTTGGCCAGTCAAAAAATCCTCTTTTATAAATTAAGTTCGGCGTACAAAAAGGCGGTGGCCAGTCCGCGTTCGGCAAATACAATGGGAAGAAAAGAAAAAAACAAAAACGAAGCTAAACATCTTGTTTCCCCACCTCGAACTCGGCCGGGTTCACTTGAGGGTCGACTGCCGGTACCTCGACTTTGGGCCCCTCCTCATTAGGGGTCTTCGGTGTCCCCTCGACCTCCATGTCGTAGTCGAAGTTGGACAGGTCGATGGTCGGGTAGAAGTGCCTCACATGACTGAGGGCCTTCGCATAGCACTCGTCCTGGGCTTTGATCACCATGTTTTGACCCGCCTCAGTCAACTCCTCCTTCTCCTTTGCGAACCTCTTCTTCAGAGCTGCCATCTTCTTCCCCCATTCCGCCTCCTTGGCGTCGAACTCTGTCTTCATCTTCTGCTCCCTCTTATGCGAGCCTTCGAGCTCTATCTTCATCTCCTTCATCTCCTGCAAGGCCTTGTCAGCCCGGTCTCGCTCCCGCTCCAAGGCCGCCTCATAAAGGCCTCTCACGTGGGCCCCCTGCACGGTCGCCTGCAGTGACCAAACACAACTAAGAAAACCTCTTTTACAACGTAATCACAAGGCAAGCGGGGTCGGCAGACTTACCAGCACATTAGCCTGCGCGAGGCACGTGTACGCATCCTCCAGGGTCTCGGCCCTCATCTCCGCGCGATCCCGGGGGGTCGCCAGCTTATCCGCCACCTCGACGGCCTGGCGCCCTCGGGTTAAGCTGTCCCCCCTCCGGATCGCCCAGTCCGGCACCCACGGCTGCCGCAGGTCCTCCGTCATCTTGTCCACCCCCTCGCCTTCGACCAGGGGCCCCTTCCCCTCTCTGCGCTCGGAAGCCTTAGCCTGACCCGAGCTCCCCTGAACCGCAACCTCCTTGCTCGTCTCCGAGCGAGTTCTCTTGCCCCTCGGTGGAAGTGTGGCCTCAGATGCAACCGGGGTCGGCCCCCTCACCCTCTTCGCGCCTGCCTCCTCCTCGGCCTTCTGCTTCTTCATGGCGAGCCTCTTTGCCTTGATTGATTCTGGATCCATACCTGCGAAAAGATCCATTAAGAACAATGAGCGCAAAAGAATAGTAAAACAAGAAAGGAACAACTACATACAAAGCACGGCAGGGCTCAGTCCGGCGCTGGCCAGGTGACCCTCCGTCACCTTCGGCCAGCTGATGCTATGCGACAGCCGCAGACGCCCGACAAACCCCCAATCTTCGGCAGACATGTCCTTCGGCCTCGGTGCTTTGAACTGGGGCTTGTAATAATTCCACCGAGTGGGGATGTCCCAAAGCCCCTCGCTCCGGATCACAAGGTACTTCCGCTTCCACTCTTTAATTGAGTCCGGATGGCCGTGAACCACCTTCCCCTTACCTTGAGGGGAGATATAGTATATCCCCTCCGACTCTCCCGACGAGCTGATCCCCAACATCGCTCGGAACACATTCAGCCGGAGGGGTACCTTCTGCTCCTCGCAGAGCAGCACAAAGCAGATGATCTGCTTCCACGAATTTGGCCCGTACTGCATCGGGGCCAGCTTCGCCCAGTTGAGCACCTCCTTGATGAACTGATGCATCGGCAGCCTCAGTCCGGAGCCGAAGGCGTCTACAGGGAAGACGCAGTACTAGTCCGGCAGAGGATCGGTGGGATGAAGGCTCGGGCTCGGCAGCATCAACTCATACTCCGGCCCGATGTGGTAATGCGACCGTGCGACATCCAAGTCGCCATCTTCCAGTACCGTCGGAATCGAATCCATCTTTACAATCTTCTGACTCGGCGAAGAAGGTTGGACCCCAAACAGCACCGTGTCAGAAAGATCATCGGGGTACCGCCGGAAGTGGTCCGGCTGCGCTGGAGACCCCGTCACAAGGTTCCGAACAACGGGCGCCTTGCTCGAACCCTCGGCCTTGATCCCTTTCTTTCTCGGCACCCTCTTCTTCCGAGCCTTCTCTAGCGAGGGGGTGGACAAACGCTCAAGGCCGGCCGGCGTGGAGGACGAACCTACCCCCCGAACCTTAGGGCCCCTCCCTGTGCTTCTAGTCTGAGCCTTGGCTGCTTCACCTTCTCCTTCACTATCTTCCCCCTCGGAATCCGTACCCACTATCTCCACAACGTCAGAACTGTCATTTGCCTCCTTAGATTCGCTACTCTCCACCACGAAAGGATTCCGGGAGCGTAACGGCCTCACATTGTACACCGGCTCCTCCTCGCCTACTTGCTCCTCCCACGAAGTTGAATCGGAAGGCTTCGCATCATGTACTGACTCCTCCTCGCACACTGGCTCCTCCCACGAAGTCGATTTTGAGACAGGGTTCCCTTCCCCCCTCGACGTCGACGCCGACGAGCCAGACTGAGCCCTAGACATCTGTGCCTAACAAAAGAAACTTACAAACTAACCTTTGGGTTGCCTCGGACTGACGAGCCGGTGCTGCTAAACAGTCAAGCCGAGCGCTGAAGTGTTTGATTTCTTTTTAAGAAGACAGCAGGAGAGAAATGAACAGAATGGGGAAGAGGGGGGGGGATATTTATAGAGGGAGAAATGACGCCTCAATTTTCGCATTACTGTTCCTCGAATAGAGTGCGTCTGCCACCAATAGAATCGCGCCACGTCATCCTCGAAACTGGCGCTGCTGATGTCACCTAGTGCCGGTTGGAGACCACACAGAGGTCGGTTCGGATGAAGTGTTCAGCGGAGAAAATTTTTTGCTTAAAGATTTAAGGCGCCGTCCTTAGACAGGCGCCCCGGGCTCCAGGGCTCGGTTGGCTCCCCTCTCACCCGCGAGCAGCTCGGGGCTTACGGCCTCGGCAGCCGAAACCCCGAACTGTTCGAGGGTGGGAGAAAAGCCACCATCGCCTGGAACCCTATCGGAAAGCAGATCGGCCCACCTCCAATCTCTAACTCCTTTGGGCTGACAGACCATCAGAAACCGTCAGCACCAGAAGGAAGACAGAGATCGGAGACGACCCATCTATCCGAGGCTCCTCAGCCCCAGATCCGGAATTCGGTTGATACCCCTCCCGTCTGGATCTTTCTCGGGCAAACAGCCGTGTCAGGGCCGTCCGACCCGAAAAAGGATCCAGACGGCAAAGTCACCACCAGTTCGAGGTTCCCAGGGTTAAAACCTTTCAGTACCTTGTCCCCCGAGCACCGGACTACGGCCGCCATCTCTTCTGCCTTGTTCTCCCCCGACCCTGACACTCACATCGAGGCCGTCAGGGACAGGAGAAGAACAAGGCAATAGAGTGACCACCCGTCCAACGCTCTCAGGGTCAAAATTTTGCAAGAGACAGACGTCCGCCAAAGCAGACACCTCTGGTGGCCGATGGACCACCCTTGCTGTGATCAAACCCGCTGTGGGGAGAGGAGTATTTATAACCTCCCCCATAGACCGGCCATTATGACATTGGGAAAGCCAAACGACGGAAGCCTAAGTGCCATGCATTTATTAGGCGGCGCCATTAATGCCCCTAGGAAATTGGAACATTGTACAGATCCCGAAGCGCCTTCAATGCTCCGCGAAGACAGCAGGCCGCCCCGCACAAACCTTCTAAGGTACAACGGTTCGCCATCACCCTTGTCGACCCATAATCCCTCGCCAGCTCGAGGTTCGGTCTGGCACCAGGGTAGTCTTCTCAGGAAGGCTCAACGGTTCGCCATCACCCTTGCCGACCCATAATCCCTCGCCAGCTCGAGGTTCAGTCTGGCACCAGGGTAGTCTTCTCAGGAAGGCTCAACGGTTCGCCATCACCCTTGCCGACCCATAATCCCTCGCCAGCTCGAGGTTCGGTCTGGCACCAGGGTAGTCTTCTCAGGAAGGCTCAACGGTTCGCCATCACCCTTACCGACCCATAATCCCTCGCCAGCTCGAGGTTCGGTCTGGCACCAGGGTAGTCTTCTCAGGGAGGCTCAACGGTTCGCCATCACCCTTGCTGACCCATAATCTCTCGCCAGCTCGAGGTTTGGTCTGGCACCAGGGTAGTCTTCTCAGGAAGGCTCAACGGTTCGCCATCACCCTTGCCGACCCATAATCCCTCGCCAGCTCGAGGTTCGGTCTGGCACCAGGATAGTCTTCTCAGGAAGGCTCAACGGCTTGCCATCACCCTTGCCGACCCATAATCTCTCGCCAGCTCGAGGTTCGGTCTCGCACCAGGGTAGCCTTCTCACGAAGGCCCAACGATTCGCCGTCCCATTTTCACGACCATAAACACTCCTCCACGGCTAACTCCCGCATCCCCGCATGAGTGGGGGGCTTGTGTGGTAGGGTAAAAATGGCCTGAGGCCCAGCCAAGGCCCAGGAGGGCTCACTCGAAAAGAAAAGGAAAAACAATCCGGCTCGGCCCCGGACCACTACAGCCTCGGCACCGAGCCGTAAATTCACCCCCACAGAACTGGTCTCCTCGTATCCGACGAGCCTCGATGGCCCTCGGCCTCCGATCCACGACAGCCCCACGGGCCGTCCTCCCAGCCTGGCGAGGAATGAGGATGACCTGGCACAACCTAGGCCATCCGATTCTCCTAGAGGCACAGGAGCCCCATGATCAGCCATGTCAGCTCCAAATACCACCTAGGGCTTTGCCACGTCAGCCCTATACCACTCTTGGCACTGCCACGTCCACCCTAAACCCCCTGGGCCTCCTGCCACGTCAGGCCCATGGGCTTTCGGGTTCAGACCCGGCCCCCAAGCGGATCCAAACTCGGTTGGGATTCCCTATAAATACCAGACCCTCACCCACCTTTTCAGGTAATGAATCTTTGCCACCAAAATTCTCCTAGTTATTGCTACTCTCTCACAGAGACTGACTAGATCGTCGGAGGGTCCGCCACCGGGATAAACCCCGGTGTTTCAGGACCGTCTGCAGGTACTCGAGGCGAGGCCATCCGAGCCGATCCTCAAGTGCCGAAGCGGGCCTCTCTTTCACCGTCCGGTACCGTACTCTTCTCTCATTACAAATTGAGTCCGAACTCACACCTGGTGCACCCACACTGCGACAAAAAACAAGCAGCATCAATACCTTAAGAAGAATCCTACTTAGGTTATGATTAATTTAGATTTATTTGATAGATATGTGTATCGAGATGGAGCTCTTAGTGGTAATTTGCAGGTGATGAAAGCCAATCAAAATGTGATGTGATGTTCTTTTTTCAACGAGCGAACGATGACTTTTATCTGAGTACATCAGATGCAACTATCTTGTGAGAAGGAGGTAATGGAACTCATAGACATTTTTCATGTAGAATGTATGTAGATTATTATTATTGAAGATATATAGAAATTAACAGCACTCGTATGAACAATTTTAGCTATCCTATCTTAGCATGGACGAGCCGTACCATGTACCATGTCAGATACCAACCTTCTAGGACACTTCTCATACCTGTCCTAAATTTTATAATCTATCTTATATGTTGTGCATTGCTTGACTACTTTTATTTAAAACATAATGACTTCTGAAGAAAACCGTTATTGCTCACTTGGATTGTCTGCACGCTCTTTTGTGGTTTTCAAGCACACATAGGATATTGGTCAGCATTGTAGTGTAAATCACTCTCGGGGGAGGGGAGGAGAGAGAGAGAGAGATTGTGCAGAATTAAAAATTAATAAAATAAAATGCAAGTTAAGTGAAAGAGTTAAGAGTAGCAAATACAGATGACGCAGCGATATAACGTGGTTCCCCTCCAGGTCTATGTCCACGCCACCTACTTGTAGCAATTCTTCACCACAAGCGTTCCACTATAATTAAAACCTTTTGTACAGTGATTCTCGAATTCAGATCGAGAGACCTATTACACCCACAGGACTTCCAATACAAGACCCGTCAATTTCACCGAAGTGGAAAAGAAAGAAAAACCAGAACTCAAGATCGTTAATGATCCGACTGAAGAATACAGAAAAAGTATCACTCACACTCGGATTGATTATCGAAAGATTAGTTCAGAATATTTTTTCAGAAGTAATAGGGTTAAGAACACACAGTGGATTCGTCCAATATAAGTAGACGGAGAAGTGTATCGATCAAAAATAGAAACGATATTTTCCAAGAATACACACAGCGCAAAGTGCGGTCGACCGTTCAGCTCTCCGACGTAAAGTAGAGAGGTGAAAGGTCGACCGCTTCTCAAACAACTCAAGGTTGCGGTTGACCGTCATGAAGTACGATCGACCGGTATCGCACTGTATATTCCGAATCCACTCTGTTTTCTTTCCATAAACTAATCAATCTTTAATCAATCTTATACAATTAAAATCTCACAAAAATAGAAGGAAAAATTCAGGTCTTGATATCTTTCTCTTTTGCTTGTGGATCAATTAATCAAGAATTCTTTTTGAATATCTTCATTTTTTGCTTGTATTTGCAATCATTCTTTATTGGTTTCCTTGTTTGAATATTCTTGATTAATCTCTCTTGGATCCCTTACTGATATTATTTGATCCTGAAAATCTGAATAACTAACTTTAAATTTATTAGTATTAATAAGTATGTTTTGTGCACACCAAACTAAGAGTCAACATGTAGAACATGTAATGCTTCACAACAATAATTAAAAAACAGAAATAAGCACATACAAATATTCTAGTATCTAGCATGCCATATATGAATCACGAGTGTCCATAGATCTAATATTCTTGATGTCGGCATAAAAATAGTTTTAGAAACATCATTCAGTATGATCCACATATAGACATCTAGAACCTTGACTCTTCATCGACATTGCATATATCGACATTGGCTGTTTTGTCCACAAGGATAATATTTCAGCGTGAATATGGACTTTCAGCGACTGCAGGTGCTAATATGAAAAAAAATTCTTTTTTTTAATAATAAAATTTGATCAATAAGCTGTAATTCTTGCACAGTGTAGATTTAATGGTAAGCTTGGATTTTTAACAGCTAGCTCAAGAAAATTGTTAACCATTAAGCTACAATGTTATATACTGTATAGATTATTGCATGTTTAAGATTCAAAAGACATCTTTAACCCATAGTAACCATAACCCCAAACTCCAGTTTAGCCATCCCAAGTACCTTCACCACCACCTCTCATGCCACTCTCTTTTTCTCGGCTCTCTCGCTTTTACTTGTATCTCTTATATATGCCTTCCACTCCTTACTACAATGCGATAATGATGTAGATAACCAAATTATATATGTTGCCAATACTGGTTAGACATGCTATTCTGGTAATTGGATTTTAATTTGTTCACGCAGCTTGTAAATTAGATACTTGTCTGCAAGTGTATCAGATATGTGTTGCGGCATCTACACAATATACAGTTTAAAGTGTTGTGCAAGATATAGTTACTGACATTCTTTACACAAGTAGGTTGGTTGAAGTGGTGTTTCTCGGGACAGACAGATGAGTAATGCATAACACCCACCTTGGGAGGAGTCTATAAGCCGAAATGTTTGATGTTGGCTGAGAAAGAGTCCAGTTCTCTGTGCGGGTATTCTCTTTCCAGACGACAAAGGCAAGACTCATACCATTGGTAACCTAGGAAGCACGGATACTTCCAAATGGCCAACGTACCCGTGTCGGGTGCGTATCGGGTGCCGATACTCCTTGGGTACTTCTGGGTGCGTACCCAAGGCGCATCCAATTTTTAAAATGCATTTTTCACAACTTTTAGACATTTATATTTGAATAAATGCATGGGGTCCTAGACTAATTTCAAAAGTTTGTTGTTTACAATTATGCGCAAACACAAAACAAGACTACCCAAGATTTGATAGTTAGATTATCATTTTTTTTCTCTGAAATGCTCATAATTATAATGTATTCTTATAATTCTATGAAATGGTTTAAATGTTTGCTTTTTTAATAAGAAAAATATTTTATATCTATAAATATAATATAAATTATTTTATATTTAACGTACCCACCAACGCACCCGTATCCTACTTTTTTGTAAAATCACGTATCCCCGTACCCGTGTCGTGTCGTACCCGCTCCCGTACCGGTATCCGTGCTTCATAGTTGGTAACGGAACTTCTATATATGATACTTGTTGTGAGTCAATTTCTACTGGAATGTCTTCTAGCAAGCTTGCTATCAATGTGTAGTCTTGACAATATTTTGGAAAATTTTGCCGTACTGCCCCACTTTTTGAAAATATTTGGCGCTCTGTCCCACTTCCGAAAATAATTAGCAATCTGCCCCTGTTTAGGACACGTCAGCATAAATTGTTAATGGAAATAACGGCATAGGTTATTTACATGCCGTTATTTTCAATAACGACATCTATTTTACTTTTTTTTTCATGCCGTTATTTGGAATAACGGCATCAGTAATTTCTCTTACAAGTGTGAATCTTCTAACTTTAAAAAATTCTAAGTGTGAAAAAACTTATAAATAATGCCGTTATCCTAAATAACGGCATTCGAATTACTAATGCCAGCATCAGTTATATATAAATGAACACTTGCCGTTGTTTGGAAACAGAGAGAATGAATAATAAGTTTAAAAAAAAAAAATTATAACTGATGCCGTTATTTGGAATAACGACATCCGTTATAATTTTTTATTTTTTTTTAAACTTATTCGTAGAGAGGATGAATAATAAGTTACTTTTTTATTAAAAAAATTTATAACTGATGCTGTTATTCCAAATAACGGCATCAGTATTGAGAATGCCGTTATTTGAAATAACGACATCTGTTATAAGGTTTTCACACACTACAAGACTAACAGTCTTTACCGGCATTTTTTTGCACATTTACCGGCATTTATAAACGCCGCTGTAGATACCACTGGCGTTTTATAAATCGCCGGTGCAAGTGTCGCTGAATCGTGCGTCGCTGTAGCTTAGGGACATTCACCGGCGTTTTTTACGGCCGCCGGTGTAGGTTAAAACTACACCGGCGGCCGTAAAAACGCCGGTGAATGTGTGGGTACCATTTTCGGCCATCACCTACACCGGCATTTTTAAAACGCCGGTGTAGACTGCTAAATTCTTGCTGAAAGCTACACCGGCGCTTGTAAAAACACCGGTGTAGCTAATTTTTTTTTAAAAAAAAATTCAAAAAAAAAAAAAAAACAATTCAGCACTCTTATAATCAAAACCAAATGCAAGAGACCCATTAGATCATACACTGATCATTCTTAAAACAAACAATAGGAGCACTGCATATGAAGAATATAGTCATTCCAATAGGAGCACTGCATTAAGCTGGTTCTCAGTGCATAACAATTCAACAATATAGTCATTCGAATTTAGCAACAAAGAAGTACTACATATCACAAAGAAGTACTGCATATCAGTGAGTGCCACTCACTGACTCAAAATTAGAGAAGCATAATCAGTGAGTGCCAACTCAGTAGGATTGTTCATACATTAGAGAAGCATAATCAGTGAGTGCCACTCACTGACTCAAAATTAGTCCGGTAAAGAGGTAAAGATTAATCAGTGAGTGTCACTCAGTATATCAAAAGTAGATTGCCAATCACTGACTCATAATTAATTAGTCAGTATATCAAAAGTAGTCCTACTGAGTGCATTTTGAAGTTGCATATGGAACTATATTGGGTTGGATCTATATTTATCATGCTTGAGTAATTTATGTCATAGTATTTGTGAGAACAAGTAAATATAAGATGAAGTCAGTGACTCAGTGCCATAGTATTTCAGTTCATACATCTCAAAATTTTCATCTTTGTTCTCCAAATTTCTCATATTATCCAAATTAGTCAGTATATAAGATGAAGTCAGTGAGTGCCACTCACTGACTCAAAATTCACTAGATTGTTCATAAATTTTGCAAAATGCACCTTAAAAAACCCCAAAATGTCAGGTAAAGATTAATCATTAAATGCTCAGATAGGATTTAAACATCACTAGTTACTCCTATAATTTATTTATTCAATGAATCATGAAACATAGTGTGCAACTTCAGAAGCATAATCCATCTCATCATCATTCATTCACTCAAAAATAATGAGAAGAAACTCCATTTGTTCACTGTTTTTACTCAAGCATATTTAGTTGTTCTCACAAATACTATGGCATAAATTACCCAAGAATGATAAATATAGATCCAAATCAATATAGATCCATATGCAAAATACACTCGGTAGGATGATTCATAAAATAGAGAAGCACAATCAGTGAGTGCCACTTACTGACTCAAAATTAGTCAGGTAAAGAGGTAAAGATTAATCAGTGAGTGCCACTCAGTATATCAAAAGTAGATTGCCAATCACTGACTCATTAATTAGTCAGTATATCAAAAGTAGTCCTACTGAGTGCATTTTGAAGTTGCATATGGAACTATATTGGGTTGGATCTATATTTATCATGCTTGAGTAATTTATGCCATAGTATTTGTGAGAACAACTAAATATAAGATGAAGTCAGTGACTCAGTGCCATAGTATTTCAGTTCATACATCTCAAAATTTTCATCTTTGTTCTCCAAATTTCTCATATTATCCAAATTAGTCAGTATATAAGATGAAGTCAGTGAGTGCCACTCACTGACTCAAAATTCACTAGATTGTTCATAAATTTTGCAAAATGCACTCTAAAAAACTCCAAAATGTCAGGTAAAGATTAATTATTAAATGCTCAGATAGGATTTAATCATCACTAGTTACTTCTATAATTCATTTATTCAATGAATCATGAAACATAGTGTGCAACTTCAGAAGCATAATCCATCTCATCATCACTCATTCACTCGAAAATAATGAGAAGAAACTTCATTTGTTCACTGTTTTTACTCAAGCATATTTAGTTGTTCTCACAAATACTATGGCATAAATTATCCAAGCATGATAAATATAGATCCAAATCAATATTGATCCATATGCAAAATGCACTCAGTAGGATGATTCATAAAATAGAGAAGCACAATCAGTGAGTGCCACTTACTGACTCAAAATTAGTCAGGTAAAGAGGTAAAGATTAATCAGTGAGTGCCACTCAGTATATCAAAAGTAGATTGCCAATCACTGACTCATAAATTAGTCATATATCAAAAGTAGTCCTACTGAGTGCATTTTGAAGTTGCATATGGAAGCTAGGAAATGCCAATGACTTGTTCTGTCATATCTCTTCTCCTTCCAAATATGAAAACCATTTTATTTCCTACTTTAAATCTCTTAGCTAAACAGTATAAGCAACTAGATTTTCACCATGGACAGAACTAGATTCCGTGTAAGCAACTTGATTAACTCCTAAACCATTCCTACAATTTTGCAACTACAGATTTTGGGATCGAATCGAAACTGAATTGAACCCTAAAATCCTACAACTAACAAATCAATTCAGTAAAAATTGAACCCTAATCAATTCAGTAAAATTTTCCCAAAACAAAATTAACAAAATTAACCCTACAACTAACAAATCCCAAAACAAAATTAACCTTAAAACCCTAAAACCATAAAATTAACATTAAATTTGTTTTTACCAGATTACAAGATCGTCGACGGTGGGAGACAGCGGAGGACTGCGGGGAACGACAGCGGGGGAGGGAGACAGTAGGGGACGGCGAGGGACGATGGCGGGGGAGGGAGACAGCGATGGCGACGACGGGGGAGGGAGACAGCAACAGCGAGGGACGACGGCGGTGGGGACTACGAGGGACGACGGCGGGAGAGAGAGAGAGAGAGAGAGAGAGGGAGATGGAACCGTGAACCAAAATGGGGATTTGGGGGAAATAGGAGAGGCGGCGTGGGGGAAATAGGAGATGCGGAAGAGTGCGGGAGAGAGGGGGAAAATTTGGGGAATTTTTTTTTTGTTGTTTTTTTTATCTAAGGAGGACTTGCTCTGGGGTTTGGGAGAAATTTATCCCAAACCCTATACCGGCGTTTTAACTAAAAAACGCCGGTGAATGAGAGAAGATTTTTTGGTACATTTTTTATCTGTATATTCACCGGCGTTTTTTATTAAAACGCCGGTGAAGTCCATCTTCACCGGCGTTTTAATAAAACACGCCGGTGAATATCATAATTCCCCTGCGTTTTTTAGAGGCCGCCGGCGTATAACCATCCATTTTGACGCCCCATTCCTGGTCTCTTCCTACCCCGGCGTTTCTGGTAAAACGCCGGGGAATATACGCCGGTAAATCCATCATGTGTTGTAGTGACACTTGTAATTTTTTTTCTAAATGGAGACTACAAGCTGTCGAAAAACAAAATAACCTATGCCGTTATCCAAAATAACGGCATGACACTTTTTTTAAATATAGATGCCGTTATTGGAAATAACGGCATGTAAATAATCTATGCCGTTATTTTCAATAACGGTTTATGCTGACGTGTCCTAAACAGAGACAAATCGCTAATTGTTTTTGAAAGTGGAGCAGAGCGTCAAATATTTTCAAAAAGTGGGACAGTACGGCAAAATTTTCAATATTTTGTGGCATTACTTTATAATCTACAGTAAATGCATCTCTTTCAATAAGTTCACTTCTTTCATCTAAGATCTGAGTACTCAACATGCACCTTCATATCTTTTGATAACATTAATGCATGCATGTTTCAATATTTTTTCAATCTTTTTTATGCTGTTTACTTCTCAAATCATTAGCATACTCTGACAATATCAAAAACATTCAAATGGTAAACTCTTGATTAAGCCAAAGGCAAGGACTCATGAGATTTAAACATAAGATAAGTAAACTAATAAAACATGGAATTGCATGAAACCTCCCAATAAATGATGAAAATTTGGCCGTACTGCCCAACTTTTTGAAAATATTTGGCGTCTTATCCCACTTTCAAAAATAATTAGCGATATATCCTTATTTAGGATACGTCAGTAAAAAATGTTATTAAAAAAACGACATAGGTTATTTCGATGCCGTTCTTCCCAATAAGGGCATCTATTTGAAAAAAAAGTTTTATGCCGTTATTTGAAATAACACCATCAATTGCTTTTAGTCCTAAGAAAAAACAGTTTCAATTTTGAGCTGAAAGAGAAGTGTTAAAGTAAATTAACGTATGCCGTTCTCTGAGAGAACGACAACGATTATACTAATGCTGCTATTCAAAATAATGGCATCAGTTATTTTCATTTTGCACAGTTACCTATATTCAGAAACCCTTCTCCTTCTCCCTTTGTCTTACGATTTTTTTGATCTTTCTCTTCACTCCCGTAACCCTAGTTCCCTAAATAAAAAATTTCTAAAATCCCAACTATTGGAGTGATTTGTAAATTTCCAAACAACAATTAAACAAAGACTCTAGTTTTGATTCTCTCATTTCTTTTCGAAATCATCCGCAATTCGAATTTGTAGTAAGTTATAAAAATCCCTAATTTTTTTTACAATGTTGATTTTGATGTATGAGAGCTGTATACATTTGTAGTATAGTACAAATGCTGTGGATTTGTTTTATATAAGTAGTAATTGTGGAAATGTACTTATAGATTGTTGTTGATCTAGAGTTTGTGAAATGTTGAATTGTTGATTTAGGGTTTGTGAAATTGTTGTTGCTTAGTAAGAGCTATATTGGTAGTATAGTAAAATCGATGTAGATTAGATCTACGTAACTAATACATATGTGAAGTGATTTTCATAAGAGATTGAGATGTGGATGACCTATATTGCTATCTATGCGAACTTAGATTCATCTATTTGTCGTGTGTGGAGATATTGTGGTGGTGATTGTTTGTTAATGTTTAGTAATATTTTTGTACAAATTTTAGTATCTCTACTCTCGTATTGTTTATTAATATTGTAGTTGACACTTTATATTTAATGTTGACAGACAAATAGATCCTACACAACCATCTTCTTCCCATGATGTGGGTGCTTTATCTGGTACTTCGCATGGACCACAGGGACATCCGGGTCCTGTAGATCCTACCGTGCTTTATCTGCAAGAAGATCATAGGTCGCAGGTGGTTTGGAAATGAGATGTCGAAAAAATAAGTTTCTGAATGCACACCATCATGGTGACGCACCCTCGTATTCAAAATTATTTGGTAAGTAGCGGATTTTATGGAATGTCAAAGTTGGCGAAAGTAAAATGTGACCACGCACTACTTACCGCTCTTGTGGAGCGATGGAGACTGGAGAAACACACGGTTCACTTACCAGTTGGGGAAATGACAGTCACCCTACAAGATATAGCCGTCATATCGGGTCTTCCAATCGATGGGGTGGCCGTCACCGGCAACTTGATGTTCAATAAAGTGGCATTGGTAAGAGATTATCTTGGGCACGAGGTGGATGAAGATGATAAGGGTGTTTTCGTTAGGAAATCAGTCCGACGTTCTTGGCTGTATACGGAGTTCAATAATCAACTATCAGACGTACCGACGGACTACCAACTCTAATGTTATACGCGGGCTTATCTTCTGTCGATGATCGGAGGTATTCTATTTCCTAATTCTTCTAATGTTGTAGTGCACTTGATGTACCTTCTATTGATCGTCGACCTACAAAGAGCTGGCCGATATAGTTGGGAAAGTGCGGCTCTAGCCACCCTCTACCGTGCCCTATGCAATTGTTCGATAGGGTCGATCCAAATGACCGGACCAATGTCGATATTGCAAATTGGTGTTGGGAACGAATACATCTCGGTCGACCCCGGGTAACGGTACTTTCAAATAGTTGGAATGTGCAACATGAAAATTCAATGTTGAGAGCTCCTCTTGGTGCGTACTGGATGGGTAAGCTCACGTGGAGAGATAACCCACGCGGTGTGCTCACACATTACAGGGATGAACTCGATCAGCTAAGGGAAGAGTATGTCCACTGGACACCATATACAGA
The DNA here is from genome assembly GCA_017893485.1 of Hemerocallis citrina. NCBI lineage: Eukaryota > Viridiplantae > Streptophyta > Magnoliopsida > Asparagales > Asphodelaceae > Hemerocallis > Hemerocallis citrina. The sequence goes on from CM030361.1 coordinate 35,309,409, forward strand.
CAATAGGCTACAACGTCTACCCCCCATTTGCACCGCCAATAATCAACTATAGTTTATATTAGCTCCACTTGTAAATTTCTCAATTGTGGAGTTCTATTACCTCGGCCGCGTCCGGCGCCTATTCAATGCACAGCAACCCATCCCCGAAAACTCAATGTACGACCGTCGACTTCACAATATTACCGGCCAAGGTCGTTTTCCGAATATGGATTGGGCGGATCACCTCCGTGCTCATGTAGCATGTTGGAATGAGAGGAAGTATGACTTGGTTGTAGAAGGGATTGTCCCGTACGACGGATCGTTGTAAACCGAGTACATGGCATGGTACCGTCGTATCACACGGTTGTATATAGCGCCAAGAACGGATCTTTCCGCAGGCATCCAACAACCGATACCCGCGCACCAAGTGGAAACACCACCCGCACATTCCACATCGCAACCCATATATCAACCAAAAGCTTCCTCCTATCGTTTAATGTTAAATTATTATTAGTGTTAATAAATTTTATTCACATCAATTTGCTTATGTTTGTTTTACAAAAGTTTGGTTTACTACTAATAATTTTTATGATTTCTATAGATTGACAACACATGGGACATTGTGAGAAAATGTGCTCATGTCTTGAAGAGCAACGCTTCGAAGGCATGCAAGGAATTGGCGAGAGAACTCCTACTTCCATGTCATACTTCTCTTGATGAGGTTGGTGATGGTTCGCGCTTCGATGCCCTTCTACGCTCAACCGAAGTACCGACTCAAACGGTCCGACCAAACGTAAGCCAAGCACCACCTCCACCCCAACAAACAGTTGAGGCAAAATCTCCCGCCCCACCTCGAAGTCAACCACAAACTCCTTCACATCCTTCGAGAAGGAGTAAGAGTGTTCGCTTTCCTCCTACACAAACTGAATTAGCAAATTCTGAGATTGAAGTAGTTGGAGGTGATCAAGAAGGAGATGTTGGTCCAAGTGCTCCTGCAACTCAAGAGATTGGGGATGGTAGGAGAAAAGTCTCGGTTTGAAAGAGGAGAAAGCCACAACAATATACGCCTAGTTAGTTTTTTTTCAATAATGAACTTTATGCGTATGTTGTTGTACTTTTAATAGAGTTTTCATGTAATTCTAGGAAAATGTTGATGACTACTAGTTAGATGTTTTGTAAATGTATGTTTTTGAAAAGGTCGAATTAACTTGATGACTGTTTGGGTTGTATGAATTCTGTGATTCAATTTGAATTGTATGAGAAAATTGAAAATCAAGTCTGTGGAGATTTTGATGTGTTGAAGTGAATTAAAGTAATTTTATTGAAGCTTTTAAAGAGTATGGAAATAATTGATTGATTGATGAGTTCATGAGTTCATGAGTTCCTGAGTTGGAAAAACTTGAAGCGAAGTGATGAATTGATGTGTTGAAATGTGGGAAAAATGTTGACGAAATGTGGTCTGTGCATGTATTGAAGTGGAGTATGAGGCATGTGCATGTCTGTGCATGTTTTAATTGAAAAACATGAATAACTGATGTCGTTATTGCAAATAACGACATCTGAATCTTGTAACGCTCTTGAAGATAACAACATCAGTTAAAAGGCAAAATTCGAAAAGTTGGGATAACTGCCAAACTTTCTGTCTTCACAGTCGTTCTCCAAAATAACGGCATCCTTAACTGATGACGTTATCTTAAATAACGGCATCTCCAAAGAATGCCGTTATCTTGAATTACGGCATCTCCTAAGAATTCTCCTACGTATGCCGTTATCTTGAATCACGGCATCTCCCAAGAATGCCGTTATCTTGAATCACGGCATCTCTTATGTGTCAAAAATTAGAATTTTTGGGACTAATGCCATTCTTTCTATCTTCACAGTCGTTCTTCTAAATAACGGCATCTTCTGAATATGCCGTTATTCGGAAGAACGGCATATGTTATTTGAATAGTGGTGCATGTTTTTTGAGCATGTTTTGTGTAAATAAATTACTAAAATCAAATTTACTCAAATTCAACAACCATTCATTCCACAAATCTCATGCTTAACTATTTAAACTTAAATTACTCAGGTTAAAACAAAAGATCTCTAATTCATACTAACTTAACGATAGATTTTACAACATGTTTACAATAACTGGATACAAGTTCAAGTGCCGGTAGACTGTGAAGTCCCCATACTTTGTACATTCTTACAACTCCGTCTATTGTGTCCACTCACTCCGCATTTCGAACAAACTTTTCCACTGCTCTCATCTTCTCGAGCATCCATGTCATTGCGGATGCGAGTACTCCTTGGTCGCCCTTTTACCCGACGAAGACTTGAATCGGCTATGAGCACCAGTCCACTTTGTGTTGGCCAGTAAGATTCGTCTGGTATAGGATTGAAAGTTGGTGCCCACGTTTTTGCTAACGAACCGGTAGAGTAAAAGACATCAATGTATGGCTGATAATCAAGCGCACGGGAAGCACATACCGCTAATACATGAGAGCATGGAATGTGATATAGTTGGAATTTGCCACAAGTACAAGTTCGGCCCTCGAGATCTACCGTGTGCCAATGTCCACCCTTTTGATATCCACTATCCATTCTAATGCCCATTTTCACCCCAAAAATACCTGACCGATTATTAAACATTATTGTCTCATGTAAATTGGATTTTTCACGGCATACACCAATAAGATTCTGAATCCGTGGTGCCCATAATTTATCTTCACTGATAAGTGTCTGCGCGGCTTCACGGCGATCAGTGAAATACATGTTTAGACGGAAAAATATGTGTTCTACAATTGCAGTGACAGGCAAGCTACGAACACCTTTTAGAACCGAGTTGAAAACTTTCGATATATTTGTTGTCATTATACCATATCTACGCCCACCATCGGCAGTAAGTGCCTACTTCTCAATCGCTTTCTCCTTCAACCAATTAGCCACATCAGCTTTGCTCGCTTCAAGTTGTGCCATCTTTTTCTCAAACTTCTTCCACTGATTTTGACACGCGATCACCTTCAACTTACTCATCAAAAATTCGCAACCAATTTTTTAATGAAAATTGCTAGCAAAATGCCGCATACAGAACCGATGATATGCAAATGGTTTCTTCCATATACCGAACTCATTTTGTATTGCTGAGAAAATATCGACATACCGATCAGAAATGATGCACGATCTGTGACGAAGCACCGAATACAATTCATGAACCATGTCCACACCTTTATGCTTTCACCGTCAACTCGTGCAAACACAAATGGAAACAACCTACCGTTTGCGTCTGGTAAAACAGCAATCAACAAATAGCATTTATATTTTCCGTACAAATGAGTTCCGTCTACACTTATAACTGGTCTACATACCTTAAATCCTTCAATGAAATGACCGAATGCCCAAAAAACACCCTTAAAAGTTTCTATGCCCGGACCGGACGCAATCTTCGCCAAATGTACAGCCGTACCCAGATTTGAAGCTTGAATTGCATTAAGTAGATATGGTAATTTAGTGTAAGCTTTTTCAAAAGAACCATATAGTCGCTCAATTGCTTTATGTTTAGCCTTCCAAGCTTTCCAGTATGAAATTGTGTAATGGAACCTACCCTTCACTATTCCAATTATGGCTCATGGTGTTATTGCGAGTTGTTCCTTCACAACATCCAATATGACCATCGATACAACCGTGGAGTCAATTTTACTGTGATCCTGAGTCAATGTAGGATTCACACATGTGTGTGCACCTTCAAGCTTCTTTACCATGAAATAATTACGGTATTTTGGAACAATTGCACGCAACCACCATGGACAACCAACTACATTTTGAAGTGACAGATTTTCTGCAATGTCCTCGGCTGAATGGTTGATGGGTGCGTATTTATATTTCACTAGACCACAATCTGATTTTACCGTCACGAATTCTCTGTGGTTCTTCACGGCATACATCTTCACTTGATGTTGTAAAGCATCTTTGGTTGGAAATCTTTGACCTATGAAGAGTTCATCCAAGTTGGAAGAACCAACGGAAGACTGTCCATGTTCATGTATGGTGGCACAAGACATCCATTCATTGGATTGAGATCCATGCATAGCTGCACTTGTGTCCTGACTTGGCAACACGCGGGCATTGTTAACCGGCACATCAACAACCGGAACTTTAATGGCAACCTCCTCATCATCATCTTCGAGACCGCGTTCTTCATCTTCTTCCTCTTCGACCAAATCGTTATTTACAACGGCGTTGTCAAAGTCTTCCATTGCCATGCCGGCTAGCAAAAATTTTGCGACAATATCGGTGGATGTACCTGCTCGTATTCGGAGGAAACAGATTCCTTTGGAGTTGTGCTAGTATCTTCTTCTGTATTTGAAATTCTAGCATGTGACTCGGCAGATGGTTTCAAAGTCCGTACGGGCCTTGGACTTTCAATAACAACTCGTGTAGTATTTGGAAGTCTCGTTTGGTCGATATATAACTCAACTGCGTTCCAACTATAACTTGGATCAAGTGTCCTAAGCATCATAGACCTCAGAGAATTGTCATTGTCTATGGGTACCAACATGAAATATTGCACATCCCCTTTACCAACAGCATAACGGGCTCTGATTTTCACACTCATTTCACTTCTATCCCAATTGGTGACTTCATATATCTTATCTATTAATTCTGAGTACATAAAGTTGCGGAGAGCCCAAATAATTACCGGTTCAACATCACTATAAGAATATCCAATCTTGGGATCCTTAATTACTTCACCCCCAAAATATAACCAAATAGGAATATCAAAATTCATACCTAACCATAAAAATTCAAACATGTTCAAGTCTTTCACTACTCACAATAAGCATAACATGGGAATACATATCAAACATACGGTTAAGATAATAATACCTTCAAATTAGATCGTACCGCCGCTAGCTTGAAAAATTGTTGAGGATGAAGAATGAAATGAGAGTGGGAGTAAGGAGGTAGGATATATGAAATTTTAGAGCACTCCAATGGTTGGAATTTTTTTATTTAGGGATCTAGGGTTTGTGGGTTATGGAAGTGAAGAGAGAGAGAGAAAAAAACAAATGACAAGGGGTAGGAGAAAGGTTTGGGAGAATATGAGTATAGGTAACTGTGCAAACAGAAAATTACTGATGTCGTTATTCAAAATAACGGCATCAGTATAATTGTTGTCGTTCTCTCAGAGAACGGCATAGGTTAATTTACTTTAACAATTCTCTCTCATCTCACAATTGAGACTGTTAGATCTTTAGACAAAAGTAACAGATGACGTTATTCCACATGAAACTTCTTTTCCAAACAGATGCCGTTATTGGGAAAAACGGCATCAAAATAACCTATGCAGTTTTTTTTCAATAACGTTTCTTGCTGACGTGTCCTAAATAGGGACAAATCGCTAATTGTTTTTGAAAGTGGAGCAAGGCGCCTAATATTTTCAAAATGGATCAGTACGGCAAAATTTTCAAATGATTAACAAAGGCCTCTATAGTAGTTGACTCGACACCACAACAGTGGTTACTTTCCTTCCAAAACCAGAACCACAACCTCCCGTCACCATCTTCATTTTCTTCAAACTCATGCTGCCAATGCACAATCATAGTCCCCATCATCATCATCGTCACCATCTCCCCTTGTGGATTCTCTTAGTCTTTCATTGTAGCAAAGTTTACCAATTTCCTTGTTCTCGTCAATCACCAAAATGTTCTTCTTCTTGTTGACTGAAGTCGTCATGCTATCACCGGAGTCCATGCCCTCAACCTTCTCGGACTTCCTTTTCGGACTTGATATGGAGAGAGAGAGAGAGAGGTGAGAGAGAGGTGAGCAATGAGTCTTCCTTTTCTTTCTTAGTATTGGTTTGGCTTATGAATGGTGAGCATGTTTTACTTATATAGGAAAGGAACAATGTGCATGACTCATGGGGTTTGATACCAGGCGCAAACCTTGCTTGTGCCAGTTTTTTTCATGGGTGTGCAGTTCACACGATCTTTCAAAAGTTTCAGGACAAGAGAGAGCCACATCGTTTTGTATGTACAATCAGCTAGTAGGGACATGTGTATGTGGAAAAATCGCAGTGACTCATAAGTAGCTAAGTGATCACCCTTCTCTCACCCATTTGGAGCGATGATTGGGTGGATTTAGTTTTTGGGGAACAAAGATTTTCTTACTTGGAAAGAGAAGTGTGAGTGCTTGTTGAGCAGCTGTGGTGTTACAAAAGGAAGCAGGGATTCTTAGTTTTTTTGTTGTGAGGACCACCTGGATGGGATTCAGTCAATTTGATATCTGAAATTTGAAACGAAAGGTAAGGTTGTGGTTTGAGTAGAAATGCTACCTTCACTATAGTCATCATAGGTCATGTGCGTGTCTTTTTCGGTTTATGCAGTTAAGATCATTGTTTGATTTCATGTTGAGACTACAGTCAGCCTTTGTAGACAACATGACTAAAAGGTAGAGAAAGACTGCCCCATAAGTTAAGCTTGCTTTTCTTTTTCTCGTAGAGATGAACAGAATATGGAACCCAATAACATCCACATGTCCTCTCCCCCCCCCCCCCCGTTTTTCCCTTTGAAGTTCGAGTTTGTGTTAAGCTGCAAATATGCTTTCCGAGAAGAACAAATTTTGTTTTTTTTTAATCGTTAAACTGTGGATATAAAACACCCCGCATTTCATTAAAGAGGATTTAACAAAATATACAACCAAAAATAAGGCTTATGAAGTTCAGATCCCAACAGGCTGGGTTCCGGACCTCATACACCCCAATCAACAAACAAAAAAATATAACGAAATCTATTCCTAGCAAATTTATCGTGCCATTTTGGGCTCACTCTCTCACTCAGTCTCTCGTTTGTACACCGTTTGTCCTCTCCAGCTACGCTCTGCCATCCAGGAGCTACTAAGTCAGAAGATCGCGATCAAACAGCTGATGGAGGGGATGAGCGGCAGAGTGGACGCGGTTTTTATAGTAGAGGACTAGGTGAAAATAGCAGAGATTCTTGGAACAGCTGGAGTAAGAAGTCCCCAAGTTAGCGTATTACGGGAGATCGTCAAGCACATCCAGCAAGGATCCAGGGAGATCTCGTTGTTGCTTAGCTCAGGTCGGAGCAACGTGCCATCGGACGTTAAACAGGCAGTCTCACGATCGGGGATGAGTATCCGGAAGTTTTCATTGTATACTCCCGCGGGTCGGAAGGCGGTGGGGGAAAGAGGGGGACACTGGGCCGGATCTTTTGGCAGCGAATTCCCCATACAGATAGAGGCGCCTATCAAAAAGATACTCCGAAGGCTTCGGGATCGAGGTCTCATTAGCCGAAGAAGATCCAGGCCAATCCACGTGGCCTCTTTGACGAACATCAGCGAAGGAGACATAGTAAATCGGTCCGCGGGCATCGCGATAAGTCCTCTGTCCTAGTACAGGTGCCGCGACAACCTTTACCAAGTCCGAACGATTGTCAACCACTAGATCCGCTGGTCTGCGATATTCACCCTAGCCCACAAGCACAAATCTTCGGCGCGGAATATAATCCCAAAGTACCCCAAAGACTCAAATATAGTAAATAAAGGAATTGGCTATATTTACTATATTTACTTTATTTACTATATTTGAGTAAATATAGATGCCACTTGGCCTTAACGCTATTTTCTCATATTACACCTTCCCATGTAAAAAAAATGTTTTCTTCCCTTGCTGAAAAGAATTGAGTTCTCTCTTTCTTTACAAAGTAGTTTACCACCTATGCGATTATGAAAAGGGAAGTGACCTCTTTGCCTCTTCTCTTATCCGAGAGTCTCCACAGTGGATATCTCACTTGAAGACAGGGAAAGCTACCGACTTTTAGGGAGCGGAGCTTATTAGGCATTCATTGGTTTATGCGGGCTTCAAGATATTGGTACGGCTTCCAGATTGGAATAGGGAGGGACTAAAAATCCCCTTTCTCCTTGACTCTACTTTTTGTTTAAATAGGGCTTGGATTTTGTCCAGGAGGGGCTGGCGGATAAAATAATTATGTTCGGGGCCTGGCCTGGATGAAGTTGTGCCTTATCAGTCACAAGGCGCTACTGTAACAGGTAAAGAGGTGTACAGTCCGGTATTCTGTGTCTGCCCCTTTGAGAAGCTCTACGGTACCCACGATTCCCAGTAGTAAGTCGTCGGCATATCGCGCGTAACAAATCCTTATTAATAAGTCATGGGTTTTTAAGGGGGCTAGGCGTTTCTATGACCTGATAACTAGTATCACCTCCCCGCCCAGCTCTATCAGCAGGTCCCTTCTTTTGCAATACTTAATAAGGTCTCTCATGGCCAAATTCTTATGAAAGCCTTCTCCACCATAGAATTCGGCCTTCGGGGTCAACCCGGCGGCTTCTATGAGGAAGGCGGCGCAAAGGAGGCTCGAGGGCTTGTTAAGGAAGGCGGCAAGGGCCCCTGAATGGGGGGAAACGAAAGGTGTTTTCTGGTCCCCCCTTCGCCGGGGGGTGCTTGGGGGGGGGGGGGGGGGTGTGCCACGACGAAACAAGGGAATGAAAGATCGCTTTGCGTTGGATGCTCTTTACCCTCCCCACAATGATGGCTCTGTTGTCTTGGGGAGCGTTGAAGCTTGCTTTTTCTCCAGAGTTTTCTTGGTCATCAATACGACGACCTGTCCTTAATAGAACTGATCTGATTCTCAGAACAAGAGGAATTTCGTACCCGTCATATGATACCTCATAATTATATGTAATAATTGTATGTATAAGTAGGAGAGTTGTATAAGGAAGATGATAGGTTATAGAAAAGAAAGATGAAAACTCTCCCTCGTCGTACCTAGCAGCGACCCAAACGACAAGTGTAAGCACCATATGAGAAACACCGCAGGCACTCCACCAATCTGACAACTCCATGTCAAGATTGAGTCCTCGTTCTCATCCCCTCGCTTCACCCTCAATAACTCTCACCGCAACTTCGCAACGAGGGTAGACATTGCACCTGACCCCTGCGAGCCCTCTGACATGAAAGAAACCAAAGGCACCCCTCACTTTGACCAACCATGGTCAAAGTAGAGCTCAAACTATAAACTTGCCTGACAAAAGTTGCCCACGCTAGTTAGGGTACATTTCATTGTTAATTGTAAGTTGGTTGTAATTTGGATATTAGGGAAACCCTCGTCAACAACATTGAGATCCCCCGTTGACGAGTCTGAGCCAGACCACCGACAACCAAATATAAACCCCCCGATCGACGAGTCAGATCCAGACCACCATCGACTAAATTGAACCCCCGGTCGACCACCGTCGACCACAATGAAATCCCCCATCGACCACAAAATTTTGGATATTAGGGACTCCACATCTCCTCTCTCCCACACACCACCAGATCACCACTCTCGATTCGAATTTCAAAAATCCATTTGAAATTCAAATCTCCCCCCAACCACAAAGAATCATTTGGGGGAATACCTTCTGTGTAGGGAAAAGCTTTTTCTGTCATGCCCCGCTTCCCAAAATACGGAAATACGAGCACATGACTGAAGCCCAGCGAATGATGCGAATACACCATTCATAAGCTGTACAGGTAACTCAACAACAAGATAACAAAACCATGCAGGCATAAAAAATCACAATAGGATAACAAAAGTACATGAAATAGTCCATAACATAACCAACAGCTGGAAAATATAAAGTAGTTACGGGTCAAACACGTCCGGAATATAATAAAGAGTAGCATGAAAAAAAAAGACATGAACTAAAGATAACATGATAATTAACAAGACTAAAACACTTGATCAGCAACACCTTCTGGTAATTCTCCATCCGGGCCTGCAAGTACATTATACAAAAGAAGAAATAAGAAGACGCCCGTTAATGCAAGTCACGGGCCGCAAGTGGTACAAGCTAAGGGGACCAGTATAAAAACAAAATAAGAAGCAGGAAAAAGAGTAAGGAATCAAGAATCATGTAATAGGAGAAATACATTATGTAAACAGGATCATGAACAAGACATCGTGAAACAAGTGGCATGTAAACAAGTACTCAAGTAAACAAGTCAACAGGAACATGTAACATATAATTGGATCATGCAAGTGCACGTGTTAATATCATATCTTTTGTTTAATTCTATCTCGGTAGCACTTCATACATCCATACTTTTACTACATGGTTGCAACATACAATCAGTTACGTTTAGGTCTAGTAGTCGATTTTATAGGTCCCGTACTCGAAAAAAATATGTCAATTGTATCTTGTTCGAGATACGTGCAAACTTGTAACGTGAAACATGTAGAGTGTAAACTTGCAGTGTAAAACATATAAACTTGTAATCATGTAATAGATTCTAGAGGTGGCCCCCGTAGATTCTAGAGGTGGCTTCCGTCAACCCCTAACGTGGCACTTAGTTCCATATAACTTGTAATCATGGGAAACACGGGGCCCCTTCCGAATACACTTACCTATATTGTCCACTACTATGGTCATTACCCTTATACCCCGGCTTGTTACTTGTCTTAATTTTGACCAACGATAACAAGATATCATATTTAGTCTACTATCACGGGTAAAACAATCATGCACATAATCATGTATAATGCTAAGAGTACATATGTGTGTATCAGTCATGTTCATGTAATGCATGTGGTAACAAAGTATTCACGATCATATGCAAATACGTGATCGATGGATTATGTAAGATTTCAATTCGACCGAAGAATACGAATTAGAGTCAAAGAATATACTTACGGTATTTTTCAAAGAAAGCTTGTACGAGAACAAACGAGGAGGAAAGCAAAATTGCAGGCCGGAGGGAATGGGTTAGGAGGTGCCCACGGAGAGAGGGAGAACGGGAGAGGAGATAGCCGGAGAAGACGACGGGATGGTTGGTCGACGTTTCGATGAGGGGCTGAGGGAGTTGGCGAGGAGCGACCAGTTGGGTTTAGTCGAAGAAGACAATGGGGGAAGCAGTGGAGCTCGAGGGAGGCTCGAGCGAAGGCAGGCAAGGCGATGGGCGAGTTCGGTAATGGGGGAGGCTCATCGACGAGGAGGGAAGGAGGCGACGGGGATGGGTTCTTCGATGGAGGATGGGGGGCGAGCTCGAAGGTGACGAGCGGAGGGGTTGGGCTCGCCGAGGAAGACGACGGAGAATGGGGTGTTCTGTGTTCTCTGTGTTTGGGTTCAAAATGGAGAAGGTGAGAAAGCGGGATACGGGAGAGAAGGAGATGGAGATGGAGAGGGAGAGAGAAAGAACAGAGGGGGGTTTATATAAAATAATAAATATAATATAATAATAGGTAGAGTAAAGGGGGTAAGAAAGTGGGGGCAATTATGAGGTGGTGGGGGGTTATGGAGTTACGGGAGGTGAAGAGTGGGGGAATGTGAGGAGATTTGTATACGGGTAGTGAATTTGGGTAGAGTAAGATAATGGGTTAACAGGTTGAGATCCAATACATGTGGGTTGTAAACTTGGGCTTAAAACATTTTAAATAAATCAATTATGATATTGGGCTTATAATAAACAATTGGGCTCAGATTAATAAATAATAAAATAAAAATAAGAAATTGGGCTTATAATAAACAATTGGGTTTTATAAAATAGTTTGAATAATATAACCAATTAAGAAAGAATAGTTATAAGATACTAAGGATTTAAAATACGGGAAAATACTTGAAAAATACGTATTAACGGAAACAGTGGTTACATTTTCTCCTCCACACCCCTTAAATCTAATTTGAATTTCAAATCTCCAATTCGAAATTCAACCCCCCCCCCCTCCACACACACACAAAATCTAATTTTTAATTTCAAAACTCAATTTTGAAATTCAAAAATCAAATTTACCTCCCCCCCCCATCAGCAACAACCTTCCCCTCTATGTCGTCAATCTCTGAGGCCAACCAGCCACGCCAACTCCGAAAGCCGCCACACCAACTCCAAAATCAGCCAAATTCGACCAAAATCCGAACCAACTACAGCAAATCGTTAGAGAGACCCACGACTTACCCTCCCCGATGATGTCAGCACCATTGCCAACTCCGACGAAGTCCACGACCGACAACCATTTCTTACCAACTGCAATTCGACGAATCGCTGCCACCTCCGATGTTGGCAGCCCCAATGCAGCCACGACGAAAGCATTCACTCCAAGCAGCCTCCAACGCTACCGATGAACACCCCCGACAATTTCTCATACATATCCGTGAGAATCTCCATAGTCTCATTCGTGGTCTTTGCCTTCGATATATGAAATAACGCCTTCCTACTCAGCCCCAACTGAATCTACCCCAGCGCCTTCTGATCCAAACGATTCCAATTCTCCAAGACCTTCGCATCCTTGTCTGTACCTACCGGCTTCTCATCAGACAACAGGCCATCAAGATCTTTCTGGCGAAGATACGCTATCATATGAATCTTCCACAACGCGAAGTCATTCCCATCGAATCTCTCGATCTTCATCGTGTTATCAGCCATCTCAAACCAACTGCTATGATACTACTTGTTGAAGAACCTACCCCAAAACTCGTAGTGCTAATAGCGAAAACACACCAGAAGCAACAGAAAATCCCAAGACTTAGATGAACCAAGAACAAGTCACCACAATATATGCAAGATCTCACAAGAATATAATCAATATGCAGAGATAACCAATCACCACAAGACTAATAGTCTTTACCAGTATTTTTTTGCACATTTACCAGCATTTTTAAACCCCGCTGTAGATACCACCGGCATTTTATAAATCGCTGGTGCAAGTGTCGCTGAATCGTGTGTCGCTGTAGCTTAGGACATTCCCCGGCATTTTTTACGAATGCCGGTATAGGTTAAAACTACACCAGCAGTTGAAAAACGCCACCGAAATGGTGGTTTCGTTTGGAAGTAGTTCTCGGCCATCACCTACACCGGCGTTTTTAAAACGCCGGTATAGACTACCATTTTTTTGCTGAAAGCTACCCCGGCGCTTGTAAAAACGCTGGGGTAGATATATATATCTACCCCAGCGTTTTTACAAGCGCCGGGGTAGCTTTCAGCAAAAAATGGTAGTCTATATACGCTGGGGTAGATATATATATATATATATATATATATATATTATTATTATTATTATTATTATTATTATTATTTCTATAAAAAAACCCTTGAACACTCTGGCAATCAAAACCAATTGCAAAACTAAAAGAGCCCTAATAATATATGAATGAAGCATAATAGTATAATATCATCAAATTGTAATCTCATAAACATAATAATGTGATCTCACCACATTCATAACCAAAATATGGAGTTCAAAATATTGAGTTACAAAGAGTGAAAAAGATTATTTTCACTGTCAAATTCAGGTAAACAAGATACTAACTGAGATGAAACTTATACTTTTATAATACTCATGAGATAACTGAGATGAAACTTATACTTTTTTAATACTCATGAGATAACTGTCAATTGAAACCACAACATAAGTTCAAACAGAATTATTTCATCACTAATCACTCCTCTGTAAATCATAGTATGCAACTTCAGTTACATAATCCATCTCATCATCACTTAAAACCAATGAGAAAGAACAATCTCATTTTAAAACCCAGTTCTCAATTACAAAAATTAGTTGCCTTCATTTTGACAAACTACCCAGGAGTTCAATTTTAGATATAGTATATCACCTACTTATATGAGCAAGTTCATGGGATAGCTAGATATCCGTCAATTTTAGACAATTACATGACTAAAGCTATACTCACTTATAATTTACATATAAAAAGAAATATCTAGTAGATCAGAAACCTACAGACAGTATATATGATAACCACCAAAAGAGTTGAAAATTATTTGCAGTAGAGACAAAATACCAAATTCTTCCTACTCCCATTTGCTGCACTTATATACTAGATTTAAAAACTCCATGTCAGATTAGGATAACAAAGACAAACCATCCACAAAAGTTTGGTATTAGATCATGTCCGAAATACCCACTAGTCACTGAAAGCATGAAATGTACATATATTTGATGTAATAATGAAATGAACCCCCAACTTACTTCACAAAGAAAAGGAGTTGCAATCAGTACTAGCTGCCAAAATTTATACATAAAACAATATTGAACTTTATGCTTGTCGATTGAACTCTAACTCTTAAACAATAAAATCCCTGGAGTCATTAAACTTCTACTAAAAAATTACGCACTTTAAAACATAATACATTATCATGAACTCAAGAAAGCATCTTCCTATAAATGTTCAAGTAAGGAATACACAACAGATAGTGTCAGAATATCTATGTATGCCTGACATGAACAATTGTAATCAAGCATACATATGATTGAATCACAATATCCTCCAAGAAATTGTTTGACCACTGCATGATGATTTATCATACCATAAGCTCCTGAAACAGTAAGGTTTCGACTGGGAAAAATGAAGTGAGTATCATTGTCTATATATAGGTAAAGTTCTATCCTCAAGCAATATCAATATTTCTCATTTTGTTAGTCAATATAAGGGATATCAACTGATAAGAAGAATTGTTCTTGCAGTCAAAGTCTTAAAGCTTTTTAAAAGGGAAGAGGGTTGATTGGCCTCATGTGAGCACCCCAGTCAGGGATATCCTCCTCCTCCTCCTCCTCCTCTTCCCATATTAAGCTGAAGAACATACATACATATGCACAAATCTAAAAGCAACATTAACCAACTTCTCTATCATATACTAGTTATGAAGACCAAATACAAAGTCTACTAACCCATTCAGCAATACAAAGGCAATCCAGCAGAAAACCAACCAACCCATATATCAAAGAAGAGAAATAGCAAACCGAAAGAAAGTATTTGAGTGAGTTTCACAAACACCAAATTAACCAAATGATACAACATAAGTTCAAACAGGATTATTTCATCACTAGTCACTCTTCTGTAAATCATAGTATGCAACTTCAGTTACATAATCCATCTCATCATCACTTAAAACCAACGAGAAAGAACAATCTCATTTTAAAACCCAGTTCTCAATTACAAAAACTAGTTGCCGTCATTTTGACAAACTACTCAGGAGTTCAATTTTAGATATAGTATATCACCTACTTATATGAGCAAGTTCCTGGGATAGCTAGATATCCGTCAATTTTAGACAATTACATGACTAAAGCTATAATCACTTATAATTTATATATAAAAAGAAATATCCAGTAGATCAGAAACCTACAGACAGTATATATGATAACCACCAAAAGAGTTGAAAATTATTTGCAGTAGTGAAAAAATACCAAATTCTTCCTACTCCCATTTGCTGCACTTATATACTAGATTTAAAAACTCCATGTCAGATTAGGATAACAAAGACAAACCATCCACAAAAGTTTGGTAGTAGATCATGTCCGAAATACCCACTGAAAGCATGAAATGTACATATATTTGATGTAATAATGAAATGAACCCCCAACTTACTTCACAAAGAAAAGGAGCTGCAATCAGTACTAGCGGCCAAAATTTATACATAAAATAATATTGAACATTATGCTTGTTGATTGACCTCTAACTTCAATTTTACTTGCCAAGAATTTGCTTAAACAATAAAATCCCTGGAGTCATTAAACTTCTACTAAAAAATTATGCACTTTAAAACATAATACATTATCATGAACTCAAGAAAGCATCTTCCTAGAAATTACACAACAAATAGTGTCAGGATATCTATGTATGTCTGACATGAACAATTGTAATCAAGCATAAATATTATTGAATCACAATATCCTACAAGAAATTGTTTGACCACTGCATGATGATTTATCATACCATAAGCTCCTGAAACAGTAAGGTTTCGATTGGGAAAAATGAAGTGAGTAATCATTATCTATATATAGGTAAAGTTCTATCCTCAAGCAATATCAACATTTCTCATTTTGTTAGTCAATATAAGGGATATCAACTGATAAGAAGAATTATTCTTGCAGTCAAAGTCTTAAAGCTTTTTAAATGGGAAGAGGGTTGATTGGCCTCATGTGAGCACCCCAATCAGGGATATCCTCCTCCTCCTCATCCTCTTCCCTTATTAAGCTGAAGAACATACATACATATGCACAAATCTCAAAGCAACATTAACCAACTCCTATATCATATACTAGTTATGAAGACCAAATACAAAGTCTACTAACCCATTCAGCAATACAAAGGCAATCCAGCAGAAAACCAACCAACTCATATATCAAAGAAGAGAAATAGCAAACCGAAAGAAAGTATTTGAGTGAGTTTCACAAATACCAAATTAACCAAATGATACAACATAAGTTCAAACAAGATTATTTCATCACTAGTCACTCCTCTGTAAATCATAATATGCAACTTCAGTTACATAATCTATCTCATCATCACTTAAAACCAATGAGAAAGAACAATCTCATCATCACTTTAGGTCTTAGATAATGTAAATAATGCACCCAAAAAAAATTAAAATAAAATAATAATTATTGTTAAAAATAATTGAAATAAAAACAACAAAGTTGCACCCAAAAAAAATAAGGGCGGATACATACGAATAACTAATCACTGACAAACATATGAACCCACGACTAAAATTATGTTCTTTTTTTTTCAGAATTAATCACCCATTAAGCTTTCACACAAATGCCCACACCATCCTATATAACCACGACACCATCTCTTTCAACAACAAAAAATGTAATTTTTTAGCTAATACTGTTTGTGTCCCCCCTCTCCCTCCAAATTCTACATGCTTCTATTGTAAATTACAACATTGCACACATTTTCTAGAAATTACCCCTAAATTCCTAAACTTTCCAGTTCTATTCTATCCAAATCGCACCACATTCCTCAATTACACAATAAACACATCAATTACATCTACCAAGCCAAAAATTTCAAATTTCGTAAGAATTTGAAGATTACCTTCGACGCTGGGGCAGGGGGGAGCGGCTAAGAGAGCTACCGCTTCGAGAAGGCGAAGAAGACGAAGTGAACGACTCGGGAGCACGAGCGTGACTCCGAACCGGAGCTTCAACGAGAGCGGGAAGATGAGCCAGAACCGGACGACGATCGGGACGACCGCCGGCCTCGACCGGGTTTCCCCATGGCGAGAGAAGAAACTCTAACCCTACGATGAAGAAGAAGGTAAAACCCTATAAGTGGAGAAGGCGGCTCGATTGGGGCGATGGCGGGGGAGGGGCGCGGCGATGGGGCGGCGATGGGGAGAAGGGGCGACGGCGGAGGACCGGGCGGCGATGGGGGAAGGGCCGACGGCGGGGTAGGGGGGCGGCGATGGGACAACGATGGGGGAAGGGCGACGCCGGAGGAGGGGGCGGCGATGGGGGAACCGCCGACAGCGGGGGAGGAGGCGGCAACGTCGGAAGAGGGGGGGAAGGGATGGGGGTTTTCGATTGGGAGGAGGGAGATGGAGAGAGAGGGTGAAAAATTGGGGGAAGGGGGGGGAATAAAGGAAAATGAGAGCGACAGAAACTGGAGTATTTCACTTATCCTTCTCATATACCGGCGTTTTAACTCGAAAACGTCGGTGTATACGTACATACACCGGCATTTTTCACATACGCCGGTGTAGAGCTGTAATTTTTTTTCCTGCCAAATTACCTGGTTTCTACAGCGGCGTTTCTACCAAAACGCCGGAGTAGAAACGCCGGTGTAAAACTATTTTCTTGTAGTGAATACTTCTTATTCCCCAAGAAATACAAAGATTACAAAAGAGATTACAACTCTCAATCTCTCTCTCTCTCCTTTGAAACACTCGGTACAATCCCCTCTTGAAGTTGAACAATGATAACGGCACACCTCTTGATTTCACAAATTGATGGATTTGATCCACACACACCCTAGAGTTTATGACCATATATATAGCCCACAAGTTAACCCTAAAAAATAAACACAAATTCAGCAATTGGGACTTAAACTCGTAAGCTCAAAAACAATCAGCGTCGAAGTCGTTCGACTGCACCCCCAAGGTCGGTCGACCGCAACGTGTAGAGCCAAACTCGAGACACAACCGGTCGACCGTCCCCTTCTCTGTTGGATCTGTACACTTGAAGAACTCTCAGCAGCTAGGGTCGGTCGACCGCAACTCTTCAGACTACACTTCTTCTACTCGTGTTGTTGTCTTCGTTTTCTCTTCTTCTCCAACTTCAAGTACTCCGTGCCTATATGTATTTGAGGTCACAATTTCTAATAATATATGGGTCACCTAGTCCTTATAACCCCCAGTTGTATACTGTCCCTTCAATCTCTTAAAGGTCTATCCCAACCTTCACCTCGGTTGGTCAAAATTTAAATTTCTGTTAATGATTAAATCTATTGCTACATAAGCTATATGAAAATAGTATGAGTAAGATTTTATGCTGCTCACATTATAACTCCAGTCTACACCTCTATAGTCCACTACAATAACTTTTCAAATATAAAGAACTCGTTTAAGATTATGCTGTTCGATATGGAACTAAAGGAGGTAGACACTTTTAGATTATGCTGCTCGATATGGAACTAAAGGAGGTAGACACTTTTACACTTGAAATTCTCTCTCTCTCGTTTAGTTATTCTATTATTCTTTAAAAGAATTTTGTGACCTTACCTTCTTGATTTTGAATGTTTCATTTCAAATATTTTTCTTGACTTATAACATTGTGAACTTGTTCGTTTTTGTAAAGAAAATTTTTCTTCCACTGGATTTTTGTTCTCTCCTCATATTGTGATTGTGTAGGTTTTTTTGGTTTTTTTATTTATTAATGATTGTATAGGTGTTATTAGTATGAAATCAATGGATGATCCGATACATTATTTTGTAGCCTGGATAATAAAATAATATGCATTATTTTCATGTGAAGACCTGTTGGATACAAAATTGTTCATTAAAATTAATGTTCTATTTTGGATTATATATATAATATTCTACCCCTCTAATGAATAATTTCTGGTTCCGTTGATATAAGTAACTGATCTTTTTGTAATCGGGCATGAACTCCTTATTTTTTCTGCACAATGGACCATTGTTATTCATGTTCTAGTTAGACAGTTGTGGGAATATTTCATGTGTCGGGTTAGGATTTTTGTGGCACTGACATTTCAATACGGATTTCTGTAACTCTCAGACACATGTTCAACAACATTTGCAAACAAGTTTCAATGTTTGGGTAGGAGGGTCACTAGACTCACTACTAGGGGTGGCATTCGGGTCGACCGGACAGGGTCGGATCGGACCCGTGCAGGTTGTAGTAAAGTTAGGGTGGGTTCGGATCAGGTCACGAGCTTAACCGGGCCGGGTTCGAAATTCAAAATTTTGACCCGGTTATCCCGCGAACCCATTCGGGTCGAACCCGTTTCGGGTCGGACCGGATCGCGGGTTAACCCATATTTTTTTACAACTTCACTTACAAAAAAAAATACAACAATTATAACTATAAAAGAGTGAAAAATGCAAATATTATTCATTTCAAGTACCATGATTTTTTACAATTATTTTACATACAAATACAAGTAATAGAAACTCATAGAGAACATACAATATTTTTTTATTTACAATTTTACATTTACATGTTTGAGTGGATAATCAGAATCTAGAGTTTGAGATAGCCTAGAATTAGATTGAAAAGATAGCATTGGACTACTGTAGTGCACCTCTACTTAACCTAAACATAGGATCTCATCGCACTAAATTCATTAATCTTGTCATTGGACTTTAGGCGAGTTGCTTCCACTTGTTGATGTAGATGCGGATTTTTCTTGAGTTCTGTCTTCAGCCGTCATTCAATTTTCAGTGCACACGAGCATTTTCAACAAATCCGGCTTCCAGCGATTCCTGTAATCTGTTGGATATCTGTCACATGTAGAAAAAGTACTTTTTGAAGCAACTGTGGAGACAGGAGGAGTTAGTAGATCTCTAGCCATATTTGAAAGAATAGGATAAAGATTTTCATGTTCTTTCCACTATTGTAGCACTTTAATCTTAGTACTAGAACTTTCACTATCTTGTTGATTATATCAATTTTATTTATTAGGTGCATTAGTCCTATATTTTTTTGATTGAATATGAGCAAGTAAATTAGCAGTGACATCTTCTAATATACTCTTACCCTTACCTCTAGAAATAGAAGAAGAAGAAGTAATTATACTAGTTCTACTACTAGATGCAAAAGTTCTATCATAATAATCATACAAGCTATTCAATGCCGATTCAAAGCTAGCTAAATATTCATTACAATCCTATTCGAAATCATCTTCAACTAAAGTAAAAAATATTTCAATCAAACTTTTCGTACCCACTAATTTGATACGAGAATCCATAACAGTAGCAATATAATACAACATAGATGGAGGATTAAAATACTTCAAAAATTTTGTATAAGCGGGAACAACAATATGGCTTATGTATTCAGCCGAAATCATTTCTTGAAAAGTTGCATTATAGTAATTGTTACCGCTGAATCTGGTGTGGGGGTAAACAGATAGAATTTTTGGGTTCGTGGAAAAACCTGAATAGCTAGTCCAAACCTGTTCGTCGGAGTTGGGATGCCGACTCCCGCCGTACACCTGCAAGGAAAGTGCGAAACACTGGGGTTGATCCCGGGGACGCACCCTCCGACGCTCTTGTCAGTAACCAGTGATGATTAAAAAAGAGCTTTAGTTGGGAAAAGAGTGATTAACCTGTAACAGTGGTAGGTGGGGGGTATTTATAGTCGCCGTTGGGATCAGATTAGGAATGTGATTCCTGTGATCTGATAAGGCGTAAAATCCTCGTAATCAGATTAGGAATGTAATCTCTTAATTCCCGGTGAGAGGATAGTCGCGAATCAGGCCCGTTGATTTGGTTCAATCAGAGACCCTAATTCTATCTTGTCGGACTGGATTTGTATCGGGTCAGGACCCGTACCCAGTTGAGGTGGATCCGTTCGCGGGTTATTGGATCTGTGAGAAGGAGACCCAGTACCCGCTTCGGACCCGTTAGTAGGTGAAATTATCGTTTTACCCCTGAGATTTAAGATTCGTCTCCGATGTGAACGGTCCCGATTTAATCCTATTTTTAGCCATATCACGAGCCCCCCACTCCTAGAGACTGAGTTTTTAGTCTTTGAGGAGTAGTTTTACTGTTCTAATGGCGTACGGGATTTTATCGGTGTTCTTAAGGGAGTTTTGGATCTTGCTTAGGGTGTAACGGTGTTATTCTGGACTTGTAAAATGCCCAAAAATATTCTCAGAATTTTTTGGATTTTTTCTCATTTTTTTGAATTTTTTATTCATTTTCCGAATTAAATAATTAATTATTGAAAATATTAATTAATTATTCTAATTTAATAATTATTTTTCCAGAATTTTTAAATAATTTTTCTGAATTAATAATTATTTTTAGAATTTTTAATTAATTTTTTTCGATTTTTTAAATATTTTTTCGGAATTTTTAAATAATTAATACAAATAAATAAATTAATTAAATATTACCCGACACGTGGCACAATCTGTGCCGTCGGATCCCGACACGAATCTCGAGGAGGCGCGTTTCCCAAAAAATCGTTATCTTGTTGTTTAGCACACGTGGCGCGATCTGGACCGTATATCACCAGAAGCGCAAATTTCTGGAAGATCCAACGGTTGTAGTCGCTCGGCGGCTTTTTTCTCCGTTTTTGGAGCTCGGATGCTGACTTGCTCGGTCAGCCGACCGGGAGGTTCCCCTTTTTTTTTTCTTCTCTCTTCTTCCACTTCGAATGCTCTGTTCTTTCTCTATTTTCTTCTTTCGTTCGACCAAGCCTTCAGTTTTGACTCTTCCTCTTCGCGTCTATGTGCTGGAGCTCGGAGCTCGGCGGAGGGGAGAGAGGAGCTCGGAAGCGTTCGACGAAGGAGCCGGAGCTCGCGGCGTTTAGGTCGACGGTGGAGACGTCGGGCGTGGAGTCGGAGTTTGGGGCTTCGGCAGCGAAGCTTGGTGCTGTGGTCGGCACTTGGAGAGGAGCTCGGCGAACGAAAGGCGAGGGTCGTTCGGCAATGGGCTCGGCGACGCTCGACGAAGAAGAGGAGCTCGTTCGCCAATGGAGGAGTTGAGCGACGAGGAGGACGCGGCGAGGAGTTTGAGCTTTGAGAGCTCGGCATTGGAGGTTGAAGATGACGAGTCGTCGCTCGAGCTTGGGACGAAGCCAGAGGAAGAAGGGGCCTATGACGGTTTCGCTCGAGGCGGTTCGAGCTCGGAACTCGGTGACTCAGTAGAGAGGAGCTCCGCTCGGGAGCGACGACGGAGAGGAGCTTCGGCGACGGAGGGAAGCTCGGCGAAGCTGCGTTGTCGAGACAGAGGGAGCTCGTCACCGCCATGGCGAGGGAGCTCGTCGAAGGGGAAGCTCGAGATGTTCGAGCTCTGCATCGTGGCTTGATGACCGTGCTTCGGCCATGGCGGGCACTTGGGAGCTTGTGGAAGGAGGAGTTCGTCGACGAGGGCTCGCTCGAGGGAGCTCGGAGCTCGGCACTGTGGTCGGCAAGGAGTTGCGGTCGAGCTCGACGAGGTCTGGAGCTCGGCGGTGACGGGGAGTTCGGAGAAGAGTTTGGGTTTTTGTCTGTCCTGGTTTTGGCGGGAATCATGGAGAAGAAGAAGGGCGGAAGAAGGTGACGTGGGTTATGGGCTTGGATCTCTTAACGGGTCTGAGCCCGGCCCAGTAAAAAAAAAATTTCTTCTTCTTCCTCGCTGCTTCTTGTTCGGCAAATCCGAGCACGGATTTTGAGGCAAATTTTTGGCCATTTTGCAGCTCGGTAGGGCAGTAGCTCGGATGGTAGATCCGAGCTACGTGGCTCGATCTGGGCCGTTGGATGGTGGCACGAATCTCGAGACGGGCTCAGTTCCCAATAAAATACTATCTTGTCGTTTAGCGACGCTGGCAAGATCTGGGCCGTCCGATCGAGATCTTACACGAATGTTGAGGGAAAAGTGATTTTTCTCTGTTTTGGGGCTCGGTTGGGCACTTGCTCGGTTAGCCGACTGGACTCTTTGATGATGGGGTCGGATCGGCACTTGCTCGGCATCCGAGCGGAGGGAAGAGCTCGGATTCGACAGTTGCTCGGATTCGGTTTTGACAGTTGCTCGGGTTTGGTTCGGATTTTTCCCTTGCGCGAGTGGCTCGGCTCGGATTTCCGAGCTATATATTCAGTGCAGTTGTATTGAGATCCACTTTTCCGGTGCTACGGAGGTCCGATCGGGGCGTGCGACCCCTCGTTTCGAAGCTAACTCGAAGATCTACAACTTCTCTTTAGGAGTGGGATGAGAATTCACCCTCCTTCATGGTCAAAATAGCCCCGCAACATCCTTGACTTCATGAAGTTGATAAGTGCTTTGGTCTTGGGAATTTTGGAAGAGGAGCTCCACTCCTAGGGGCGGAGAAGATGTGCTAGGAAGACCCTTGTGTTAGGAAGACCCTTGTAAGATGTGCTAGGAAGACCCTAGGGGCAAAGAAGAGGCGCGAGTGGGTCGGATTGCTAGTCGCTCGGCTCGGAATACCGAGCGACGTGGAGCGATCTGAGCCGTTGGATCTCAGCGCGGATCTCGAGGCGGGCACGGTTTCCAAGAAAACACTATCTTGTCGTGTAGTGGTGGTGGCATGATCTGAGCCGTCTGATCGAAATCTTACGCGAATGTTGAGGGAAAAGTGATTTTTCTCCGTTTTGGGGCTCGGATGGGCACTTGCTCGGTTAGCCGACCGGGCTCTTTGATGTTTGGGTCGGATCGGCACTTGCTCGGCATCCGAGCGGAGGGAAGAGCTCGGCTCTGGAGGAGAGCCATTTGTGAGATGAGTTTGAGGAGCAACTCTTGGAGAGAGTTTTGAGCTCCGAACTCGTTGAGAAGAGGTCCGCTTCGGAGGCGAGCGGAGGGAAAAGCTCGGCTCTGGAAGAGAGCCATTTGCGAGATGAGTTTGAGGAGCAACTCTAGGAGAGAGTTGTGAGCTCCGAACTCGTTGAGAAGAGTTCCGCTTCGGAGGCGAACGGAGTGAAGAGCTCGGCTCTGGAAGAGAGCCATTTGTGAGATAAGTTTGAGGAGCAACTCTAGGAGAGAGTTGTGAGCTCCGAACTTGTCGAGAAGAGTTCCGCTTCGGAGGCGAGCGGAGTGAAGAGCTCGGCTCTGGAAGAGAGCCATTTGTGAGATGAGTTTGAGGAGCAACTCTAGGAGAGAGTTGTGAGCTCCGAACTTGTCGAGAAGGGATCCGCTTTAGAGGTGAGCAGAGCAAAGAGCTTGGCTCTGGGAGAGGGCCATTTGGAAGACGAGTTTGAGGAGCAACTCTAGGGAAGAGTTGTAAGCTCCGAACTCGTTGAGAAGAGGTCCGCTTCGGAAGCGAGCGGAGTGAAGAGCTCGGCTCTAAGAGAGAGCTATTTGTGAGACAAGTGTGAGGAGGAACTCTGGGAGAGAGTTGTGCTCCAAACTTGTTGAGAAGGGGCTGCTTTAGAGGTGAGCGGAGCAAAGAGCTCGGCTCTGGGAGAGGACCATTTGGAAGACGAGTTTGAGGAGAAACTCTAGGGGAGAGTTGTGAGCTCCGAACTCGTTGAGAAGAAGTCCGCTTCGAAAGCGAGCGGAGTGAAGAGCTCGGCTCTAGGAGAGCCATCTGACAGACGAGTTTGAGGAGGAACTCTAGGTGAGAGTTGTGCTTCGAACTCGTTGAGAAGAGGTCCGCTTTAGAGGGAGCGGAGTGAAGAGCACGGTTTTGGGAGAGAGCGATCTGGAAGATGAGTTTGAGGAGCAACTCTAGGAGAGAGTTGTGAGCTCCGAACTCATTGAGAGGAGGTCCGCCTGGGAGATGAGCGGAGCGAAGAGCTCGGCTCTGGAAGAGAGCCATTTAGGAGATGAGTTTGAGGAGCAACTCTAGGAGAGAGTTGTGAGCTCCGAACTCGTTAAGAAGAGGTCCGCTTCGGAGGCGAGCGGAGTGAAGAGCTCAGCTCTGGAAGAGAGCCATTTGTGAGGTGAGTTTGAGGAGCAACTCTAGGAGAGAGTTGTGAGCTCCGAACTCGTTGAGAAGAGGTCCGCTTCGGGGGCGAGCGGAGTGAAGAGCTCGGCTCTGGAAGAGAGCCATTTGTGAGATGAGTGTGAGGAGCAACTCTAGGGGAGAGCTTTAGCTCCGAACTCGCTGCTTATGTGAGAGAATTAACGGTTGTGGGAGCAATTCCGAATGGCGAACCACTTCTAACCCGCTGAAGAGCAGGTTATTTGAAGAGGAATCGAGCCAAGTGTTGGACTCCGAACCATCAGTAGAGGTATTCAACGGTTGTGGGAGCAATTCCGAATGGCGACCACTTCTAACCCGCTGAAGAGCAGGTTATTTGAAGAGGAATCGAGCCAAGTGTTGGACTCCGAACCATCGGTAGAGGTATTCAACGGTTGTGGGAGCAATTCCGAATGGCGAGCCACTTCTAACCCGCTGAAGAGCAGGTTATTTGAAGAGGAATCGAGCCAAGTTTTGGACTCCGAACCATCGGTAGAGGTATTCAATGGTTGTGGGAGCAATTCCGAATGGCGAACCACTTCTAACCCGCTGAAGAGCAGGTTATTTGAAGAGGAATCGAGCCAAGTGTTGGACTCCGAACTCATTGTTTAAGGTTAGTAAGTTACGGGAGCAGCCATGTAGAAGAAGCTGGACTCCGAACCCACCATTCAGCGAGTCATGACTCGGAGAGGTAGAGATGAAGCAAGAGCAACAATTTCCAATGAAAAAACGTAAAGTTTTATTGAAATAAACTAAGTGGTTGCTTCAATATGGCGAGCCCTTATTACATGCTATTGGCCGGATTACAAGTATTGGCCTTATTAAAAATCAAGATCCTGCTTCTATGATAAGGTGAAGACCTCTTGGGAAGAGCCGGGAGGTTCTGAGTCTTAAAGCTCGGCGGGCCCTTCGGTTCGTTTGTTGGCTCCTCAGGGGGGAAGCTTGGCCCCCTCTTTTTGGACGAACTTGGTCAGGTGCCCCCACTGTATGAGTTCTTCGATCTCCTCCTTCAGAGCCCGACAATCTTTCGTGTCGTGGCCGTGGTCCCTGTGAAAGCGGCACCACTTATCCTTGTTCCTCTTCTTGCCAGGTGTATTCATTCTCGGGGGAGCGCGGAGGAGCCCTTCCTTATCCACCTCAATAAGAACTTCTGATATATTGGCAATGAGGGGGGTGAACTTCTCAAACCGAGGAGTCGGGCGACGCTGTCCATTGCCGTCCTTCTGGGATTTTTGGGAGCCCTCTTCGCTTGTGCTCTTCCGTTTATTCCCGAAAGATGTCTCCTCAAAGCCCGGGAGATTCTCGGCTTCTTCAGCCCGAATGTACTTCTCGCTCCTAAGAAGGAGGTCGGCGAAATTATGTGGGGGCTTCTTGGCAAGGGAGGAGCGAAGGCTAGAGTTGAGGACGTTCGATTGGAAGGCGGCCGCTGCAACAGGCTGGTCAAGGGAAGCAATGGATCTCACTTCTGCAGTGAACCTCCTCACATAGTCTCTCAACTTCTCTCCCTTCTCCTGGCGGAGCTGGAGTAACGAGATACTAGTCTTCTCTGTGCGTCTGCTACTCACAAAATGAGTGATGAAGAGGCTCTCGAATTGCTCGAAGGAGAATATGAAAGACGGGGCGAGGCGGGAGTACCACTCCCGAGCCGAACCCTTAAGAGTGGCGGGGAAGGTTTTGCACAGCAAAGCATCGGAAGTTTGGTGGTTTAGCATGAGGGTCTTAAAGCTTTCGATGTGGTCCACGGGGTCCGACTCCCCCGAGTAAGTTTCGAACTTCGGGGGTTCGAAACCTCTTGGGATAGGAGCTTCCATGATGGTCCAGGAGAAGGGAGGTCTGCTCGGGCGGATGGTCCTTCCTCTTAACTCCTCATTCTTGTCTATTCGGCCGATGCGCCTCTCCATCTCATGGAGACGGCGGTAGAGAGCATCGTCCCTTTGACGATAGTCAAACGAGCCTCTGGAATCGTCTTCATAGGAAGGGGAGCGACGACGGTAGCTCTGGGAGCGGCGAGGGCTAGGCATGCGTTGTTGGTTGCTAGGAGCTGGAGGAGGAGTTATGGACCGATGGTGAGGACTTTGGACCCGTGGAGGGGTAGGAGCCCTCTGAGCATTGTTATTGTTGGGTCGGAGGTTGAGGGCTTGCAACACCGTTGCTTGGAACTGCTGGAACTCGGCACGGGTGATGGGTGCCTCATCGTTCCTCGGGTGTTGTCGACCGGCAGGGGAATGAGGTCTTCTCCTATGGTGTTCGGGGGACTCTTTCATCCCTTTTCGGGTAGGGGACCTTCTATAGTCTCGGTGGTGAGGATTTCGCTCATCTGGACGTTGCTGGTGGGAGGCTCCCTCTCGGGCCCGCTTTTCATCCAGACGGCAGCGAAGATCCTCATCTTTCTGCCGGTTGAGGACGGTATTTCGAAGGTCAGGGACCTGAGGACTGTAGGAGGCGTAAGAGTCCGTAGAGGCATTGTGTATCGAGATGCAGTCCTGATGGAGAGGTTGCTTTTGCTTCTGCGGGTTAGGACCAGTGGGACCGTTAGGGGGTTGCTGATTCAGAAGAGGAGGCTAGTCCTGTTGGAAATGGTCCTCGGCCGGAGGAGGAAGTTGCCCCTGTTGCGGAGCGGGATGGACGGGGACTTCCTGCTGTTGATCAACAGGGTTGGGTCCACGGTTGGACCCCCTGGATCTTACTTTTCTGGGAGGCAAGGCTGGAGAAGAGCTAGTCGACGAGGAAGAGGCGGAGGCTATTCGTATGGTTTCCCACAGACGGCGCCAATCTGTTACCGCTGAATCTGGTGTGGGGGTAAACAGATAGAATTTGTGGGTTCGTGGAAAAACCTGAATAGCGAGTCCAAACCTGTTCGTCGGAGTTGGGATGCCGACTCCCGCCGTACACCTGCAAGGAAAGTGCGAAACACCGGGGTTGATCCCGGCGACGCACCCTCCGACGCTCTTGTCAGTAACCAGTGATGATTAAAAAAGAGCTTTAGTTGGGAAAAGAGTGATTAACCTGTAACAGTGGTAGGTGGGGGGTATTTATAGTCGCCGTTGGGATTAGATTAGGAATATGATTCCTGTGATCTGATAAGGCGTAAAATCCTCGTAATCAGATTAGGAATGTAATCCCTTAATTCCCGGTGAGAGGATAGTCACGAATCAGGCCCGTTGATTTGGTTCAGTCAGAGACCCTAATTCTATCCTGTCGGACTGGGTTTGTATCGGATCGGGACTCGTACCTAGTTGAGGTGGATCCGTTCGCGGATTATTGGATCTGTGAGAAGGAGACCCAGTACCCGCTTCGGACCCGTTAGTAGGTGAAATTACCGTTTTACCCCTGAGCTTTAAGATTCGTCTCCGATGTGAACGGTCCCGATTTAATCCTATTTTTAGCCATATCAGTAATGATTGAAATAAAAATACTACTAGAAGTAGAATTATAAGATGTAGAAAACTTCACAGTTGTGGTTGACAAATATTCCAAAAATCATAATAAAGATTCGGCAAAAAACCATGATTAGGGAGTCATTCGAAAAAAATTCATATTTTTTGCAAGACAAAAATCGTTTATAATATCGTTGTATTTAGTAACAACATTTAGTAAATCAAAGGTAGAGTTCCATATCTTTAGAAAACTTTCTAAAATATATTATCCTAGCTTTATACCATTCTTTAAATTCTTGAAGCATAGGATCACTCAAAGCAATAAATGTACACAATTTCTAATTGCAATTATATATGAATCGGCTACTTTCAACGCATTTTGTGCACATAAATTTAAAATATGCGTACATCTAACATAAAAAATTTCATTAGATGGAGGGGCTAATTGTGTTTCTAATGTACTAATCGAAGGATTATTGTTAGATGCATTATCAAACTATATAATAATAAAAATTTTATCACGAATATGATATAAATCACAAACTTCTAAAATACGTGTTGCAATAACTAATCAGCTATGAGGATACGGCAAAGTCGCAAGTGAGATGATTCTCTTTTGAATCATCCAATCACTATCTATCCAATGACAAGTTAAGTCCATCATCGGAATATTGTTATAACCTTTCCAACAATCGGAAGTTAACAATACTCTACAAGTTAAAGAATACAAGAGTGCAATTAAAATGTCTCTCATTTTGTTGTAAAGTTTAAAACAATCGGACTTTAGTGTGTTTCTAGGAATTCTTCTAAAATGTGGATTTAGTTCATTTTAGTTGAAACACTCTACATTCCTACTCTCGGAATAGGAAAAATGTAGCTCATCCTTAATAACTAGTCGGATCATTTCCCGACGAACAAGTTCGGGATCATAGGATTGGCTATCTATTTATCCGATCATAGGGTTGATTTTTTGTTGGCATTGTTGGTCTTGTACTAATTCTTTGTGTACATTTAAAATATGTCGTTTAATTGTGTACTTGTTCTCTCACCCTTCTTTCATTTGTAACTCTTGTCACAATGCTTACAAATTTTATGTTCTACACCCGGATTATTCTTATCGGGGATATAGTCATAAAATCTGTGCCAATCACTTATTTTTCTCCTAGTTTTTCTACTACGAGTGGCTTCGGTTTGTTGTGTTTGTGGGTCAACATTATGCATTTCTTCTTCTATGTCGTATGGAAGGACATCGTGAGATCCTACCATATGATTCGGTATAAATTTGGGCTTTACATGTGGAACTATTGGAGGCCGACGTGAAGTACCGGTGGAATCTTGTCCACTTTGGCTAGTCCGTTACCTCGTGATTTAGACATGGTAATAGTGTATGTGAAAAATAAAACGATTTCTACTATTTTACTAGTGTATGCGAAATAATAGAAAATAATCTATGAGGTATATGTTAAAAAACAAAATCTAAAAATCAATAGCAGGGTTGAGAGAGAGAAAAATGAAAAACCAACAAACAAATATGATACAAAAAATTAGAACTACAAAAAAAATCAAGACAATAGAAGGGTTGTAAATTTTGATATCGTACTTCGCGGATAATCGAATATAGAAATGAGAGAAAATAAAAGTAGAGAGTAGTCGGTAGTCCAGTAGTCACGACGTCACGTAGTCGGTAGTCCGGTAGTCGTTGAAACTTGAAAGAGAGTGAGAGAGAGAGAGCTTCTTTGTTGGAGGAATTGAAGTAGACATAGTTGAGAGTTGAATCAACACCATTCGATACGATCGAAAATTTTCACTTCTTTGTTGTTTGCTTCTTTGTTGAAAAATGATTGAATTGAGTAGTAGTAGTAGAGAGAGAGTAAGAGAGTAAGGTGTGGAAGTTTTTAGATTTAATTAAGGGGGTATTTATAGGGGGTAAACAAAACGAACAAAAAACAAAAAAAAACAGCCAGCCCCAACGGCTCTCTCTGGACCTTTCGACCCACAGGTCGAACATTCGGTCAAACGGGTCCACACCCACGGGTCGACCTGTGGATTGGCGGGCGTGTTTGACTTTGCCAACGGGTTTGCGGACCGGGTCGAGCGGGTTGGGTTTACAATTTTTTCGACCCGGGTAGACCCGCAGATTCGACCTGGACCCAAACCGCATAATTGCGTGTCGGGTTCTAGTGGGCGGGTCGCGGGTAAACCCGGCCCGGTTGCCATCCCTACTCACTACCACCTTGCAATGGATCAAGCTTGGGCCTCAATACTGAAGCCCAAAATTTAATTTTGTACTGGGTCTCCGTATGTATTAACTCCGCATGGCCCATGGTGCTTACTGTTTTACCCATGTTACGTATACTGTTTTAGGCTATGTGTGATTTTAGGGCCTTAGAGCATCTGTAGTCGTTGGCCAATTTTTCAAATTTTGCAAATTTTGGCAAAGAAGGCGCTGTAGTCGTTGGCCAAATACCCAAAATTTGGGTTGCAACGCTACAGTAGTCGGCTATTTGGCAGCCGAAATGGCAATTGCCAAAATATAGCTAACGGAAGATGATTTTTCGTCGGAGAGATCGGACGGAAGATGATTTTCCGTCGGAGAGGTTTTTTTCACTCGCACTCATCGGACGAGGGATAATTCCCCGTCCGATGAATTAAATTTAAAAAAATAAAAATAAAAATTGACGGACGGTAGACAATCTACCGTCCAACACAAATTCAAGCAAAAGACAAAAGCCAAGGACAGGACTTCATCCCTCGCCCAAGACAATTTTGGGTTTTTTGATTCGTTTTTTAAATTTTTTTTTTGTCCTTTTGTGACTGACTTCACTGCTTTTTATTATTATTATTATTATTATTAAATTTTTTCCATTGTCCATCACTTCAATGCATATATATGATTATATATATATATATATATATATATATATATATATATATATATATATATATATATATATATATATATAATCTTTCGTCTGATCCAAATTTTGGCTTTTGACGACTGCAGCGTAAACCCATTTTTTCCATTTCTATTTGCCAACTACCCAAAATCTGACTCAAGACGACTACAGATGCTCTTATACATGAACTGTTTTAGACATGGTACATGAAGTGTTTTAAGCCCATGACCGATGACACATGCTATAATTTATAACGGCTCTCAGTGTGTACTATTCTAAGCTTATTTCAAATTATCTTACCAGCAATGTTGAAAATAGTGTGCTATTGGCGCTATGTGGCGTAGCTCGATAAATACGCTACATAGCAGTATGTGCATAGCGCAAGTACAAAATAGCTTGATGCTATTTGCACGCGCATGCTATTTGTGCTATGCTACCTAGCGCATATAGCGTACGCTATGTATTTTTTTTAATTTCAAATAAAAAAACTAACCATTTAATGAAACTCATCGCATTTCTATTCTATTTGGGGATTTTGTCGCAGATTCGTAGGGCCTTCTAGAATCTATGTTTTTGGAGAGAAACGGCAAGACTTCCCACTCCGGCGACCGCAAGGCTCGATTCCCCTCCTTCCTACCATTGTTGCTATTTGCATATTTGGAATTTGCATTTTGGATTTGATTTTTTTTCTTCTTTTTCTTCTGATTTGAGTTATTCATACACACTGGAAAAAAATTGCAAAGTGTAAACTTAGGCTCTCTTTCTGAATTGAAGAGTTTGATTGTTTATCCTGTTAGTTGCTTTTTCATGCCTAATTAATGTATGTTAAAGGAGCCCGGTCTGACTGCTACCAAAAGATTTGTACCTAGGAGCTTGCTTAAATTAAAAATGCCTTTAAATATCTCCCTAGAGGTGCTCTTTGTTCGTTCAATCGTTTGCTGTTTTACATGCATAATCAACTAATTTTAGACAAAATCCTTATGTATAAATTAGTGCATGGGTTGTAAGTTGTTAATAGGTTTATAGGATGAGCTTAGTTTGTGGCTAAGAAAACTTGGATATAAATATGGTTGTGGATATCATGCTAGAGTAGGATTTTAGTCTCACCTTAGAAAAATCTATAATGGATTAGTTTGCAATTCTTTGTTGTGGGATTCAATTTGCCTATTTAAGGTTATTAACGTCGAATATGGATTATGAATGTCTCATTTTGGTGTGGTATTTAATATTTATCATTAGTAGCCTTAAAAAAATTCTCTATTGTAGTAAATTATTTATAATTTATAAGAATTTGTAGGTAATTAATTTTTATTTTTTAAAAAAAAATCAAAATTCTTCATAGCTTAGGCTATTGTGTTACGCTATTTGTGCTATGCGCTACCGGGACCTAACGCTACACTATACGCTATCATTATTTTCAACATTGCTTACCAGTATAAAAGTTGAGCACATAAGATGTCACATACTCACATTATTTACCTAAGTGCACATCTATATTGGTCGAGTGGTTCCTAACAAAGGTGATTATTTGTGCCTTACTAAATTAAAATAATTCCATTGAACAAACTAATTAGGGGTAAACTCATGAAAACCCTCCAACGAAGAACCGAAATTAAGAAAACCCCCACCGTTAAGTTTCACTTACTTAGCACTCCGCTGTTATCTCTTGCATTTATGGCATTAAATTTGAATTGTGTAATTACCTAAATACCATCATCCTTGTTAATAGGTGGAAATGTATTTTTATAGTAGAGGGGTAATTAAGTAATTACACATTTAAGAATTAACGTACAAATGAGAGATAACAGCATGGTGTTAAGTGACTTTTTTTTTTTTTTTTGGAAGAAGGGTGGGGATTTCTTAATTTTGGACCCAAACATTGGTCGCATGACTTTACCCCTACTGATTACTTACAGTTTAGTTACAAAATTATTGAATGCATATGATATGTCATAATAAATTAGTTTTGAGACGTTTGTGGCTTCTGTTTTGACTTGTGTGTTTTGAAGTCTTTTTTATCAATAAATCACAATGCTTTTTTTTCTCCTCTTGTTTTTTTCTTGAATAAATTAATGTTATCCCTTTATAGTTGTTTTTATTGGTTGTAAAGAAAGGAATGGACACATCCCGTACTGAGTTTCGAAATTTTGTTCATAAATTACAATATTTTAAGGAGATAATGCACTTGTATATGTGGAGGTACAAAAACAGGACTAGTTTACAGGCTTACTGATCTGGACCCGATTCCAGTTTATATGCATTGGTTTGGCTGATGCTATGGTGAGCACAACCCACTTCCACCTTAAGTGGAAGGTACAAGAAAGGGAGTGAAAGAGAGAAGGCCACTGGTAGTGGTGAAGGTTAGAGAGCGGTCCCATTCAGGGTTAAAGAATTTTAGTTACTTCAGGTCATGGATAACTGGTCCATATTAATATGAAAACACACTGAGGTACCCTCCCACATGTACAATCTTTTTTTAGCCGTTTCCCAGAGATCTTTATCATTAACCCAACCTTCATTTTGCTCATTCATGGAGTTGTATTTAGTACCTCTGAAAGGTGATTATCCACCGTTAGTCAGTAATGTGGGTTGGCTTGGATTACTTAGTGTCGCGTGCCTAGGAGGGCAGTGCGCTGGGGGATGCGGAGGAGCTATTATCGTATTGCCCAGCTCCGTAACCTAATGTGGCCGGACCACAGGGAACCTTAGCATGGGGGGACGTCCTAATCCTTTTGCCGCCGCAAGGCTGGCTAATCGTACGCAGCAGGAGCAAGGAAACTCCCCTGGTTCTGGAAGGCACATGAGTTCGAACGCTATTATGAATGTGCGACCGACACTACACTACGTAGGTACCTGTGCAAGTGAGGTGTCGTTCGGTCCTAGAAACGGCGGTAACGACGCGAGGAGTTAACGGCCAGACGTGCTGCAACCTAGCTAGGGATCACCAGTCTTTCGCTCTATAGGGATATCAGGGGGCATAGCACAATTCCTCTTGGAGGAGGGCTTAACAGCGCCAGAGCGCCAAGTGACTGATCCTGCCATAATGTACTCCTACCTATTCTATTGCACCGGCAACCGAAGTTAAACATACATACGACGATCTTCGTGCGTGAAGGGACATTGTAGGCTAGAAGCATAATTTGGACATGCAAGTCAGATCAAAGTTGGTATACCTAGTGGTGTACGGTTGAATAACACATAATAATGTTCCCTTGGGAATGGAATAACAACTAGCAACGGTTGCTAATACGAATTTTTTGTCGTACTGACCCACTTTTTGAAAATATTTAGGAGTCTGACCCACTTTCAAAAACAATTAGCGATCTGACTCAGTTTTGGACATGTCAGCATAAACCGTTATTGAAAATAACGGCATAGGTTATTTACGTGTCGTTATTTTCAATAACGACATCTATTTTACATTTTTTTACCATGCCGTTATTTGGAATAACGGCATCAGTATATTTCTCTTACAAGTGTGAATCTTCTAACTTTAAAAAATTCTAAGTGTGAAAAAAACTTATAAATAATGTCGTTATCCCAATAACGGCATTCGAATGACTGATGACGTTATTGGAGATAACGACATCAGTTATATATAAATGAACTATTGTCGTTGTTTGGAAATAGAGAGGATGAATAATAAGTTAATTTTTTTATTAAAAAATTATAACTGATGCCATTATTTGGAATAACGGCATCAGTTATAAATTATTTTTTTTTAATTAACTTATTCGTCAGAGAAGATGAATAATAAGTTACTTTTTTATATAAAAAAATTTATTCCAATTAACGGCATCAATATTGAGAATGCCGCAAATAACGGGATCTGTTATAAGATTTTCACACTTGCAATTTTTTCTCTAAATGGAGACTACAAGCTGTCGGAAAAAAAATAACCTGTGTCGTTACTCCAAATAACGGCATGACACTTTTTTTAAATATAGATGCCGTTATTGGGGAAAACGGCATGTAAATAACCTATACCGTTTTTTCCAATAACGATTTTTGCTAACGTGTCCAAAACTGAGTCAGTTCGCTAATTATTTTCGAAAGTGGGTCAGAGCGCCAAATATTTTCAAAAAGTGGGTCAGTACGGCAAAATTTGGAGTAACGGCATAGGTTTTTTTTTTTTTCCTGACAGCTTATAGTCTCCATTTAGAGAAAAAATTGCAAGTGTGAAAATCTTATAACAGATGTTATTTCAAATAACGGCATTCTCAATACCGATGCCGTTATTTGGAATAACGACATCAGTTATAAATTTTTTTTATAAAAAAGTAACTTATTATTCAGCCTCTCTGATGAATAAGTTAATTTTTTTAAAAAAAAATTTATAACTGATGCCGTTATTCCAAATAACGACATTAGTTATAATTTTTTTTTTAAAAAAATTAATTTATTATTCATCCTCTTTGTTTCCAAACAACGGCAACTGATCATTTATATATAACTGATGTCGTCGTTATCTTCAATAGCGGCATCAGTCATTCGAATGTCGTTATTGGGGATAACGGTATTATTTATAAATTTTTTTCACACTTAGAATTTTTTAAAGTTAGAAGATTCACACTTGTAAGAGAAATATACTGATACCGTTATTCCAAATAATAGCATGGTAAAAATAATGTAATAGATGCCGTTATTGAAA
Source organism: Hemerocallis citrina (assembly GCA_017893485.1). NCBI lineage: Eukaryota > Viridiplantae > Streptophyta > Magnoliopsida > Asparagales > Asphodelaceae > Hemerocallis > Hemerocallis citrina. Next base: position 35,345,197 of record CM030361.1, read on the forward strand.
ATAACAATACGTAAATAACTTATACCGTTATTTTCAATAACGATTTATACTGACGTGTCCAAAACTGAGTCAAATCGTTAATTATTTTCGAAAGTGGGTCCGACCCCAAAAATTTTCAAAAAGTGGGTCAGTACAGCAAAATTTTCTAGATAAAAAGGCATGACACGTTGTAGCTTCAAGGCAATAGAGACGAGATGTGCAGGGTAACATAGCATAAATACCGCTTGTTTTAAGTCACTTCTCGTTGTTTTCTAGATTGGTTCATTGGTATTTGTTTTTTTTTTTTACGGGAAAAGGTAGGGTAAGTTCCTACCTCACAAAAATATATATTAAAAAACTATGAAGAAGTTTAAAGTACAAAAACAGATCAAGCTAGTTCAGTATGCAACCTGAACCCTTGATCATGATGCTATAACATCCAAAACAAGAAGAGAAGTAGCACTTGGCCTGCTGGCATGCAAAGCCCCAAAAAATAACCCATCAGAGTACAGAAGAAGCAAAAATACGATGAGAAGATCTTCCTGCTGATACAGCTACCATGAGCAGCTCCCCTCCTCGCTCTCAGTCTTGCCAATACGAGCCAGGGCCTCGTGGAGCAATAAGTCTTGCACGTTTGCTTCTGCCATTTCTTTCTCCATTGCCTTCTTCTTCTTGTCGCTGCAGGTCCCATCTAACCATGATCGAAACCAGAAAATAGCATTAGAGATGATCCGATTAGTTGTAGGAGGCTTAGCAGAAAATACACAATCATTCCTAGCTATCCAAATACTCCAGCATATTGCGACAGTAAGAAGGTGCCAAGTGTTCCTTTGTGCCCGTGTGCTAAAACACCATGAGGTAAAACAGTCGTGCATGTTTATTGGTATTTGTTATCTTGTGTTCAAATGAAACTAAATAATCTTTTGAATATTTAGTCTCTGAAATGACTAGTGAATCTATATAAGAGGATTCACAGTCGTTTGCGCCATTTTTTCTATTTTTTGTGTAATGTAGTGCACACAGTCGTAAGCTATTTTGCTATTTTTTGATCATTCGGCTACAGGACAAAGAAAAAAATTGCATTCGAAATAACAAAATGCATATTATAGCAGACGAAACATCGTCTGGATTATTTAATTATATTTTTAAATAATCGGACGAAACACGATGCTTCGTCCGAAGTAAAAAAAAAAAAAAAACTAATAAAATAACCCAGAAATATGGATATGTGGCTGGTGTTTCGTCCCGGCCATTGGTGTAATACCCCAGATCTGAGCGAACAGTCGACTGGTCGATGCATCAGTCGACTGGTACTGCACGGATTTGAGATTGAGATTGAGAAATTTAGTCCCACATGGGAGGTTTGATATGATAATTTGAGTATAAATACTATTAGCCAATGATCAAGAGTCACCAATCCGGTTAACCACCTTTTGAGAGGCAGCCTGTGGTGGGCAGTTGTACTACATAGTATTTATAATTTGTCTGAGTATTGGGGCGGGGCATTACAAAATGGTATCAAAGCCGACTTTCGACACCGGGTGTAGAAGAGGCCTACGATCTGCGGTGCTGAGAGTCATTGATCTCCGGGATCGGTGTTGAGTGTGGTATCCGATCTGCGGTGTTGAGAGTGACTGATCTCCGGGATAAGGGACTATACTACATCGGCTAGAAAGGGCAGTCCTACACGAGATGTGTGCCCTGTACTCAGCGAGGACGCTGATCCCTAAGGGGGGGTGTATGTAATACCCCAGTTTGGAGCGAACAGTCGACTGGTGGGTAGATCAGTCGACTGGTATGCGCGAATTTGAGAGATTTGAGATTGAGATTGAGAAATTTAGTCCCACATGGGAAGTTTGATAGGATAATTTGAGTATAAATACTATTAGCCAATGATCAAGAGTCACCAATCCGGTTAACCACCTTTTGAGAGGCAGCCTGTGGTGGGCAGTTGTACTACATAGTATTTATAATTTGTCAAATTGTCTGAGTATTGGGGCGGGGCGTTACAATTGGGTCACATTTTCTTTTAAAAAAAATTGCAAACTAACATCATTGGTTACTGTGTGCAATTATTTAAAAAAATTGCAAATTTATAAATTGTTTTTGCAATTGTTCAAATGGTCTTGCAATTTTGTAAATGTTTTTGCAATTTTATTTTGCAAAAAAAACCTGCTTAAAACCCAGACAAAATATGTTTCGTGATGTTTCGTCCGGTCATTTTGCAATTTTTTTCCTTTTTGATGTTTCGTCCCGTATATTTTATTAATATTTTCTCAGTTTCTGACTATATAAATGATTATTTAATGACAGATTTGTTTCTTTTTTAACAAATTTATGTATTTTTTTGCCATTCGACGACTGCAGTGTTTCATCAAAATGGATCGCCAAAATATTTATTTTGTCATTTTTTACATTGAAAGACTGTGGATGCTCTCAAGTAATGTGTTCCTTGAATAAGGCTTTTTCTTCTGTTTTAACAAATTATCACTTAAATAAGCAAGAATGATTCTTCATATGTGTTATAAAATTACATGTTTTTTTCTGAATATTTTACTTCGAATTCCTTCTCGCAAATATTCATTATAATCACTTATCACTACTTCTCAGTGCTATCACAACATAAAAAACATCCAATCATTAGGCTCTTGATTCAGTCAAAACAACCCATGCATGACATACAAAACTACATAAACTACTTAATTATTGCACAAAACTTTCTACTATATTTTTGATAATTTAACTTCCTACTAGGTAGTTAACAAACACATACAGTAGTTGACAGAACACCCCAATAGTAGCAATTATTCTTGTAAGTTGCAAAATCACAACCTCCATCTTCAGTCCCATTTTCCTTCAAACTCATGCTGCTACTGCACAGTCATAGTCCCCATCATCATCATCATCATCATCTCCGTCTCCCTCTGCACATTCTCTTGGTCTTTCATAACAACAGAGCTCATCATCAGTTACTTTGCAGTGGTTCACTGCCAAACCGCTGTTCTTTTTGGTTAATGAGGTGGTAATGGCATCAATAGAGACCATTTCTGTCAACCTTTTGGATTTTTAGTTAGTAAAGAAAGAGGTGAGCAAATGAGTCGCCTCTTTCTCTCCTATTGTTGGCTTGAGTTATCAGTGGTGAGCATGTAGCACTTATATAGTATAGAAAGAATGTGCATGGCTCGTGGTGATATAGGCCAGGCATGGGCCTTGAACATGACGATTCTCTTCAACGGTGTGCAAGTCACAATACCCTTCAAAAGGTTTAGGACAAGAGAGAGCCACATCATTTTGTAAGTGCAGTCAGCTATTACAGCCATGCGTATGTGGAAAATAACACTTGATTTATAAATAGCTAAATATATAAGCACCCTGTTCTCACCCATTTGTAAGACAAGGTTTGGTGGATTTGCTTTGTGGGTGTATGAAGATTTTCACACTTGGAAAGAGAAGTGTGTTTTGCTTGTTGAGTAGCTATGGCACTACAAAAATGCAGTAGATATTCTTGTTGTGAGGACCACTAGTCAATTTTGATATCTGAAACTTTAATTGAAAGGGTAAGGTTGTTGTTGAGTCAATTTATGCACCTTTCACTGTACTAAGTACTAACTATGAGTGAGTCCAGTATTTATTGTCTATATTGTTTGATTTCTTGCAGTTAATATCACTGTATGATTATTTATTTTTTTGATAAAAATAGTGACCAGTGTCACCGGTTTCATTAATGATAATTAAGGAAACAACAAGTACAAAATGTTACACCTCTAAGAGAGAGCAATCTAAAAGGCATAAAAGAAAGACAGAAGATACAAGATACAAGGAGTACATCGCAGTAGGAACACAGGCGGAACCACAGGAACACAACCAATATCCCTGGAACCAAAAAGCCAAAAAAGAACTCATCCCAATCTTGTCGACGACAGATTAGTCCCGCCCAGTAATGCCATCCGATCTACTCCTCTTCAGTGCGAAGTCTTTTCCTCACCCCAAGGTGCCCTGCCCAAAAATTGATCAGCTCGATAATTTTATAAAACATAATGAAAAATCTACAATGAATATTACGGAAACATGCATCATTTCTATCACCCAAATAATAGCAGCCACTGTGATGTCCCAGATTCCCCTATACTCTTTCCTAATGTGAGTGTCCCTCCATCTGCCCCACCAGATGTCAATAATAGTTGTTGAAGTTTGCAATACCAAATCCCATCCCCTAAATTTACCATCACTGTATGATTTTATGAGAGGCTAGAGTCAGTCTTTGGAGAGAAACAGGGGTAAAAAGCAGAGAAAGTATTCCATGTGAATCTGGGGTCTTGATTTTATATATTTGGCTTGCTTTTCTCATTCTCAATAGAAATAGATAGAATAGTTAAAAGATTGGTTGAAATGCTTGAGATTGCACAATGCAATCAAAATAGTCACAAGTATCCATTCCGATAAGGACTCTTAACATCATCCACTTTGTATCCTCAGACAAAATCAATAGAATTCATGGGACATGCACTACGTATATAAAACATCAGATTTTTTTATTTTTTATATCTTTTTTTGCTTCTGATTCTGTTAACTCAATAGTGATATTCATCATGCCGAGCTATCAGTATAAACTACTATTGTGTGTCTTATTTTATTTTATTTTTTGAGGAAAAAAAGTACTATCGTATGTACAAGGAAGAGGCTCTGCTCAATTATGAATCTAACTCAAGAACTATTATTTGAGCCCTTCCAGGAATTCATACCATACTTTCTCTTCAAGGTATATAAGTTTAAGGCTTTCTGTTTTTCGTGTTTACATTATTTGGCCATCATTAATGTATACTTGTCTTCTTTAGACAAAAGTTTATTAGGTTCTGAATGTTGTAAATACAATTGCCTTATTTTCCTCGAGTTTTTCCTGAAGACTATTGTTCCGTTTAGGTTTGTTTTAAGTTCAAGTTTGAACTGACAAATTTCTGTAATGTATATACTGGCCAATGCACATGAAAATTATGTGGAGAAAGAAACTTAGTTTATAGATCATGATGAACTCAAGTTTATTTGGTGCTTTGGTACGCAGAAGAAACACATTGTGTCAATGTCCAAGCAATGAAAACTGACCATAATATGATGTGATGAATTTTGATTCCATCAATTGCAAGAGTCTCGAAGAAAAGGTAATAACTTCTGTTTTTATGAAGAATGTAAGAAATATTAACTGATTCTACATTCTATTTTTCTACTCATAACAGAACGAGATTTGAAACCAAATATTCATGATGATGAATCCCAGTGAGATTTGGAGGATATTTTCATCGGCAAAGATCAAGGTGTCTTTTGGTTTGTAATCCATGACTTCAAAAACCTGATTAAGGAAAACCATAGAAAGAGGAACTACGCATTACGACTTTTCAGTATCTCTTCCTCGCAGATTGTAAGTAGAGGACTGAGCCAATCCAGAACTTCTTAAGGGGTCCTCTTCTCGAATAATAAATTCAAGAGGATGCATACCCAGAGGACTTGGTAATTGAACTTCCATTTGATTCCCTTTCATACTAAGTACTAAAATGTGTCATTTTTATTTATTATTTTCTATCCAAATAGTACTTGAAAATCTTAAATAACTATCAACAATACATTCTCTTCAATAAGAGAACTCTCACTACATTCAAACATTAAACTCTTGATTATGCCAAAAGCACATGCCATCCAAATATGAACTATATAGCTACCATATATTGCAGATAACTTCTTAGGATACTAATTTATTAGCGAACGCCTGCCTTTATTGTTCGTACATCACTAAAATAGGAGTAACTATAAGTTGCAGAACCACAGCATCTTCAGCGCCATTTTGTTAGACTTATGCAGCTGCAGCACAATCATAGTCCCCATCATCGTCATCGTCACCATCTCCTCTTGTAGATTCTCTGGGGATGTCACAGCAACAGAGGTCATCGTTCATTGCCTGACTGCTTTTCGTCTGGGCATTAATAGATGCCATTTCTTCAATTTGAGAGAGAAAATTTGTGTGTGAGTGGAAATGATTCTTGCCTTTCTTTCTTGGTCTCACTTATGACTTGAAGGGAGAGCATGCAGCACTTATATAGGACAGAAGCAATGTGCACGACTCGTGGCGTTGCAGGCAAGCACGAACTATGCCCGTGGCGATTCTCTTCAAGGGTGTGCAATTCACACTACTATTCAAAAAGGCTGGCGACAAGAGAAAGCCACATCAATTTGTCTGTACAGTTAGCTCATGCCTGTGCAGTGATTTAGTTATTTGTTAGTAGGAAAGTGGAGTGTGCCTGCTTGTGGAGCAGCTGGGGCACTGCAAAAGGTCAGTAGAGATTCTTCTTTGTTTTGGTTATGACTTATGAGGACCACCTGGTTGAGGATTAAGGCTATTTGATATCTGAAGATTGAAATGAAAGGTGGAGATATGTTTGAGACAAATTATGCTGCATTCACTTTAGTCACCATGAGTCAGTCATGTGTATATCTTGTTTGATTTGTGCAGTATCTTGCCTGTATGGTTCCATGCTGAGACTATGGTCAGCCTTTGCAGATAATTATGGGTTAGAGGCAGTGTGGCATGTGATTGTAAAAGTGAGGTTTCAGTTTTGTACACCCAACTTGCTTTTTCCATTCCCAATAGAAAATCCACAGAATAGCTGAAGACTAGTTGAATGAAAAGTTGTGAGGATAATAATAAATCAGATCAGAGTCAGAAAATTACTTTGAAAAAAGCTCTTCTTCTCTTTGAAACTTGATAGTATATTTAGTTTGGGTCTTCAGCCTTAACTCCGAAAAGCGACTAATCTTTTAATAGTTCTAGATACATTAGGTACCACATGTTTATCAGAATTTGCCTCAACGTTCATATTCGTTCATGAATTGATAAGAACTGAGAAGATTTTACATGCATTGCATATGCAAACAACCCTGTATGCCTCACTGAGCTTTTCTTTAATACTTATGCTTGCAGATTCTCAGGCTTCAAAGAGGTTAATGAAGGGAGGGCTTTTCATGCTTTAGTACAAAGCAACATTCTGTTATGTAGACGAATTACGAACAAAAGCTTGTGCATTATCAATCTTTAACTAAAGTGCAGAACTACCTGCACGATACATCCTGTTTTCTCTATTCATGGACACCTTTCAGACAATTTTTCGTCTATTAAGTTTCAGGCCATACACAGTGTTTCCTTGGTTCTAAAGCTGGAAAGCTGATACTGTAGCCCATATTACATGAGGCCCACATAAGTATTTGTACTAGGCCAAATAATTCATAAAGGCGTTAGCCCAAATAAACCAACCAAACAAATTGAGAATACTGTAGCCAAGTATCCCTATATTTCAACTTTTTTTTTATATATATATAAAAAGATGACTAAGTCATACATACCTTATGTACTTGTTTTATACTCCTTTGCTCATACTAGGAAAGGTATAAGAGGAAATTTCATTCATATAGAGCAGTTGTACACATCCAATGGGACTTTATATTAGGGATCTACATCATTCATCATATCTTTATGTTGTGATACATATGCTTTTTAATTTTTACTCGTTCATGGATAAATTTTACTAGACCTCCCTACATTTGGGGGGTGTTGCACCACCCCTAATTTTGAGTGACACTCCACCCCCTATGACTTCACTTTTGTTGCGACTTGCAACCCCTTATGCTATTTGACTCTTTTTCCCCTTTATATCTAGCACATGAAAATGGCATGAATTCTTTTTAAAGGAAAAAATGGCACGAAATTATTCCGGTTCTGGGGGGAAATTTTTTTTAGCAGGAGTTTTGTTCCATTTCTGAAAAAAGTGTCGGAATTTTTCTGGGGGAAGAAAAAATGGTGGAATTAATTGGGAAAGTAAATATATTATACAATGGCAAAAGAGTCTTAGAGCATCCACAGTCGTTTGCTTATTTGCCATTTTTTCTTTTTTTTTTACTGTATCGCACACACTTGTCTGCTATTTTGCCATTTTTTTGACAAAATCGCTACAGTAGAAAGGGACGAATAGCAATCGATATAGCAAAATGCATATTATAGCAGACGAAACATCTGGATTATTTAATTATTATTTTAATTGATCGGACGAAACATGGTGTTTCGTCCGAAGTTTAAAAAAACGAATAAAATAACCATTAAACGTGGGAATGAACATGATGTTTCGTCCCAATTTGAGACGAAACATCATGCTTCGTCCCAATCCAAATTATAAAAAAAAAATTTAAATTTTAAATTTTTTTTGCAATTATCTAAATTGATTTTGCAAATTTTTAAATTATTTTTGCAAAAAAAAATTACAATTTGTTTATTAAAAAAAAATTTGCAATATTTTTTTACAAAAAAACCCTCCGGAATTTCCGGACGAAGCACCATGCTTCGTCCAGCTACAGTGAACTTTTTGGAACTTTTTGTAATATTTTTAATTGTTTATGCAAATTTTAAAATTTATTTTGCAAATTTTTAAATTGTTTTTGCAAATATTATTTACAAACTATTTTTAAAATTTGTTTTTGCAAATTTTTTTTGTAAAAAAAAACTTCCTTTTTTTTCCCTTTTTGGGACTTTCGTCCCGTAATTTTTTTTAGTTACAGACGAAATATGATGTTTCTTTTTTAACGAACTTATGCATTTTTTTGCCATTCGACGACTGCGTTTCGTCGAATTGGATGGGTAAAAAATGCATTTTGCCATTTTTCACATTCAACGACTGTGGATGCTCTAACCTTAAAAACTATCGGGGTTATGGTGTAAAAGAGAGGTGCAATGGAAGTAAAGCCATAGATAGGTGGAGTGTCACTCAAATCTCCCGGGAGTGCCACAACCCCAAAATCTAGGGGAGTTATTAAATTTATTCATACTTAAAACATTATGAGAAAGCATCGAAAGCATACATACAAATCGATTTTGATACACAGTATTTTGATATGTAAATTTGTACATCATCTATTATTGATTATATCGTGTATGTATAACTACTTTATAGGGAAAAAATTATCTCATATAAGTATTTGAGTTTTTTTTTTTTTTTCATAGTTAATACTTATATTATACTTTGTTGTTTTCATCTGGATTTAGTGAATTAAAGAACCGTACGCCACAAAATATTAATTGTTAGATGCTTACATTATTTACTACATGTTTAATCCAATTTGACTTACTGTACCATGAGACTCCTAACTCCTTGTGATCTTGATTCTACCATGAGACTCCATGTGATCTTGAATTTAGTTTAATCAAGATTCAAGACTGATGTTTTGAATGCGAATTATTTTTAAAAGCAAATTTGACCTTTTTGACAAAACGACTTAGAATAGTGTTTTACATTGTCGGATGTATACAAAGAGACATTGCTTTGTAGGTAGTGGGCTCTCTTAATTTAATAAACACAAAAAATGGTTAACAAATCTTGGTATATTGATCCTATTTACAAGCTGCAACTTTGTCTAGCCACCCTAAATGAGGGACAGATTCGTGAATAGGACAGTGGAGTAGTTAGAAATGTATGTTAGTACTAATAATTGACAGTTTTCTTATTCTGATTTGAGTAATCTCTCTTTAAAACAATTGTTAGAGCATCCACAGTATGTGTACTATTTATGTAAAAAAATGTATTTTATAGCAAACGAACAAGCTGTGTACTCGTTTGCTATGTATGTATTTTTTGCATAAAAAGTAGCAGTACATTGCTATATATGGCACAAGATATAGCAAAATGTATAATATAAGAGATGCAACTTTAATTTGCGTCCGACGAAAAAAAAATATTTTTTTAATTCGTGAGACGCAATTTCACATTGCGTCCGACGTCTTTTTAAAAAAATGGAATTTAATAAATGAAATGTACGATGGGAGCTCCTTGGACGCAATGTGAAGTTGCGTCCAAGGAGGGACCTACCTTTTTTTTTAATAAAAAACTTAAATAACCGTTTTAATTAATAAAAAAATTCATAAAAAATTCTTTAAAATTGTGGGACGCAAAGTGAAGTTCCGTCTGAATATTTTTTATATTAAATTTGTATAAAATATCATTCGACAACTACAACAAAGACACAAAATACTATATGCATTTATGTATTTTCTAAACAATCACGACTGTGGATGCTCTTACAGAAAACAAAATGGATCACAGATATAGATTTACAACGCTACAGGAGAAATGAAATTTCCACATAAAGTTGAAAATGAGAACGAGCATTTCAATTGTCTCACTTTATACCTTTCGTTTCAGGAGTACCCCTATAACTTATTGACTATCCCTACACGGGTGGGAGTCCCCCTATCCCAGTACCAGTCCTAGTCCGGTTGGTCATTCACCTTCAAGTGCTTCCCATTTCTCAAAGTCGGAAAGTTGGCTTCAACCTTTAGTCCGGATTGGAGAATACCTATACTCATCCCACGGCGCGAAGCCAAGAGTTATTGGTTAACCAGCAGAGTAGGGGTGAGTCCCACGGGGAAGCCTACTCATTCTCGATGAAGCAAAGGTTGCTGCGAAAAAGAAGCTCAAACAAAACAGCCGAGTGGGTCTGTAGTAGTCGGGAAGTCTTGTTCTCTGCACCATAAATATTGAGCACTCTTTCTTCTTGGGGGTGGTTTGACTGGATTGAAAAACACTATTTGAAAATGAATTTTGTTGAGATGTGATGTTCACAGCTTTGTTTATGAGTAAAAAAAAAAAAAATGGCTTTGACTGGATTTTGATGAAAGAATACTATAACACTTTTGAGGGCTTTTATTTTCAAGTCAAAATGAGAAAAAATTGATAGAAGTGCAATATTTATAGATTTTTTAATTCGTTTTTTATGCTCTCTTTTAAAATTATCCAATTAAATAATTTCACATATTTTTCTAAAATTATTTTTTATTATTTTTTAAATTTGTCTTTATCTCTCTTCTCTATCTTGCACTGCAATAAAATTAAATCCAAACAAACTATATTTTTATAACTTTTTTTTAACTTTTTTTTTAAATAGTCATCTTTTAGATCGGATATATTTTAACAACCAATCAAACCATATGTTGATGTTGTACACTTTTTGCTATCATTGTTTGCAAAAAGTTAAAAACTTTTTTCCTCTTCTAGTAAACAATCAACTATCTTCAAGCTTTTTTTAACAAGATCATATCATCCATAAACACAATAACACATCACTCCTTTTCTCAATGTAAAGGTTTAGTGCAAATATTAATGTGTTCTCTATGATAGAGAGAATTATTCCAATGTCTCACAAAATTATACTTTAGGCTGGAATCAAAATTTAACTTTCTTACTTAACATTAGATAGCCTTGTTCTATGCACTATGTTCATGGGACGTTTGGTACGCGCTATTAAACAAGAGAATTTATGATTTTCTTTGGATTATCTGGTTTGGTAATATATAATAATAGTTTTGGAAGAATTGTAAAATTCTTATGAGAATCAAAGTCCTTTGTTGGAAATGATATACATTCCTCTTTAAAATGGTGTGATTTGTGGATTCCTTCACATTAAAAATAATTGAAATTATTACGTTACCAAATCACTCTCTATATTTTTGATATCTTTCCCTTATCATATTGTCACTCTATATTTTCTCCAACAAATTTGTTACTCAACCTTATTAGGATGAGATTTGTGCATATTTATTTATATATAAAGAAAAATATCTAATTAAAAACTGAACAAAATTAGATAAGTATAATATATATTTCAGTATAATGTACCAATTATAACAATAGTATCCACCATTATTAATTAAAAAATTGAAGGAGAAACCCTCTGTCAAATAATTAAGCCATAAATAATATATTTTATTGATAATTATAATCCATGTATGCCTAAGATTAAACATTTGTACTGCGTGCATTTCATTTTTTCTTTTTGTTATGTTTTTCATCTACCTGGTTGGAATATATTAGAATCATAATGTAACTTTTTGAGTCATTTATTTGTTATTGTACTCAGGTTTTATAAAATATATATCAGTATTGGTTTTGCACATGTCACGCATAAAAATCATAACAAAAATGGCTCGGTTATATTGGTGTATTTTTAAAATAAGCCAAAATGGTATTTTCGGTAATGCCTACTATAGCGAATGATTGATGGGAATAAATTGGTCTATATCAAACACAGTAATAAAATCATCTTTAGAATGGAATATCTTGTACCAAACATAGTAATATAACATTCCTCAGAATCATGATTCATAACCTTACATTCCTGGAAATCCATTCATTTAAAGGAATTCTCCAATCCGTTTACCAAACGACCCCTTAAGGCCCTTATTCTCATTGATATTGTACACTTTCTAATCTCTACTATTTTAATGGGAGAGTTCGTCACCAAACAAACTCAATTTGTAACCAAAAAAATACGTGTATTGTAAAACAACAAACACGTGCAATGCACATGCATAACTAATATAAAAGAGGTCTTAGGTTCTATCCCACATAATATCAAATTATTTTAAAATATATATATTTATAAAGACGTGCATCACACATGTAAATTATTAGTAGTATTAATGTCAAGTTTAACAATCAAACATGACCATGTATGTTTTTTTCCCTGCTAAATATGCAGGTATGTCTTTCGAGTTAAAAGATGATCAAACCAAAATCCGGTTTCATTAATAAAACAACCTTCCATGTTAATATTCAATTTTCTAACAAATCGTTCATGTTACCGCTAACTCTGGTGTGGGGGTAAACAGATGAAATTTGTGAGTTCGAGAAAAACCTGAACAGCAGATCCAAGCCGTCCGATTCCTGCCGCAACCTGCAAGGAAGTGCGATACACCTGGGTTGATTCCGGCGACGCACCCTCCGACGCTCTTGTCAGTAATTAGCAGTGATTATGAAAGAGCTTAAGGTGGAAAAAGAGTGATTACCTGGTCACAGTGGTGGAGGGGAGGTATTTATAGTCGCCAGGGGAGTGATTAGGGACCTGATTTCCTGTGTAACTGCCAGGAGTAAAATCCTCACAGTCTGTTTAGGAAACTAATCCTTGATTCCCGGTGAGAACAAATCAGGCCCGTTGACTTGGTCAGATCAGTGACCCTGATTTGCCTCTTGTTGGTCTGGGTTCGCCTCGGGTCGGGACCCGTACCCAATTGGAGTGGACCCGTTTGTGGATTATTGGATCTGTGAGAAGGAGATCCAGTAACCGTTTCAGACCCATTTGTATGTGAAATTACCATTTTACCCCCGAGCTTCAAGATTCGAGACCAATCTGGACGGTTCCGATTTAACCCCATTTTTAGCCATATCAGTTCACGTGATAAAGTCCCTTATAAAACAGCAAGAATTTCTCTCTCTAGATAATCTAGAGAGAGAAACTATTCCAAACAAATTCAAAAAAGATATCCAAGATCTAGATCTTAGATTGGAGGGGCGGCGGCTAGGGTTCATATCCCCCCCTGTTCCCCTTGTTCTTTGCCGATCAGCCACCGCCTCTCTTTCCTTCGATAATCTCCTCCCGCTGCAACTCCGGCATCGGCCTAATCCGAGCTTTGGTGGGATTGGTGAGCTCCTACGTTAAGGAGCTCACGGAGGCAGAGCGGGTTCCAACAACCTAACCTTCGTCCGCATCTCCGGTGTGATTCTCCCGTCGTTCTATTAGCCGTCGTCGATTCATCATCCCGTCGATGGATCTGAGCTCCACCATCGATTCATCACCTCGTCGACATCTCCACTAATGAAGACGGCCGCGAGAGCGACCGACCTCTCACTGCAACAGCTCTAGCGGTTGCGGAGCCTTCTTCGGTGTAGATTAACGGTGAGGAGCTGGTGAGCTCCTTTGGTGTTGAGCTCGCGGGTGACGGCAGCGATGTCATCGCTTGGGCCGCTGCCACCGATTGGCCTCGCCAGTGGTGGCAACCTCCTCCCCCGACGGCCACAGCCATCGCGACATCGCCACTCTCCTCCTCATCACCGACCTTGACATCGGCAACGCCACCGCCCATCAAGGCGAGAGGAGATCACTTGTTGTTTGTTTGGAGTTTTTGGTTTAGAGAGAGAGAGGATGTTGCTCATCACTACTCTTTTTTTTGTATGTGTTTGTGTATGTGTGAGAAATCGCCGAAGAGAGAAAGAGTGTGAGAGAAGTGAATGTATCTTCTTCACGGCTCTCTCTTTGACTGTAGCTTTGGTTGGGGTGAGTGATTATATTATTTGCGAGTATGTAGGAAGAAAGGAGGAGTTGGCAGGGTTCGGCGGATGACAAAATCCCGTCTGACTAGCTTCAGGCGGGTGTGCGCGTACCATAGAGGCGGTGCGCGAAGCTAAATTGGCATACGAACAATTAGACAGGGGCGAACATTGTGATTGGGCCCAAAGATGGGGTCCATTACAATATTAGAGGAGATAGGGTGATGACTATCGGTTGGTTGGCCCACCCCAGAATTGTTGGAGGGATTTCTTGTTTGTACTGATTACGTTGCTTTATATTTTATTCCATGTTTGTAATTTGTGCTTTGGTCTTTGAATTTGTTTTGTTAATTTTTAATTAATAAAACAGTACGGCTATATTGCATTTTTTCCTTACAACAAAATTAAAAATAAATCTTTCACATGGTACCACAGGACTGCAGAACTCTTGAATCAAGTGAACCAGTCTAAAAAATCTAATTAGGGTTGTTGAAAACTGGAAGAAAACCCATCACCAATTTCTTCCCATCTTTTTTTTTTTTTTTTTTTTTTGAATTAATTTCTTCCCATCTTTATCCATCTACTCCTTTGAATTCCAATTAACCCAACATTTATCCCTCCAACGTCATCCACTTTCAAAATTCAGGATTTTTTTTCCCTTTTTCCCAATTTTCAAACTCACAGTGCCTAATTGATTTGATCAACTGTTTTCATGTGAATTCCAAAAACATTGAGGCCCCTACTCTATACATCCCCACTTCGGATTCTGTCCTTAAAGAGATTTATTTTCCCTAGATCTCTGAAGTCCACCAAGTTGGGGCAACTTGATTTGGCTGCTAGCCACCAACTTGCCCATTTCCTCTTCTCCCATAAATTTTCTATTAAATTTTCTTGATATAGAGAGGGAAACAAAGATGCTGTTGCTTATCAGTTGTGGGGTCCTATATCCTATCTTAGTCTGACTGTGTTAAGAGAATGCTTACAAGAGAAGAGCTATCAGCAAACAAAGATGACATCAATCATATTCCTACTCTTTGCCAAGCCAATTGTGCTGTCATTTCTTTAAATTTTGGGTTGTAGTAAGTTCGGAATAGGTTTTAAATGGGGGGAAAGTCGAGAAACCCCTTCGCTATTGGCAAATAGATAGTCTTGTTGCGTTACTTTCTTTATTCCTGTTAAATATGTATTGTAAAATAAGTCCATTTTACTCTTATTCTTTGTTTGAATTATATATTTTCGTGTTAGTGGAAACATCTATATCTACAATATGAGAAAGAAAGGTCCAACTATCTCCTCTATCTTTACGATTATTTCGTATAAATTAAAGGTTCGACTATTTTTATACTGATTATAGGCTACCGAACATAATCTTCTTCTTTTTTTATAATAAAAAGATGACTATATAGTGGTCGCTTCATTAATGATAATTAACGAAGCAGGTCCAATAATAACATTTTTGATCATCTTCTTTCTTTATCCTAATTTAAGACATGCATAAAGATAAAGACTTTAAATACAGTATTTTAAGAGTTGAGAGTAGATGCATAATCCACATTATTGTAATGGAAAAGGTAGCAAGAAAAGGGAAGATGGTTGTATTCTAAAAGGCAATATGTTTTTGTTGAAGGAATCATTTCTCTTTGGTGTTGATGGAATCATTTCTCTTTGGTCAGATACATTTTCATGGTGAAACAAGCTAAGATTATGGAAATGGATGTGAAAGGGTGATGGTCTAATTTAGTTAGAATCTCCTAAAAGGAGTGGTACTGCTCAATAAGAATAAGAGTAGTCCTGGATTGTCATGATTCCCAAAATACCTAAAACATTTTTTGATGGTTCTGGCTTTTATTATCTCACCCAAATAATTGAGTATTGCCTTGGTAATATATAGGAAATAATTTGCTCACTTTGTTTACTTTTTTACCTCTGCAAACTTCTATGGCCAAACAAGCTGGCTTCATTGTTTACATTCAATCCGCAATACATAATACTCATGTAAGACCACTAAATTGTTGTTAGAACACGAATTTTATAAATCTGAAAATTACTAACAATATTTGTGAAGAACAGAAATTACAGAAATAAAAGATAACAAACCAAAAGCTTTATACAGAGTCGAGATTAAGATCTCTCTCCTTAAACCAAAATTCGACCCGTAGTGTAACGGTGGCTGGCGAATTGCCTCCAGGATACAACTGTATACCTTTCTCTGAAGAGCAGCACCCAAACTCCAGAAATTCCAGCAAACTGTGCTGTGATGTACTCTCAGTTTTTGACACAGAGGAAGAAGAAGAAGAAGAAGAAGTGTAATTCGGATTCACAAAATCTGTACTCCTGGCAGACAGGATACAGTAGTCTTATAGGAGAAATGGAGACTCTTGAGAGTTTCATTACTCTGTAACAGTAGAGTAATGGTCCACTACTCTACAATAGTAGAGTAGAGTGGTGGTTCAGATTCATAACTTGTGAGCCATTACTCTGCTGTTACAGAGTAATGGAATCAGTTACCGAATGTGAAAAGCCTCATCAGTGCACTAGAAAAGAAAATTTTTGACTGGGGTAAAAAAAAAATTAAGCCAGAGCCAAGTCAGACCAGACCAAACCAAGCGAAGCTGAGGCCGGAGCCGGGCTGGGCCGAGCGCGCACACGCGGGTGTGTGTCTGTCATTTTGGCTGAGTCCTCTCTCCACTACACGTTAGTGGTAACCCCCGGGCCACGCTCTTTAGTCCAACTTTTTAGTATATATATACTAGAAAAAATCTTTCCCCATTTCCGATATGGGACTACACATTTCCTCTAAGTTTCCAAGTTAGACATTTTGAGTACCCAACTTAAGACTAACATTTCTCATTCATACGGAATTCGTTTTTGGCAAATGAGTACACCACGAAATAGTACTCGACGAGAGGATCGCAATCCACTCATTTTTCAGTGTCGCCGGTGGCCGGAGCCTGCCGGAATCCGGCCCGAAAAACTATAAAAAATAATTCCAACAATCTCCCACATGAATGGAAATTACCAGACTATGTAATCCAGACACGACATAAAAAGACATGACAGAAAAACTCTGAGAGTACAATCAGAAAATTACTGCATCAGGAATGGTAGTAATTTTTCAACTTTGAACCACCCTTAGTAAGTAGCTATCGGATTCACTTGACCAGGTAGTGAACATGATGTCTTGAACTTCCCGGGCTTTGATGTGAACCTAGACAATAACTATCACATAGTTTCATCTCCTCACAGAACTAAGTTCTCTTGTTGTGTTCATTTTGGCCTTGAACAACCCTGGTTAATCGTGAGTGAACTTGGAGAATGTAGCTTCTTTCCATTATACTAGAAACAGCCCATTTCACACTCACAAGGTGAGTGCCCATAAAGAGTATCCTGCCATACCCCACTTTTATTTCAAAGCTATGGGAATCATTAAAAGCCAAGCTTATCCTAACTCTTTGTAGACAGCACTGTTTTATCATCCTAAGAGTGGGTATGAGATTTTAATCTCTCAGTGCTCCCGTTGATTCAACAAGATTTAGTTGTCTCCTTGAACCTAGATCTTGGGATCTCCAGTTCCTAGGTAGGGTTTCCATCAAGTATCCTCTTTCGTCATAGGCTTTAAACCCATTCCTCTTGACGATCTCACAATTTGCTCTCGCAAAAAACTTTTATTAAATGGATCCGATAGATTGTCGGCCGATTTTATATACTCTATAGAGATTACTCCATTTGAGAGCAGTTGTCTAATGGTTTTGTGTCGTCTTCTGATATGACGAGACTTACCATTATACATACAACTCAGTGCTCGTGCTATAGCCGATTGGCTGTCACAGTGTACGCATAAAGCAGGCACTGGTTTTTCCCATATAGGGATATCCTCTAAGAAGTTTCGAAGCTATTCTGCTTCCTCTGCCGCTTTGTCTAAAGCAATAAACTCAGATTCCATGGTGGATCTGGCTAATAACGTTTGTTTAGAGGATTTTCATGACACAGCTGCACCACCAAGTGTGAAGACATACCCACTTGTGGATTTTTAGTTCTTGGAGTCTAATATCCAGTTGGCATTACTGTAGCCTTCTAGTACTGCTGGATATCTGGTGTAATGCAGTGCATAACTCTGAGTATGTCGCAAGTAGTTCAATACTCTAGTTATTCCTTTATAGTGACTTCGTCCTGGATTACTCGTGTAGCAGCTTAATACATTTACCGAATGTGCTAGGTCCGGACTTGTACAATTTGTTAAGTACATCAGACTGCCGATTACACGTGCATATTCCAATTGTGATATGCTTTCGCTTTTGTTTTTGAACAAGTGAAGACTGGGATCGACGGGACTTTTGGTTATCCCATTGGAGTAATTCTTGAATCTTTGAAGTACTTTCTCAGCATAATGAATTTGAGACAAAGTAATTCTCTCAGACGTCCTGAAAACTTTGATTCCTAGTATGACGTCTGTAACTCCCAAATTTTTCATGTCAAACTTGCCACTAAGCATGCTCTTAGTTTGTTTGATATTATCGTTATTGCTTCCAATAATGAACATGTCGTCTACATACAGATAGACCAAAATGTATCCATTTGGAGTATCTTTGATGTAGATACACTTATCACATTCATTTATTTTGAAACCATTTGACATCATAACATTGTCAAATTTTGCATGCCACTGCTTTGGAGCTTGTTTCAGTCCGTACATGGATTTTATAAACCTGCACACCTTGTTTTCCTGTCCAGGAACTACGTAACCCTTATGTTGTTTCATGTATATTTCTTTTTCTAAGTCCTTATTTAGAAATGCAGTTTTAACATCCGTTTGATGTATTTCCAGGTTACGTAGAGCTACAATAGTTATCAACATTTTTATGGAAGTTATTCTTGTAACTGGGGAATATGTATCAAAGAAATCTAGGCCTTCCTTTTGCCTAAATCCTTGTACCACAAGTATTGCCTTGTGCTTCTCTATTGAACCATCTGGTTTCAATTACTGTTTGAAAATCCATTTGCATCCTAGAGCTTTACATCCAGAAGGTAAATCGACTAACTCTCATGTATGATTCTGCATAATGGAGTCTATTTCACTTTTGATTGCTTCCTTCCACATAGGAGCATCCGGCATAGACATGGCTTTCTTGGAAGTTCTGAGCTCATTCTCTAACAGAAAGGCCGTTACAAAGTCAAGACCAAATGATTTTGATGTTCTAGCCCGTTTACTTCGTCTAGGCTCATCAGTATCATGTTCCGGTTCATCAACCGAAGTGCTTGCATTTTCTTGTTTACATGTACGTTTGGGGTACGTAGTATCCTTACACAGAAACACGTGTTCAAAGAAGAAAGCATTTCTTGATTCCATTATTGTATTCACATGCGGTATATCTGATTTGTATACCAAGAACCGATATGCACTACTGTTGTGTGCATAGCCCATAAATATGCAATCAATCATCTTAGGTCCGATGGTGACCTGTTTTGGGTTAGGTACTGCCACTTTTGCTAGACACCTCCACACTTTGAGGTATTTATACGAAGGTACGTTACCTTTCCACAGTTCGTATGGTGTCTTGCTGGTTTTCTTGTGAGATATTTTATTGAGAATGTAGTTGGCAGTCAGCAACGCTTCTCCCCACATATTTTGAGGTAAGCCAGAATTCAACAACAAGTTATTCATCATCTCCTTTAGAGTTCGGTTATTGCCCTCGGCAGTACCATTTGATTCGGGTGAGTAAGGAGCAGTTGTCTGATGAACTATTCCATGTTCAGAGCAGAACATATTAAATGGTGCATTCTCCTCCTCTATTACTCCTAACGATTTTAATCGTTTTGCCAAGTTGATTCTCAACCTCAAGCTTATATTCTTTGAATTTATCCAAAGACTCATTTTTGCTATGTAACAAGTATACATAACATAATTTTGTGCAATCGTCTATGAATGTCACAAAGTACTTTTTGCCACATCTGGTCTGCACATATTTTAAATCACAAAGATCAGTGTGAATTAGACCTAGAGTTTCTATGTTTCTTTCTACAGAACGTGATGGAGTTTTAGTGAGTTTGGCCTCCGTGCAAACTTCACATTTTTCGGAGTTATCTACCTTAAATTTTGGTAGAAAATTAATATTAATTAATCTACGCATAGAATTGACATTAACATGGCCTAGTCTTTCATGCCAAACAGAAGAAGACTCAACAACATAGGCAATATGAGTTATTTCATTAACATTGGGAACAACAGGAACAATAGTGTTAGGGATGATTGTCATTACATTAAACTTGAATAGTCCATCCATTACATATCCTTTACCCAAGTACACCCCATTCTTAGACAATACAAAATTATCAAAAACAAGAATAACCTTAAACCCATTCTTGCTTAGCAAAGAACTTGATATCAAGTTCTTTCTAATATCTGGAACATGCAACACATTTGTGAGTTTTAGTTCCTTACCTGAAGTCATCTTCGGCACTATCTTCCATGTTCCTGAAATTTTGGAGGTGGAAGAGTTACCTATAAACAGCTGTTCATCTTTGTTGCACTTCTGGTATGAAGTGAATATCCTTGTCCGAGCAGATGTGCTTGGTGGCCCCAGTGTCGTAACACCACTCTTGAGGATTGCTCCCCACAAGATTCACCTCTGATACAACCGTGCAGAGGTTCAGGTCAGAGAGACCGGTGGACAAATTCTCAGCTAGGTGTGCATGGGATCTTTCAGGCCCTTTTGCCTGTCCAGTTCCTGCACGGTTGTTGTCCTTGCTGCGGCAGTCAGAAATTTTGTGCCCAGTCTGACCACACTTGTGGCATTTTCCAGCAAACCTCTTTGCAGGAGATATTTTGTTCGAGGCTTGTGGCAAGAACTTTCTCTTCTTGCCCTTCTGTTCGTGCTCCACCACATTGGCCTTTTCTATGGACTGAATTCCATAGGACCTGTCAGCCTTGCGATTCTCCTCTTCGATCCGCAACCTGACAATAAGGTCTTCAAGAGACATCTCCTTTCGCTTGTATTTGAGGTAGTTCTTGAAGTCCTTCCATCCAGGTGGAAGCTTCTCGATGAACGCTGCAACCTGGAATGGTTCACACAGCGTCACGTTTTTTGCAGCGATATCGTGCATTATCACCTGCAGTTCCTGAATTTGACTCACAACTATCTTGGAGTCAACTATTTTGTAGTCCAAAAATTTGCCAACAACAAACTTTTTGGACCCTGCGTCTTCTGTTTTGTACTTCTTCTCCTAGGACCCCCACAGGAGTTTGGACATCTTGAAGACACAGTAGACGTTGTACAGGGGGTCTACCAAGCCATTCAGGATGTAGTTCCTGAAGAGGTAGTCGCCCTGAGTCCACGCATCAACCACAGCAACGGAGTGTGCTTCCATCGGTGCCAGCATCGGGGCAGATTCAGTGAGAAACCTGTCCAGCTTCAAGGTGATCAGGTAGAACTGCATATTCCCTTGCCACTTCTTGAATCCAGTTTCATTGAACTTTTCCGGTTTTTCTCCTATGGTTATGTGTGTGGGCAGAACGACCGAATGTGCCGCAACCGATTGTGCAGTCACATTTTGGGTCACCGGTGTTTCGGTACTGATAAACCCATTGGCAATATCATTCTATGTGTTCTCCATGTTCTTTCTGAAACAGTTGAAACAGAACTATTAGTTGTTGTTGTTTTTCCGAATTGATAACAGTATCTGTAAACAATCTTCACAAAAAACTGTTAGATTGTTAGAACTCGAATTTTATAAATCTAAAAATTACTAACAATATTTGTGAAGAACAGAAATTACAGAAATAAAAGATAACAAACCAAAAGCTTTATACAGAGTCGAGATTAAGATCTCTCTCCTTACAGCAAAATTTGTCCCTTGGTGTGACGGTGGTTGGCGAATTGCCTCCCAGGATACAACTGTATACCTTTCTCTGAAGAGCAGCACCCAAACTCCAGAAATTTCAGCGAACTATGCTGTGATGTACTCTCAGTTTTTGACACAGAGGAAGAAGAAGAAGTGTAATTCGGATTCACAAAATCTGTACTCCTGGCAGACAGGATACAGTAGTCTTATAGGAGAAGTGGAGATTCTTGAGAGACCCATTACTCTGTAACAGCAGAGTAATGGTCCACTACTCTGCAACAGTAGAGTGGTGGTTCAGATTCATAACTTGTGAGCCATTACTTTGTTGTTATAGAGTAATGGTATTAGTTACCGAATGTGAAAAGCCTCATCAGTGCACTTGGGAAGAAAATTTTTGACTGGGGCAAAAAAAAAAAAAAAAAAGCCAGAGCCAAGCCAGACCGGGCCGGGCGCGCGTGTGTTTGTCATTTTGGCTAAGTCCTCTCTCCACTACATGTTAGTGATAACCCCCGAGCCACGCCCTTTAGTCCAACTTTTTAGTATATATACTAGAAAAAATCTTTCCCCATTTTCGATATGGGACTATCCATTTCCTCCAAGTTTCCAAGTTAGTACATTTTGAGTACCCAACTTAAGACCAACATTTCTCATTAATACGGAATTCATTTTTGGCAAATGAGTACACCACGGAATAGTACTCGACGAGAGGATCGCAATCTACTCATTTTTCGACACCGCCGATGGCCGGAGCCTGCCGGAATCCGGCCCGAAAAACTGCAAAAATTAATTCCAGCAATTGTAACATAGATGGTAAGAGTTGGATGAAAGAATTATCATGTTGGTAAGAGTTGGATGAAAGAATTATCATGTTCGACATCAGGCTACGAGGTAACCCTTCATATAAAAAAAAGGAATACTCATGTAAGAGCATCCACAATGGTTTCTTATAAATGGCAAATTGCCATTTTATAAGAAACGGAGCGCTGCAATGGTTTCTCATTTTGCCATTTTATAGCAAACTTTCTATATTCGTTTCTCATATATGAGAAACAGAATAGCGATTCTCAAATTTTAAAAGACGGTACAACATATACCGTCCGGTATATGTTGTACCGTCTCATTATTTTTTTTTTTAAAAAAGTGGGTCGGACGGTATAACATATACCGTCCGGTATATGTTATACCGGCCCACGTATAATTTTTTTTTTATTTAACTTTTTTATAATCCAACGGTCAGATTTATTCTTAAAAAAAAAAAAAAGTTAAAATCGTCAGACGGTATAACATATCCCGGCCGGGATATGTTATACCGGCTGACCAAGGTGTGAGTTAATATACTTTAATAGGTTTTAGTGGGTAGGTTAACTGGATATAAATAGATTTAGTTAGTTTTTGGATAGGTTTAGTTATTATTATATTATTTAATTTATTTAATTAATATAGTTTAATAGTTAATAAGTAATTAACTTTTTTAAATTTATTTTTAAACGATGAGACGGTATAACATATACTGTCGCCAGCTTATTTTCTAAAAAATGAGAAACATATAGCAAACGACCACTGCAGCAAACAGGTATATTTGCAATTACTGTAGCTGCTATTTTTTAACATATGAGAAAAACGACTGTGGATGCTCTAAAGATTTGCATCTATTAGTTATCTATTTTCAACTTTGGGTATCTCCGAAGTGGAGATTTTTTCCTGTTTTATATTGAAAAGTGTTGTAAAAATCGAACCGGACTGGTTCAACCGAAAAAAATAGCTATAAACTAAACTTGATTTACAGAAAATCAGAAATGCTTAGAAAAACGGAAGAACTAGACTGAAGGTAATCAAAACACCTAACTGATTGTAGATTGTCGCAATGGTTTAATTCTGAGAATAATCAACATTCGGATTTATGTAGCCAAAAAATACGTGTATCTTCCTACTACTTTATGAAATATTCTTTTGACAATTATTTTTTTCATTTATTTTCTTTCCTTCGCTAGACTCACATAAATGGTAAAATATGCTAGCACAGCCCTAATCACAAGATTTGAACTTGTATAAAGATGATATTACTCTAAATCATTTGACAGCACGTAGACAAGTAATGGTGAGTAATCTTTCCATCTTGACTCTATTTTGGTGGAAGAGAGAAATGAGGTTGAAATGATGGAAGAAACAATTAATATTAGCTATTCTAATTGAATGGGTACATCCTTTTGAGCATTCACAGTATTTTGTCAATTTTTTATAACAAAAACGATGTTGCAGTTGCATGTACTCTGTTATTTATTATAATTTTGAGCAGTGCCTTGCTATATTTAGAATGAATTTGATATTTCTCGTATTATAGGAGACGAAACATTATATTTCTTTCCTATAATTTTATTAATTTTTTAATTCATCAGATGAAACTTCTGATTTGAAAATTTTTATATTTACAATCCACAGATGAAAAAAAAAATTATTTTAAAAGCTCCACAGTCCGTCCCATCAAAGGAACCATTGAAAAATATTAAAATATTAAAAAACTATCAAACAAGATAAATTAAAAGGAGCCATAAAAATATTAAAATATTAAAAATATTAATTAGTGAGATAATTTAGTTAGATAATTAGTTTAGGAAATGGGTGGAATCCGAAACATCATGTCATATTTTGTCTCACCACAAAATAATTGGAAAAAAATTTAAATTTTTTTGTGTATGTATATATATATGGGTAAGAGGGATATGAGCAACTTGCTCATTTAGTAAATGAGCAACTTGCTCGATTATGTGACATGCATGTGATATATTGGACAACTAACCCTTTTAAGAATTTTTCAATGACATGTATGCCACATAATCAATTGCTCATTTACTAAATGAGCAAATTGCTCAAATTCCTTTTACCATATATATATATATATATATATATATATATATATATATATATATATAGTTGTTGCCACTGATTTCGGTGTGGGGGCAATTAGATGAATTTGTCGGTTCGTGAGAAGTCGAAAAGGTCAAACCTAACCACTTCCACTGTTGACAGGCTGGTTCCTTGGTGCTGGCGCTGACCTGCACAAAGTTCGAAATACCGGGGTTGATCCCGGCGACGAACCCTCCGACGCTCTTGTCAATACTCAGAAAAGAATATGAAAAAGCTTTAGGTAGGCAAAGAGTTATCACCTTGTAACGGTAGGAGGTAGGGGGTTTTTATAGTCGGCATGGGGATCTGCTTCGAGATAAGGACGAATCTTTACTCCCCGGTGGGGCTGGATAAAAGTGGTTAGAACCACCATCCTAAGGATAAGGACGAATCATGATTTCTCCATATCCTCCTGAATTGTCTCTGAACGGGTTGGGACCCATTCTCGGTTGAACAGATCCGTTCATGGGTTATTGGGCCCTAGAGAAGTGACCCAGTTCACATTTCGGACCCGTCTGTAGGTGAGATTACGATTTTGCCCTTGTGAACTTTAAGATTCATGCCCAATTTGAACAGTTCCGATTTAATCTCATTTTTAGCCATATCAATAGTATTAAAATATTTTTAAATATTTTTAAAAAAATTAATGATAGGGGTCAGATGAAATATAATATTTTGTCCGTCCAATTTCGTCTATGAAATTGTCAAATATTGTATTTCAGGATTGCAACAAACGGTAAAAATTGTCAATTTCTATTTTGCCATTTTTGCTACAAATGACAGCGATGCGCTTAGGTTGCCTTTTTCTTCGAAAAATTAGAATATGGATGGAGTAGCTGTAAATCTCAACGGAAATTTATGGCAATTAATCTAGAAGATAGCGATATGAAGTTCAGGTCAGCTTACATCATGCTACAATCAATTATAAAAATAAAATAGAGATATATCAACAAAAATAGAAGTCCTATTTTATTAATATTTTCTTGCTACATCTGTGATTACTTTTAAGAACATCCACAATGGTGTTTCTCATAAATGAAAAAATTGCAAAAATAAAAATAGAAAATAGGAGAAAAGTCTGCAGTGGTTATTTGCTAAAAATTATCAAAAAACAACTTGACGAAACATGTTGTCGCGTTCCTCCAAATTTTTATTTTTATTTTGTATGGGACGGAACATGTTGTTCGATCTCTCCAAATTTTTTAAATAGTTAATTATTAATTAATCATTACTTAATTAATTAGTTATTAAAATAATACTAAAATAATACTAATACTTAATTAATTAGTGATTATAGCCCAATTAATGGGTTAATTAACCTTGAAAGCGACATCTTGCCAACAAACGGGACATGTTGTCCCGTTTGTGATCGGACGGGACAACATGTCCCGTCCCGTCCCGTGCCAATTTTTTTTTAATAATTGAGTTGGAACAACAAGTTCCGTCTGATATTTTTTAAAATATAAAATAATATAAAAAATTCGAGACGAAACAAGTTGTTTCGTCCGATGAGATTTTTAAAAAAAGGGATGGAACAACATGTTCCGTCCCCTATAACTTGAGAATCTTCATTTCGTTTTTCAAATTTGAAAATCGACTGTAGCGATTTTGCTAAATTATGGCAAAATAGCAAACGACTGCAGACCTTCGTTTCTCATAGAATGGAAATTTGGCAAAAATAGCAAACGACTGTGGATGCTCTAAGAGCATCCACAATGGTGTTTCCCATATATGAGAAAATGGCAAAAATAGAAATAGGAAATATGAGGAAAGTCTGGAGTGGTCGTTTGCTAAAAATTTCTCAAAAAAATAACCAGACGAAATATGTTGTTGCGTCCCTCCAAATTTTTTAATTTTTTTTGTGTGGGACGGAACATGTTGTTCCGTCTCTCCAAAATTTTTAAATAGTTAATTATTAATTAATCATTACTTAATTAATTAGTGATTAAAATAATACTAATACTTAATTAATTAGTGATTATAGCCTAATTAATGAGTTAATTAACCTTGAAAGCGACATCTTGCCAACAAATGGGACATGTTGTCCCGTTTGTGATCGGGCGTGACAACATGTCCCGTCCCATGCCATTTTTTTAAATTTTTTTTTAATTGAGACGGAACAATATGTTCTGTCTGATATTTTTAAAAATAAAAAATATATAAAAAAATTCGGGACGAAACAACTTGTTTCATCCGATGAGATTAAATTTAAAAAAAATTGGGACGGAACAACATGTTCCATCCCCTATATTTGAGAATCTTCATTTGGTTTCTCAAATTTGAGAATCGACTGTAGCGATTTTACCAAAATATGGCAAAATAGCAAACGACTACAAACCTTCGTTTTAAATCCATTTTTAATAAAATGGGAATTTGGCAAAATTAGCAAACGAACTGTGGATGCTCTAAGAAGCCTTTCTTGACTTGGGTATCTTCACACTTTCTCATATGTCACATCACTTTTCTTCCAAATTTATAAATTAATAATACCTACTGTTGCGGTTTCTTTTGGGGTGTGGTTGCAATATGTGTGAGTTCTTGTAGTTTGTATAGTGGAAGTTGCGGTATTGGCCCTGGTCCGACCCTCGACTGATGGACCGGCTCGGGAGTAGTAGGAGTGAGGTAGGGACCGGGTTCTTGGCTCGGAATCAGCGGCTCGGCTCGGATCTGTGGGCTCGGCTTGGTCCTAGGTACCTGCACACTGCCTAGAAACACCAGGAGAAGTCCCGACGACAGGCCCTCCGACGGTCCCTCCGACGATCCAGTCAGTCACTAGAAAAGCAACAGTAGCTAGGGTTCAGGAGGAGAAAGTCTGATTATCCTTACAGTGAGGAGGGGGCCTGGTATTTATAGGCAGAGAAAATGGGTCTGAGATCCTGCTGGGCCGGGTCGGACCCGTTTGCTCGTGGGCCTGACGTGGCAGAAGCCCATATGGCTCTGGGTTGACCTGATGATCATAGAAGTGCAGTTTTTGAGGAAATCCGGTAACCCAGGAGGGGCCACATCATCTGTACCATATCAGGAGCCCCCCACTCTTGGAGGGCTGGGCAAGCCAGCCGTGGAGGAGTAGCTTTGTCTCTAGAGGAAGAGCTGAACGGAGAGTATGGCAAATGCGGTCTGTAATTTCCTAGAGAGGCCAACAGGGTAGGATGAAGGGGACCCCCTAGAGAAGAAGATGTGCTAAAGGTTGAGCATCCGAAGGTCGGCGGCCAAGCCGGTGGTCGGCATCGAGCTCCATTCCATGTGGAGTCCAGGGTCGGTCCCGAGCTCGTGGTCGAGCACTGAACCCGTGGGTTTATTTATGAAAAGTGGGGGGTGGATCGGTGTCGATGCCGAGCGTCGAGCCTCAAGGCTTGTAGGAAAGGCACTGGGGCAGCTCGGTGTCAAGACCGGGCATCGAGGCCATTCGTGAAAACCAAGAGATGGTTCGAGGTGACCTCCGAGCTCTGAGCCTCCTTTGTGCGTAAAGGTTCTGGGGTGGCTCGAGGTCACGACCGAGCCCTGAGACCCCTCTGCTTGTGAAAGCTCTGTGGTGGCTCCAGGTCACGACCGAACTCCGATCCCCTTTCTCCTGTTGGAAAAGCTTTGGTGTGGCACGGATTCCCCACCGAGCGACGAGCTCCCATACCTGGGGTAGAAAGCTCTAGAATGGCTTGAGGTCACAACCGAGCTCCGAGCCCCAAAACTTGATGGAAAAGCTTTGGTGGCTTGGATTCCCCACCGAGCGACGAGCCCCACATTGCTTGTGAGAAGCTATGGGATGGCTCGAGGTCACAACCAAGCTCTGAGCCCCAAAATTTGTTGTAAAAGCTTTGGTATGCCTCGGATTCACCACCGAGCGACGAGCTTCCATTTTGCATGCGAAAAGCTCTGGGATGGCTCGAGGTCACAAACGAGCTCCGAGCCCTAAAAATTGTTGGAAAAGCTATGGGATGGGTCGAGGTTACAACCGAGCACCGAGCCCCAAAACTTGTTGGAAAAGCTCTGGTGTGGCTCGGATTCACTATCGAGTGATGATCCCCCATACTTGGCATAGAAAGCTCTGGGATGGCTCGATGTCGTAACCAAGCTCCGAGCCCCAGAACTTGTTGGAAAAGCTTTGGTGTGGCTCGGATTCACTACTGAGCGACGAGCCCTCATATTTGGCATAGAAAGCTCTGGGATGGCTCGAGGTTACAACCGAGCACCGAGCCCCAAAACTTGTTGGAAACGCTCTGGTGTGGCTCGGATTCACTACCGAGCGACGAGCCTCCACATTGCTTGCGAAAAGCTCTGGGATGGCTCGAGGTCACAACCGAGCTCTCAGCCCGAAAACCTGTTGGTAAAGCTCTGGGATGGCTCGAGGTTACAATCGAGTTTCGAGCCCCAAAACTTGTTGGAAAAGCTTTGGTGTGGCTCAGATTCACTACTGAGCGACGAGCCTCCACCTTGCTTGCGAAAAGCTCCGGGATGGCTCAAGGTCACAACCAAGCTCCGAGCTCCGAGCTCCAAAATTTGTTGGAAAAGCTCTGGGATGGCTCGAGGTTGCAACCGAGCTTCAAGCCCCAAAACTTGTTGGCAAAGCTTTGATATGGCACGGATTCACTACCGACCGACGAGCCCCCATACTTGTCGCAGAAAGCTCTGGGATGGCTCGAGGTCACATTCGAGCTCCGAGCCCCAAAACTTGTTGAAAATTCTCTGGTGTGGTTCAGATTTACCACCGAGCGATGAGCTTCCATTTTGCTTGCGAAAAGCTTTGGGATTGCTCGAGGTCACAACCGAGCTCCGAGCCCCAAAACTTGTTGGAAAAACTTTGGTGTGGCTTGGATTCACCACCCAGCGATGAGCCTCCACATTGCTTGTGAGCAGCTATGGGGTGGCTCGAGATCATAACCGAGCTCTGAGCCCCAAAACTTGTTGGAAAAGCTTTGGTGTGGCTCAGATTCACCACCGAGCGACAAGCTTCCATTTTTCTTACAAAAAGCTCTAGGATGGCTCGAGGTCACAACCGAGCTCCGAGCCCCAAACTTGTTGGAAAAACTCTGGGATGGCTCGAGGTTACAACCGAGCTCTGAGCCCCAAAACTGGTTGGAAAAGCTTTGGTGTGGCTCGGATTCACTACTGAGCGACAAGCCTTCACCTTGCTTGCGAAAAGCTCTGGGATGGCTCGAGGTCACAACCGAGCTCCGAGCCCCAAAACTTTGGAAAAGCTTTGGTGTGGCTCGGATTTACTATCGAGTGACGAGCCCCCATACTTTGTGTAGAATGCTCTGGGATGGCTCGAGGTCATAACCGAGCTCCGAGCACCAAAACTTTTTAGAAAAGCTTTGGTGTGGCTCGGATTCAGTACCGAGCGATGGGCCCAGAAGATATGCAGTAGTCATAAGTCATTCTAATTGATAGTAAAGTTTCTCTTAATGCTCTGTTACTGCCATTTTGTATGTAATCTTTCCAGTGCTGCTTTGATCAATTCCGAACTTTACAGAACGAAGAGGCTTAACTTGCTCCCCTGTCGTGGGAGGAAGGGGGAGTAGTGGTAAAGAAGAAAGTGCAGTACTTAAGTCGTTGCCATGGGATACTGAGCCACTGTACCAGCTGACAAGGCCGAGGGTAAAACCGGAATTTTACGTATCATGCTGACGACATGAGGGTTGAAATCGAGGTGTTTGAGATCCTAGTGGCCGTTAGATCTTGATGATCAAGATTGGACGGTGAGGATTCTTTTGCGGAATTCGATAAGTCTTTCCCATTCTATAAATCCCTCACTCCTCTTTTCATTTCTTCACTTCGCACTCCCTCTCTTCATAACAGGAATTTTTATCTCTTTGCTGTCGGCGACAACTTTTACGGTGATCCTCCCATTTTCCAATTAATCAGGTTAGTATTTTGTTTTCTTATGTCGCGCTCTCAGTCCGGCTCTGAGCGAGCTCTTCGGGTCGTGGTGTGGTGGAGGTCGAGCCAGAATTGACGTCTTGGTCCCTGGATGACCCTACTTTGGAAGAGGAAGGACAGTCGAATTCAGTATCTAGGGGCACGAGCAATGAGGTTTTTGATGTGGCCCCTTTGCAAAGTCGTATGCCAGAAGGGGGGCATCGAAGGAGGAGACCGACTACGGGTCTGAGGAGGATCTTGTTGAGGAGGAGGGCGATCAGGAAGGGGCGAAGGAGGAACCGAGGGAGAGGGCGACCAGGAGGGGGGTGAAGGAGGAGCCGAGGCAGTGGTAGCGGAGAAAAAGGTCTCCCCCTCTGCCCCCGTTGTCAACTCCGTCTCCGGAGAGGAAGCCTCGCCCTCGTAGGAAGAAAAGGAAGTGAATTCGGCCGGACAGTCTGAGCATGCTGGATGAGTTCAGACCCGAGCCAAGAGAAGGGCTTGCGGATCCTCACCTGTCCAATAGGAACCCAGGGTCAATCAGTACGTATCCTCCACTTGTCCAATTTATCGCGGCGTTGCGTGAATCTGATCGGACCTTGATAAAGATGGACAACATCCAGTGTATGTTGAAGGCGGACTACCTGCCTATATGAAAGGCAACTTATTTCATCCCTCGGGAGATTGAGCTACTGATTCCGAACCCCGGTCTTCGTCCAACTACTGAGTTGGAGAAGAGCTTCTGTGTATTTCCCGATGACGCTTTCGTCTCGGGACTAAGGTTGCCGCTGCACCCATTTATCAAGAGGGTGCTGAGGTGGGGGGAGCTGAGTTAGATGCAGTACGACCCCAACTCGTGGAAGTATCTAGTCTGCTTCATCCTAAAGTGGCAGGAGAAGGGGGTCAAGCTGAAGCTTAAGTATTTCTGCGTTGTCTTGGGGGTGAGCTCGCTCGAAGATATGGAGGGGATCTTCTATATGTCGCCACGTCCCTGTAAGAGAGTGATGCACGGTCACTCGGACTCGATAAAAGCATGGAAGGAGAAGTACCTCGTTGTTCGGAGCGAGACGCCTTGGGAAATCCCCACAGTCTGGAATTTTTTTCAAGCCGAACCATAAACCTTCGAGACGGAGGGACTTGACGAAAAAGGAGTGGGCTGAAGTGGATAAAATTGTCGACGGGCTCAGCATCGATTGGCCACGCGTCAGTTACATCTGGCCCGAGCCGAACTGAACCCAGCCGACCCTTATATGTTTTTGTTTCCACTTTGCTTAATATTCTACCTTCGTGTTAACATTTTATTTTTTTTTGCAGCATGGATGCGTCGAAACTCGAGGCGAGGAATGCCCTTCTGGCTTTGGCGGCGAAGAGGAGAGCCGAGAAGGAGAAGGCTGTCTCGGCAGCGGGGTCCACCCAGGGGGGCGGCCCAAGGATCTTCGGAGCCGCCTTCGAAGAAGTCGAAGAAAAGCCACTCGTCTAGAGGGGCGAAGGAGTCGGGGCCAAGCTTCAACAGTAAGAAGGTGATGGAGGTTCTGAAGGTAGGGACCCCAGCACTTCTCCCTGACGCCTAGGAGATGGTGGGTAAGAGGGGTCTAAGGCCGTTCGCCCCAGATTGGGCAGTTAAGGAGGGCGACACTCTGACTGAGGGTCCGATCGCTGTGGAGGTGGCAGAAAAGCTCGTCACGAAGCGCGACCGAATAACTCTGGCGACAGAGATGTCCGAGACGGCCTACATAAGGTGAGCTTAGGCGCAGGTTATAGTAAGTATTGGTTAGTTATCTGCTTTGTGCTTAGTTATTTATGAATTTTGCGTCTAACTCAATTCTCCTCGGCCAGGCGCTACTACACGGGGCACATCTAAGGAAGTGCTTGGAAAAGGAGGTCCATCTTGAGAAGCGGAATGCTGAGCAGTTCCTCCGAGAGGGAAAGCACCTGATGGACGAGCTGACGGGGGCTCAGGGAGCTCAGGGGATCCTCCAAGACGAGATGGCTTCTCTGTAGGATCAGCATGCGCGCGAGCTGGCGGAGGTTCGAGCAAAAGCCAAGGCCGAGTATGAGGACCTGCAGATGTCTTCTGCGGACGAGCTAATCCAAGCTCAAGATGACGCGTACGACCGAGCCAAGGAGCACTCCTGCACCTCTATCCGGAGGCCAAGATCAACCACCTCCACTACGGGTGGGCGCCTCCCGTACATCCATTGACCCCCGACAGTGAGGGAGATAAGGTGCCGAAGGACCCTCACCTGGAGGAGGAGGCAGGAGGTGAACCGGATGTCGAAGAGGTGCCGATCCGCTCTAAAAAGTAGTGTAGGATTTTTACTTTTTTTTTGTATTTGCCTAGTGCGGACTGGCCACCGCTTTTTGTAACACAATTTTTAAATTTTAAAAAACAAATTTTTGGCCAATCCTCAGTGACTTGTTGTTTTAAGCAAGCTTTTTTAGTGAATCGTTGTTTCTCCCCTATTTTTTCCAGATGAACGAGACTGCCGAGGCTGACCTCAGTTCGGCCGAGGTCCGGCAACTTCGAAATAAGCTAGAGTCCAAGGAGAGTGTGCCGATTCGCTATCGTAAGCAGGCTCGCGATCGAGAAGCCGCGGTAGGCTATTTTATGAACAAGTCTAAAGAGCTCAGTCTAGAGGCCGCTCGCCTGAAGAAGGCCATAGCCGACCAAGATTGGGGGAGTGCTGAGACAAACTGGTCAATTTCAGATGCCTCCACCAGGCGACCGACCTCGGAATCCGTTCTTCGCGAGGTTGTGATAGAGAAGGAGTTGGAGATTCAGAGGTTGAAACTCATGTTAGGCATGAGTCGGTCTCAACTCGGCCCGTTCGGGGGAGGAAGCCATTCTGCCTTGGGCCCTTCCCCAACCCTTTATCTGGAGATGGCGAAGCTTGCCGACGTGCAGAATTCCATTGCCGGGACGTCCTTACTAGCCGTGCAGGTTGAGCATGCAGGGGGACGGTCTCGCTCCGCGGGGCTAGAGATGGTTGGTGTTAGTCGAGGAGGTCCCGCGAGAAGTACTTAGTTCAAGTTTTTGGCAGAGTGATTGTAATACTATTTATTGTATCGCGGTCATTCGTGGCGCTTATGAGTAATAAAACTTTGATTTTTTCTCAACTTGTAGAAATATCTTTTAAGTGGTGGCTTGTTCAGTAATCCGGGTGCCGAATTCCCGTACTTGTTGTAAGAAGGACAGGGTGTAGCTCGAGGCCATTGCCAAGCGTCGAGGTCGCAGTGTTTGAAAAAGCCAGGGCATTGCTCGAGGTCGATGCCGTATGTCGAGTACCCATACTTTTTTGTAAAAAAGGACAGGATGTAGCTTGAGGCCATTGCCGAGCGTCGAGGTCGCAGGGCTTGAAAAAGCTAGGGCCATGCTCGAGGTCGATGTCGTATGTCGAACCCCTATACTTGTTTGTAAAAAAGGACAGGATGTAGCTCGAGGCCATTGCCGAGCATCGAGGTCGCAGGACTTGAAAAAGCCAAGGCTTTGCTCGAGGTCGATGCCGTATTTTGAACCTCCATACTTGTTTGTAAAAAGGACAGGATGTAGCTCGAGGCCATTGCCGAGCGTCGAGGTCGATGCCGTATGTCGCGCCCTCATACTTGTTTGTAAAAAAGGACATGATATAGCTCGAGGCCATTGCCGAGCGTCGAGATCGCAGGGCTTGAAAAGGCCAGGGCCTTGCTCGAGGTTAATGTCGTATGTTGAGCCCCCACACTTGTTTGTAAAAAGGTCCAAAACTTGTTGGATAATCTCTGGTGTGGCCCGGATTTACTACCGTGCTCCGAGCCCCAAAAACTTGTTGGAAAAGCATAGGGATGGCTCGAGGTCACAACCGAGCGATGAGCCCCCTAAGTTTCCTGGAACATGGTGTTGCTCGAGGTCATCGCCAAGCGTCAAGGTCGCAGGGCTTGAAAAAGCCCAGGTCTTGCTCGAGGTCGATGTCGAGCCCCCATACTTGTTTTAAGAAAGCTGGCATGAGGCAAAATGAGGAAAAAATTACATCATATTCACTCGCAACAAAACGAGGCACGTGGTGCCGATTACATCTTATTATTTACAAAGGAAAGTTTCATTCAAAAAAAGGAAACTATATTCATTCTATTAGCATATATGACGCTGAGAACTAAATTTTTCAAAAAATTAACTACAAAAGTATGCCACAAAAGTTTGTTAATGATAAACACAAATTTTCCAAAGCTTATAAAAAAATTTGAATGAAACTATGTTGCATAGATGAGAGAGCTATTCCTGCCCCTCGAGGAATTTGATGAGGTGTTCCACGTTCCAGGGTCTCTTCACAGCCCTGCCATCGGGGATGGTGAGTCGGTATGTGCCGGGGTGCACAACTTCGAAAACCTTGTACAGGCCCTCCCAGTTGGGTGCCAGCTTCCTCTTTTGGCCCGGGTTGGATACTGCCAACTTTCTGAGC
Organism: Hemerocallis citrina; assembly: GCA_017893485.1. Taxonomy (NCBI): domain Eukaryota; kingdom Viridiplantae; phylum Streptophyta; class Magnoliopsida; order Asparagales; family Asphodelaceae; genus Hemerocallis; species Hemerocallis citrina. Next base: position 35,380,331 of record CM030361.1, read on the forward strand.
ACGAGGTCCCCGAGTTTGATGTCGGTGGGACGGACTGTAACGCCCTGAATTCCAAATAAGACCGAATTCGAGAATCCACAGGATCTTTATTTCACTTCGTATAATTTTACAAGGAAATTAAAACTTTTTCAATAGTACATCAGAGTTTATTACACTTTGTTTAAACAACAGAAGAATAAAAGATTACAATATTGAAAACAAATACAACTTATACACTTTATCAAGTAAGTCATCAAATTCATCATAACATCTTCATAGCCAAGTCCATTACCTACATATCAAGCTGTGGGCACATCAGTCACTTACAACTGACGAAAATATTATACTCGACTATTCTCTCTATGTCGTACATATAACGATCTCATTACTTTAACAAATTACAAGAGTTGAATGAACAATAAAGTGTTAAATTGTGACTATGCTAAACATGTAAGTGTATGTGATGCCTTAATGCCTAATGCACACATTTTATACTACGATGACACTAATGCACACTTGTTCGGATTCTATGTATCACATACTATATAGATCTGAGGGCAAGCGCCTATGTACTCCACAATAAAGGGCTCGATCCCTCGCCATGACAACTACCCAGTAATGAAGCAAGGTTTAGATCATTCCACGAATATGGATCCCAGCCATGGAGATCCACCGCCGACTGTTATAATAGGCCTCTCATCGTGTGAATCATCCCGCAAGTATCCTTCTAGCCCGGTACTTGTATATATATATATATATATATATATATATATATATATATATATATATATATAGGAGTATGGCAAACCCTTCGCCTGACTACGCTAAGTCCCGGATAAGGCCCACCTCCTACAGAGCAACCACGATCACGGAGATCCACCGCCGACTATATAGAAGCAACCCACTTACGTTTGCCCATGTTCACTACATCTTAACTTATGTGCCTACTTATTAAGTTCAATACATGAATGAGTTATCACCCCTAGAATTAGTTTTACCTCATACTGGACTTATTCACAAAATACAAAATCGCTCCATGGCAAATCTCAAAATTATATCTCAAATCTTTTCTTTCAATAATGCTGGTACCCGAGGTCTTACTAACTCTTAAATCATAATTTTTCATGTGCAAGAGTCATGGGTACACATACCCTTTAGTAAACATGTCTCAGACCTAGATATTTTCATCTTTCAACTCATTCAAAAAAATACATATTCTTGTCATCATTCATGATCTAGTTGTTTATTTATATTCTTTTTAATCAAACATTACTTTCAAGTATACAAATTTAACCACATGAATTGTTATAACAAATGTAACCTATCACAACGTTTCAATTCACTATAAAATATTTCTTAAATAAGATACAAGTGTAATTTTCTTTAAAGGATCACTTCACGAAATACTAGAGTTCTACTCTCAAAATTTTTCATTTCTTTTTATACTTCAAAAAATATTCAAGAAGGATTATCTCTTAATATTATTCATTCCATTTAGGGATGGCAAGTGGGCCGGGTCAACCGTCGACCCGCCCGTGACCCGCCCGGTTAACCCGGCCCATGTAAGTGCGGTGCGGGTTCGGGTCGAACCCGTGAACAGTAACAGGTCGACCCGGGTCGCCTAAATAGCGAATCGAACCCGTCTAACCCGGCCCGCAAACCCGTTAAAAATTACCCAACCCGCCCGCCAACCCTGGGGTCGACCCGCGATTCGAGTCAAACGTTCGACCCGCCACGGGCCGACCGTTGACCCGCGGGTCAGCGTGCCGTTGGACACTGTTCACCAGAGAGCCAAACAGCTCTTAGAGCCGTTTTGCTTGTTGTTTTGGTTTTTTTAAGCCTATAAATACCCCCCAAAACACCATCAAAAAAATCACACCTTACTCTCTTACTCTCTCTACTATTATTACTCATTTCTAAGCAATTTGTGAACAATTGAGGTATTGAATAAACAAGTGTTCAAGGCATATACACGATCAAATTCCGATCGTATCGAAATCAAAATTTAACAACGTCTTCAACTCTTCAACTCTCGTCCAACTCCAAGTGATCCAAGTCTTCAACTCTCCTACAAGCTCTCCCCAACTCTTCAATTCCGGATTTGAGGAATTCTACTTCTACTTCTTTTCTTATTATCAGGAATTTTTTTATATACGCGTATCCACGGTGAATGGTATCAAAATTTCATACCTCTTTTCTTATTTTATTTTTGTTGTAGTTATAATTATTGTTGGTTTTTTTATCTTCTCTATCCAACCCTCTTGTTTTCTAGATTTTTTTTATAATTCATCGTTCCTACATTGTGTAGTTTTTTTTTACATACATTACTACATTATGTCTAGATCACGCGGTAGCGGTCGTAGCCAAAGTGGGCAAGATTCCACCGGCACTTCCCGTAGGCCACCAGTTGTCCCAATTAATGAGCCCATAGAAGAGTACCATAATCCTCCTACCCAATAATGGGGTACACACGACGAGGTTGTAGGTGACATACAATTAGAAGAAGAAGAAGAACAACAACAACAACCAACCGAAACCACACAACCCCGTAGTAGTAGGAAAAGTAGAGGAGAAAGTAGTGATTGGCATAAATTTTACGATTATATCCCGGATGAAGAAACTCCGGGTATAGGTTTGAAAGTTTGTAAAATATATTCTAAGGCATACAAATTCAAGAGGGGTGATGGCACCGGTACAATTAGTAGACACATCTAAAACAATCATAAAGAACTTCTTGTTGACCTACTCGGCCAACAAAAAATCAACCCTAGGACCGGTCTAGTTGATAGCCACCCTTATGATCCCGATCTTGTTCGTCGGGAAATGGCCCGATTAGTAATAAAGGAAGAGTTACCATTTTCCTATTCCGAGAGTAGGGACTTGGAAAATTTTAACCAAACGGCCTTAAACCTTCATTTTAGAAGAATTTCGAGAAATACTTGCAAATTGGATTGTTTTAAAGTGTACAATGAAATGAAGGACGCTTTGATTGCAATTTTATGGAGTTTAACTTGTAGAGTTAGTTTAACTTCGGATTGTTGAATGGGTGTCAACAATATTCCAACGATGGGAATAACCTGTCATTGGATCGACAATGGTTGGATTCTTCAAAAAAGAATCATATTACTTGCCGCGTTGCCGTATCCCCATAGTGGCGCTGAAATAGCAAATCGTATTTTAGAAATTTGTGATATTTTTCATATTTGCCATAAAATTATGTGTATTAGTTTTAATAATGCAATTAACAACAATGCAGCAATTACTACTTTAAAATCCGCATTAAACCCTCCATCTTACAAAATTTTTCATATTAGATGTGCATGTCATATTTTAAATTTATGTGTTCAAGATGCAGTAAAAATAGCCGATCCATATATACTTAAAATTAGAAATTGTGTACATTTCATTGCATTAAGTCCCAGCGTATTTCAAGAATGAAAAATTGGTATTGGATTTCAAATGTACCTTTTAAAATATTTCCAAAGGATGTTAAACACTGATGGAACTCTACTTTTGATTTACTACATGCTGTTACCGAATATAAAGCAGTTGTAAATAATTTTTGTATCGCAAAAAATATGCACAATTTTGAAATGACTCCCACCGATTGGTTTTATGCCGAATCTTTGTTGAAATTTTTAGAACCTTTTAAAACCGCAACTTTAAAATTTTCAAAAACATATGAATCTACTTTTAGTAGCATTTTTATTTCATTAGTTAGCATGATTCAAACATTTAACGAAATTTTAAATGATACTTATGTTGGTGATATTGTAAAACCTGCGTACAAAAAAATTTTGAAGTATTATTTTCCTCCTCCTATGTTGATTTATGTTGCTACCGTTATGGATCCTCGTATCAAATTAGAAGGTACGAAGAGTTTGATTGAATTATTTTTTGCATTACTTGGGAAAAATGTAGAAATAGTAATTGATTGCGCTACTTTTTTAGTTAAATTTGAATCTACATTAAATAACTTGTATGATTATTATGATAGATGTTTTGCTTCTAGTAGTACAACTTTTGTAGTTAGTTCTTCTTCTGCTACTTCTAAAGGTAAGGGTACGAGTAAATTTGATAATAGAACATTTAATTTACTTGCACAAATTCAATCCAAAAAACCTAGGACTAATTAACCAAATGAATTAAATTGGTATAACCAAGAAGATTCTGAGTCTTCTTCTTCTTCACTATATATTTTGCAATGGTGGAAAGACCATGAACACACTTATAGTATTTTGTCAATTATGGCTAAAGATTTACTAACTCCTCCTATCTCTACAGTTGCTTCTGAAAGTGCATTTTCTTCAAGTGGCAGGATTCTAACTGATTAAGGAATCGCTTGAAGCCCGGCACGTTAGAGATGCTCGTTTGCACAGAAGACTGGCTGAAGGCTGAAGTTAGGACACAAGGAAAAGCATTATCTATGTCCACAAGTGGGAGCAACTCGCCGAAAGAATAACAACAACAACAACAACAATAGCAACCAAAATGAAGAATTCAAGACCAACAACAACAAATTCAAGGCCATCAACTTGAAGACAATTGTAAATAGATAAAAAAAATTGTATTATATCTGTGCTTGTTATTTCATTTTAGAAAAGTTGAAGTAAATTGAAATTGTATATAAGAAATATGTTAGTGTATAAAACATATTTGTGAATTGAATTCTTTATTTCATTGGAAATTGTGAAACTTGTATAACTTAAAATCATATGAATAATATTCCAATATTTTTTTCCAATTTCACTCTTTCATTCTTATTATTATTATTACGATTTTTAATGTTTATTATTATTATTATTATTATTATTATTTGATATGGCTAAAAATGGGGTTAAATCGGAACCGTCCAGATTGGGCACGAATCTTGATGCTCGGGGGTAAAATGGTAATTTCACATACAAGTGGATCCAAGGCGGGTACTGAATCTCCTTCTCACGGACCCAATAACCCGCGAACAGGATCCACACCTATTGGGTTCGGGTTCCGACCCGAGGCGAACCCAAACCAACAAGAGACAAATCAGGATCCGTGATCTGACCAAGTCAATGGCCTTGATTTGCTCTCACCGGGAATCAAGGAAAGATTTCCTAAAACAGACTGAGGATTTTACTCCCAGTTGTTACACAAGAGATCAGGCCCTTAACGGCTCCCCTGGCGACTATAAATATGACCCCTCTACCACCATGACCAGGTTAATTACTTTTTCACCACTTTAAGCTCTTTCTTAATCTCTTCTGATTACTGACAAGAGCGTCGGAGGGTGCGTCGCCGGAATCAACCCCGGTGTTTCGCACTTCCTTGCAGGTTGCGGCAGGAGCAAGAGGGCCGAGTCAACTGTTCAGGTTTTTCTCGGACTCACAAATTCTATCTGCTTACCCCCACACCGAAATCAGCGGTAACAGATTGGCGCCGTCTGTGGGAAAAACCACACGAACAGCCTCAGCTACTTCTTCGTCGTCCTCTGCAGCCATGCCTCCGAAGAAGGTCAGATCTAGAGGGTCGAACCGTGTGGCCAACACCGCCGACCCTACGGAGGAAGCCCCTGTCAATCCTATTCCACAGTCCGATCTTCCTCCACCAGCCCAGCAGGTCCCACCTCCTCATCCCAAGCAGCAACCCAACAATGGCCCTTCCGGCCATAATGCTCGGAAACAGAAGCAGCCCCTCAATCCGGAGCATGTTTCGGCCCATAATGGGTCCTCGGACTCAATGGCTTCTCATCATCCCGACCTCCGCATCACACTCCTGAACCGCCAGAAGGACGACGACCTCCGCACCCACCTTGACGAGAGGCGGGCCCGAGAGGGAGCCTCCCGCCAGCGTCAGGGTGAGCGGTCCCCTCATCGCCGAGACGGCAGAAGGTCCCCGGACCGCAGAGGCCGAGCGGCGTCTCCCGAGCGCCGAAGGAGGAGGCCGCATTCCCCCGGGGATCGGCGTCATCCGAGGGACCGAGAGGTGCCTATCAGTCGGGCCGAATTCCTCCAATTTCAGGAGACCGTTCTGCAGGCTCTCAACCTTCGGCAGAACGTCCAGAATGCTCAGAGGGCTCCGACGCCCCCGAGGGACCCCAGTCCTCGCCGCCGAACCCGAAGTCCTTCCCCGGCTCCCAGCTGCCAACGGCAGCAATACAGCCCTCGCCGATCACAGGACTACCGGCGCCGCAGTCCGCGCTCCCCCTCCTATGAAGAGGAGTCCGGGGGGTCATATGATTATCAGCGGAGAGATGACGCCCTCATCCGCCGTCTCCATGAGGTGGAAAGGCGTATCGACCGCATGGACAGGGAGGAAGAGTCCCGAGCAGGAACCGTCCGTCCCAGCCGACCCCCTTTCTCGCAGTCGATCATGGAGGCCCACATACCGAGGGGTTTCAAACCTCCGCAGTTTGAAACGTACTCAGGGGAATCCGACCCGGTCGACCACGTCGAGAGCTTCAAGACACTGATGCTGATCCATCAAGCTTCCGACGCCGTGCTCTGCAGGACCTTCCCGGCCACCCTCCGGGGGTCGGCTCGAGAATGGTATTCCAGGCTCGCCCCCTTATCCATCTTCTCATTCGAGCAGTTCGAGACGCTGTTCATAAATCACTTCGTGAGTAGCAGGCGAGCCGAGAAGACAAGTCTTTCCCTACTGAACCTGCGGCAGGAAAGGGAAGAGAAGCTGCGGGACTATGTGAAGAGATTCACCGCAGAGGTCAGGTCTATCGCCTCCTTAGACCAGTCCGTGGCCACCGTGGCGTTCCAGTCGAACGTCCTCAATGCCAACCTCCGATCGTCCCTAGCCAAGAAGCCCCTGCATGACTTCGCCGACCTCCTCCTGAGGTGCGAGAAGTACATCCGAGCAGAGGAGGCTGAAGCCCTTCCGAGCTTCGGAGGGCCCTCCGCAGGGTCGAAGAGGAAGGCGACGGGGGAAGAGGGGTCCAAGAAAGCTCAGAAGGACATTGGCGGTCAGCATCGCCCTCCCCCCAGGTTCGAGAAGTTCACTCCCCTCACCACTAATGTCTCTACTATCCTAATGGAGGTGGAGAAGGAGGGGGTCATCCCTCCAGCTCTGAGGATGCACACCCCTGCGAAGAGGAGGAACAAAGATAAGTGGTGTCGTTATCACCGAGACCATGGCCACGACACGAATGATTGCCGGGCTCTGAGAGATGAGATTGAAGCCCTCATCCAGAGGGGGCAGTTGGCCAAATTCGTGAAGGTTAACGATCGGACGGATCGCAACTCTCCTCCGCCTCAAGGGGCTAACTGTAATACCCTGATTTTTCAATTAATGAGAAATTATTTATTTTGCACGTATTGTGCACATGCAATATTTTGTTTGGATTATTTTATCATGATGTGTATATTTAAATATAATTTTCTCAAATTATTTTAGTACAAAAAGCCTTTCTTTAAAGCCTTATTTTAATTTAATGAAAAGCCCTTTTCTTAAAAAGCCCAAAAGCATTTTATTTTATTTATTTTTATAAAATATTTTGGCCCAAAAAGAAAGCCCATGAATTAATTTATTTTAATTAAACTTGCCATGTAGAAGACCTTTTTTTTTAACTAAATTATTTTTGTACAAATTTAAGAATGTACAAATTTGGCCTAGTTGCATGCACGTGCACTACACGTACACGTGCAATGCACACTCACTATTTGGAGGCCGGGTATCATTCTTTTTTGGAGGGATTTTTGATTTTGGGTGTGGAGAACATGGTGGTAGTTTCAAGGAAGTGGGTAGTTCTTCTAACTTCTACTTTGATCTAAACCCTTCATCCAACAACCACCAAGATAATCTTGGCCCTCCATTTCACTCATCTTTGAGTATAAATACCCCCCCCCCCCCCCCCCTCTCATGGCTAATTTTTCATATGCAAAGTGTATTTCTAAGTTATAGTATTATCATTGTGTGAGTTATAAAAGATAGAGAGTTGTGTGGGCTTTTGTTGCTTGGAGTGGCCGGCATCACCAAGGAGGGAAGCTTTCGGTTGGAGCTAGAAGAAGCATTCGGCATTGGCTTGGAGGCTTGGAGCTTGAGCGCTTTTGGCTAGGAGGAGGTGCTTTCGTCTACAAGGACTTGGTTGCATTTGTTTGGATTTTTCTCTCCATTTAAGGTGGGTAAAACATTTTATATTTCTAAAGTAGGTCCATGCTAAGTTTCAATCATCAAAGATGCATGAAAAATATTAATAAGAGCCCACTTGAATTGAGTAGTTAGCATGTAAATTGATTGAAATGTAGTGATTAACTTATATGGCTCTAGTGTTAAGATTAAATTGTGTGTAGATTGCCCTATGTTCATTAATATGAAGTTATGATGGTAACAAAATTTAATTGAGGATGTTGCTATTGTGATTAGAGACATAATGCATGCTTGTTAATTGTGAAATTGAGATGAATAGACTTATATGTTGATATGGATATGGACTATTGAACTCACATGTATATTGGTTGAGTTAAGAACTAATTTCAGTAAATTATCACTATGAAATTATTGAATAAAAGACTAGTAGATTAATTATATGGCAATGTCGAAAATACAATTTATTGTAGTTAGTAAATAAATCTTAGATTTTTGTGGGTGAAAAATACATTTCATTAGCACCAAAAAAAATTATATTAATTTACTGGTGTGAACTTTTATGACTGAGGATTTAATCTGGAAGTTTTTAGAAGATTTTACCAAAGCAATAAGAAACTATGGTCTTTTGAATATCGGGTTATTTTTAAAACAGTACGAAAATAATACAAATGAATTTTTAATTGGGTTAGTGACAACCCGAGCCAGTGGCTCAGGTGGTCTTGGACCCCGGTTGGCTTCTCTGTGTTGCACAGTTCGAATCCCGAGCGGAACACTTCTTTTTGTTAAATTCCCTAAAAACAGTAAACAGCGAACTCAGGGTTTATATAGACCCCAGTCGCTCTATGGACGTGTTCAGCGACCGGCCTAGTGGTCAGGGCTCTGTGCTGTCTTGGTGCGGCGCCTGGTTCGAATCTTGGGCTCGGCATATAAGGAAAAATATTTTTTTGGGAGTTTTTGAAGTCCAAAAATTATGAAATAAATATGGTAATTCTCATAAAAATACAAGGAATTTTATAAGGGTGATTTGGGTATTATTTGAATAAAATACAATATGATTTGTGAACAAAAGGCATAATTAGAGCTTTGGTTATAAGATATACACTTATGGAAATTATAATTTATAAAGATTAAGTGGAATAGGTTATTATAAAATAATTGGCAAAAGTACTTGTGGTGTGACATGATTTTATTTATTCTCATTGTGAGTATTGTGCAAAATGTGGAGTATGAATGTTACTAGTGATATTATGAAGTTGTTTGGATTCATGTATGATTATGAAATTAAAACCATGATTTATGAAAGGGAAAAAGAAAGTGTTGGCTATAATATGAATTGTTTTCATTATGGACTTGTGAATAAAGTGTAATCATGAAATGAAAGAGAATGTACATGTGAGTTTGAGAACTCAACATGGAAATTGTTATGAGTTGAAGATTGTGAAATGAAATTTGAAATAGAGTAGCTAAGTCTCCCCGGCATTGAGAAAAATGAATTGAAAATGAAATTAGACCAAGGTTGGTCATGATGAAACAAATGAATAAGTCCGGTTGATGGAGAGGCTAACTCTAGTGATTATTTTGTTCATGATTTTTAAATAAAACTAAGGACTAGTACATAGTGAAGAGGTGATAAAAGTAGAACAAAAACATGAGTATGGGGGCCATCGGATAGCGGTGTGAGAGCGATCCACAGGCTGCCTGCTTGATGCGTCAAGACATGGCGTGGGCGCTACTCTGGAATTATCGTCCCGTTGGCGACGCTCGTGGGATGTTCGAGTGGCTATGGGTGGTGTCATTGTTCCATGGCAGAGGCTGAATTGTCCATAGGTTGTCTGCTCGATGCGTCGTGACAGTGCGTGGGATTCCCCTCCAGGCTGCCTGGACATGGGCTCATAGATCATAGGGCATCTAAGACACTACCATAGTTACAGTAGTAGTTTAAGACATAACGGGGGATTGAACCCTATCAAGATGAAGAACGAATAAGGGCTTGCCCTCGGACCTATGTAGTATGGGATGCATAGAATCCGAACAAGTGCGCAATAGTGTCATGTAACATTAATAAATGCATTAAGGACTAAGTGCACAATCACAACACGACATCAATAGGATAGTCCCTTTTAGTTTGAAATGTGACAAGTTTGTGTTTGCTAAATATGAAATGTTAAGTTATACTATTTCTGGCATAGCGAGGACGGCCGTGTATAATGTTCGTCGGTTGAATAAACTGATGTACCCACAGTCTTATATGCAGGTAAATATCATGTTAAAGATTAAAGAGGATGGATGCTTAAAGATTACATTATGCTGTTGTATTTGTATCAAATTGTTGTATTTTACTTCCGCTGTGCAAAAGAAAGATGTAATTATGATGTAATCTCTGATGTGTGATGAATATTTTTTATTTCCCTGTAAAATTGTACTAAAGAAAGTGAAAAGATCCTGTAGAACATCTCGAATTCAGTGTATTTGGGATTCGGGGCGTTACACTAACAAGCGCTCCGAGCGGCGCGAGGAGACACCCGAGTTCGAGGAGGAACGGGTTCTGCACCTGATCCACGGAGGCCCCATGGGGGGCTCCTCTAATTCCTCCCGGAAGGCCTTCGTCCGAGAGGTCAACTCGGTCCACAGTGCCCCTCCCCCAAAAGGTCTCGGCGTCCATGTGTCTTTCTCCGATGCCGACCTCGAAGGGGTCCGAACCCCACACTGCGATGCCCTCGTCATCGACCTCCGCATGGCCAACTTCAAGGTGCAGAGGATTTTAGTAGACAATGGAAGTTCGGTCAATATCCTCTTCCTCTCGGCCTTCCGAGGCCTGCAGCTGTCCCGAGACCGTCTCAAGCCGGCCGGTTACACACTCCACGGGTTCACGGGGGTCCCGGTAACTGTCGAAGGGGTGATAACCCTAGACGTTACTGTGGGAAGCACCCCTACTACCCGGACCGAGCCGATGGACTTCATGGTCGTCGACGTCCCGGCAGCATATAATGTCATTCTAGGCCGACCCGGCCTAGCCGCCCTGGAAGCTGTCCCCTCGGCATACCATTTGAAAATGAAGTTCCCCACTCGGTCGGGAGTAGGGGAAGTCAGGGGAAGCCAGGAAACAGCCCGGAAGTGCTACATGACTTCCACCGGGGGACCAGTGCTCTCGCTCGAGACACTAGAAATCCCCGAGCCGAAGGCCCGGCCAACGTCCGAGCCGGCGGACGAGTTAGAAGAAGTGCTCTTCTCGGACGAGGATCCGAGCCGGAAGTTCCTCATCAGCAAATCCTTGCCGACCGCACTGTGCTCGGACCTGATTAAATGCATCCGAGATATCCATGACTTGTTTGCATGGTCGGCCGCGGACATGCCCGGCATTTCCGAGTAACTGCTCGTCCATCGCCTAAGTGTCGAACCGGGGTGCAAACCGGTCCAGCAGAAGAGGCGAAAGTTCGCCCCCGAGCGACAGCTGGCCATCAAGGAAGAAGTGGATGAACTGCTGAAGGCCAAGTTCATACAGGAGGTAAATTACCCCGAGTGGCTGTCGAATGTTGTAATGGTCAAGAAGTCCAATGGCTCGTGGAGGATATGCATTGACTTCACCGACCTGAACAAGGCGTGTCCGAAGGACCCATTCCCTCTCCCGAACATCGACACCCTTATTGACGCCATCTCGGGCCATGAGCTCCTCAGCTTCATGGACGCCTTCTCGGGGTACAATCAAATCCGAATGTTCCCTCCGGACATTCCGAAGACCTCATTCGTCACCGACCAAGGCCTCTACTGCTACCGGGTAATGCCGTTCGGCTTGAAGAATGCGGGCGCCACCTACCAGCGCCTCGTCAACAAGGTCTTCCAGAGCCAGATCGGCCGAAACATGGAGGTGTACGTTGATGACATGCTCGTCAAAAGCATCCGCGGCACCGACCATGTAGCCGACCTTCAGGAGGCCTTCGGCGTGTTGAGAAAGCACAGCATGCGGCTGAACCCGAACAAGTGTGCGTTCGGGGTCTCCTCGGGAAAATTCCTCGGCTTCATGGTAAGCCAACGAGGAATCGAAGCTAATCCCGAGAAGATTAAGGCCATATTAGACATGGCCCCGCCTCGGAACATCAAAGAGGTGCAGAAACTTACCGGTCGGCTCGCCGCTATCGGTTGGTTCCTCTCGAAGTCGGGAGAAAAGTGCCTCCCCTTCTTCAAAGCACTCAGGGGGGTTAAGGGTTTTGAATAGGGTCAGCCACAGCAGGAATCGTTCGACCAGCTGAAGGCCTACTTGGTGAACCCCCCTCTGCTCAGCAAACCGGTCCCCGGCGAGACCCTCTTCGTCTACTTGGCTGCTTCCGAGCAGACCCTAAGTGCTGTCCTGGTAAGAGAGGAGGACCGGTCCCAAAGGCCCATCTACTACGTGAGCAAGGTGGTTCGGGACGCCGAGCTCCGCTATCCGAAGATTGAGAAAATGGCCTACGCCCTAGTCATAGCGGCGAGGAAGCTTCGGCCATACTTTCAGTCCCACTCGGTCGTCGTCCTCACCGACCAACCCCTAAAGCAGATCCTCTACAAGCCTGAGACCTCGGGCCGACTGATGAAGTGGTCCATAGAGCTGAGCCAGCATGACATCACTTACCAGCCTCGGACAGCGATTAAGGCACAGGCGCTCGCCGACTTCATCGTGGAGTCCACTATCCTTGAGGTCGAACACATTCCAAATGGACCCCCCATTTGGGCAGTCTTCGTGGACAGATCCTCTTGTAATGAAGGAAGCGGCGCTGGCATCATTTTGAATGGCCCTGACGACTTCGTCCTCCGGTACGCGATCCGTATGAACTTCAAGGCCTCGAACAACGAGGCGGAGTACGAAGCACTCATCGCTGGTCTCGAACTTGCACGAAGTGCTGGGGCGCAGCGCCTCCGAATCCACAGCGATTCCCAGCTCGTCGTGAACCAAGTCTTGGGCGAGTACGAAGCTCGAGATGAGCGGATGGCAAAGTACCTGGCTAGGGTTCAGGATCTCATGGGCCGGTTCGAGGAGGCGCTCATCCAGCGGGTCCCTCGGGAAGAAAACTCACAGGCCGATGCCCTCTCCAAATTGGCCTCGTCCTCACTTCAAGGTCTCGAACAGACCGTGCTGATCGAAGTCCTCTCTAAGCCGAGCATCGAAGACGAGACACCTAGCTCGGCGGAAGCGTTGCCGGTCATGCTACAAGATAACTGGATGAAGCCTTTGGTGGAATTCCTAAGGGATGGGCTCCTGCCCGAAGACCCCAAAGAGGCTCGCCGAGTCAGAACCCGGGCCGAGCGGTATGTCTTGATCGAGGGCATCCTATACAAACGCTCTTTCTCCCAAATAGACGGCCGACCATACCTAAGGTGCCTCTCTCCGGATCAGGCCGAATATGCCCTACAAGAGCTCCACGAAGGCATCGGAGGGGCACACTCAGGATTTAGGTCCTTGGCCCGGAAAGCTTTGAATTATGGGTACTTCTGGCCGACCCTCCTTCAAGATGCCGAGCGACACGTTCGGCAATGCAGCTCTTGTCAGAGACACTCCTGCATCTGACGCCTCCCTCAGGCCAACCTCGCCTCCCTATCAAGTCCCATCCCCTTTGCAATGTGGGGCATGGACTTACTAGGGCCCTTCCCCCCGGCTCCGGGTCAGTTCAGGTTCCTGGTCGTGGCCATCGACTACTTCTCGAAGTGGGTCGAGGCCGAGCCCCTCACCACTATAACCGAGAACAAAGTAGTACAGTTCTTCTGGAAGAGCATCATATGCAGGTTCGGCGTCCCCCGTGTCCTCGTAACGGACAACGGGACTTAGTTCACTGGCGCAGCGTTCCGAGCTCTATGCGACGACCTGGCCATCCAGCAGCGCTTCTCGTCCGTCTCCCACCCTCAGTCGAACGGACAGGCAGAAAATGCTAACCGGCAGATCCTCGCAGGCATCAAGAAAAGGCTCAACAAAAGTTCCAAGGGCTTATGGGTCGACCAACTCCCCAACGTCCTATGGAACTACCGCACGAGCAAGCGGACCCCCACAGGCGAGTCCCCTTTCAACCTCACCTATGGGTCCGAGGCCATGATACCTCTCGAGGTCGGAATACCTTCCCCTCGGCTCACAGCCTATGACGAAGCACAGAACGCCAGGGACCTCAGAGCAGACTTAGACCTGATAGATGAACTCAGGGAAAGGGCGTCGATTCGGCAGCAGAGTTACCGAAGAAGGGTCGAACTAGCGTACAACAAAAAGGTCCGACCCGCCAACCTTAAGCAAGGAGATTGGGTCTTGAGAAAGCTAGCCATATCCCTCCCCAGTCAGAAGAGCAAGTTGGCTCCGAACTGGGAAGGGCCGTACAGGATCACAAAAGTAGTCCGGCCAGGAACATATCGCCTCGAAGACCTGGAGGGCAGAGAGCTTCCGAGGACCTGGAATGCCGACCACCTCCTAAAATACCAAGAAAGCGCTCCGGCGCCACTCTAAGTATCATAGGATATCGAGCCATTCCAGTCCTCCGACTTGTAACCTATTTTCATAAAGTGTACTATGTATAACGGTTCGCCGTCGATCATTAATAAAGAAAGCTCTTTCGTGTTTCTGAATTCGCATGTTTCTCTCCCCTCTTATCGCCTGCTTTTTAAATTGTAATTTCAACCAATGGTTCGGAGTCCACGTTCGGCACGACCTCACCTCCTCGGTTCGTCCCCGGACGAATCAGGGGTAGACCGTCGTTCGGAACTGCTCCCACAACCGTTGAACTACACCAATGGTTCGGAGTCCAACACTCGGCTCGACTTTACCTCCTCGGCTCGCTTCCGAGCAAGCCAGGGGTAGATCGCCGTTCGGAATTGCTCCCACAACCGTTGAACTACACCGATGGTTCGGAGTCCAACACTCGGTTCGACTTTACCTCCTCGGCTCGCTTCCGAGCAAGCCAGGGGTAGATCGCCGTTGGGAATTGCTCCAACAACCGTTGAACTACACCGATGGTTCGGAGTCCAATACTCGGGTCGACTTTACCTCCTCAGTTTGCCTCCGAGCGAGCCAGGGGTGGATCGCCGTTCGGAATTGCTCCCACAACCATTGGACTACAACAAGGGACCCGAAGGCCAACACTTGGCTCCCAATCCTTTCCAACTTCTCCAGTAAATCTATGCCGGGGCTTCGTTCGGCCACGTAATCCGAGCGATCTTGCCCAGTTGCCGAAGACCGAAACCCTACGTCTTTGGTCGGCCACCGAGCAAGTGCCTCCCCGAGCTCGCAAACGGAGAAAATTCACTTTCTCCTCAACTTTCGTGCATGATCTCGATCAGACGGCTCAGATCTTGCCACCTGCGCTAAACGACAAGATAATGTTTTCTTGGGAGCTGAGCTGCCTCGAGATTCGTGCCTCCGCCCAACGGCTCAGATTTTGCCACCTGCGCTAAACGACAAAATGGCGCTTTCTCGGGGACAGAGCCGCCTAGGATTTCGCGCCGTACCTTGTCAGAGTCGCTAAACGACAAAATACCGTACTCATGGGAACCCGTTCGGTTCAAACACTCTCGCCGACGGAAATAACATGCTCGGTTCAAGGACCTCGGCGCGACCAACACAGTTATAAGCAAGACAAATATGTAGTGCAATGAAAGATATTTTATTAAACAATCAGACCTCAATACAAAACACATGGTTACAAAGTGTTTGGAAACAAAATACACGACGCCGACCCACTACACTTAGACCTCATATGGAAAGGTCTTCACTAGACTGTTCGGCCGACTGTTCGTCCTCCTCGGCTGGTAGCTCCCCTGTACCGTTCCGGAGCTTCGCTACCACAGTCTGCAAGTGTCGAATCTCTGAGAGCAAATCATCTCGTTCGGCTATAACCTTCGACTGGTTGTGCCGAATACACTTGACCCGAAGAGCATTGCTGAATGCGGTTTGCGAGTCCTCGTCCCCTTCTGCAGGGTTTAGCTCGGCGATCCTATCCTCCAGACGCTGGATCTCGGCTTTCCTTAGGTCGAGGACGGACAAAAGGTGAGCCCGCTCACCCTCAGCCCGGCGTAACTCCAGCTCGACGCTCTCAGGACTCAGAGCCGCCGTCCCAGAAGAGGCTTCGGATTCAGAGTCATCATCCGAGCCGTACAGATCAGCATATGAATCGGACGCCTCGAGCTGAAAAAAGGGGAAAGCAAATAGCAAAGTTTCAATACACTGCCGAAGTCCAACACTTGAAAACTTTCTAAAAAGATTCGCATTCAGACATAATAGTGTTACAGACGGCCGAACTGACCCTACAATTAGGTTTTTACAACAACCAACAAAAATGGAAAACGACATGATTAGGGCCTCTTCGGAAGGGGAATGCTTCGGTTTAGGGAAACGCGAGGACGACGAGGCCTGCCCTCCGAGCTCAACCCTAAACCAATGAAGCGCGACCCCCCTTCGCTGCTGGTCCTAACCGCGGTGCCGACCGAAGCCCTGCTCGACGAAACGACCGCACTACTCTGAGCGTCAGCTGGACTCCGTCTGACCGAGGGCAAGCGTGTCGCAAGTTCGTAAAATGTAATCCCTCTCTCGCTCTTTTCGCGGGTACACAATGTGCTCCGGACGTTGGCTCTCTCGGGCAGGGGCTTGAGCGACGCGACCTCCTCCTCCAGTTCGATGATTCTATCCCTCAAGGCATCGTCCTTTGCCAACTTCTTCGGTCGAGGAACCCTCGACGAGCCCGAGGCGTTGGCACTATCGGTCGCAAGCCGTCGGTAATGGGTGACCTCGATCCCCCTATCTATCGTGATCCTCTGAGCTTGTCGACTTCGGCCAATAACCTCTTGCGCTCGGCCGACGCCTTCTCCAGCTCGGAGGTCAGCTTCTCTCCCTCCGCCGAGCGTTCTTTCTCCGCTAACTCCAAGTATTGGACCTCAGCCAAAAGGTCGTCATTCTTCTGCTCGGCGGCAGTGAGCTCTCTACGGAGCCTCTCGACTTCGCCTTCGGGGCAAGGAGCTTGGGGGTACTTCCGCAGTTGCCACAGCTCGCGACAATACCTCCGCACAGCTGCCTTCGTCTCCTCCAGCCTTCCGAGCAGGAGATACCGACTCTGTCGGCTGTTCGAGAGCTCACCCTTCGTTTTTCGCCAATTCCTTCCGAAGGTATACAACCTCCGTGATCGGTCCGAACTTTACCTGAAAAGCAGAAATAAATCCGATGCCCAACACTTGGAAACATCTACAACTAGTCACACGCAAATCCGAGGCTCAACACTTGGATAAATTTTGGCCAAACAAAATGTTTTCATTCAAAACCGAGCAGAAAGTTTTACAAAAAGCGGTGGCCAGTCCGCAGTTAGGCTTACAAAAAGGAAAAAGGACTAAAAAGAGAGACAACCGAGTCAGGGGTCGACCTTTTTGTCGTTCGGGTCCGTCGACCCCCCGGTCTTGTCCTCGCCATCGCCCTCGCCTTCGTCTTCGCTCCAGCTCTCCTCCTCGGAGTCGTCCTCCTCCTCGCCCTCGGCCTCGGTCTCCCCAGGGCCTTCGACGACTTCCGTCTCTCCCTCGGGGTCGAGCAACCCCTCGGGAACACCCTCCTTCCTTTCCACGGGGTCGCAGAAGTTGTAGATGGATGTGTCAAAGCCCGGGTTCTTGGCGGCTACATGTTGCAAGACTCGACCGTAGGCATCCGCCATGTTCTGGAGCATGTGCTGCGCGGCCTCCTCCTGCACGGCCTTTCTCACCTTCTTCACCTTCTTCAAGTGTTTGACCTTGATCTTCTCGGCCCTCTTCCGAGCCGTCTCCGCTTCCGACCGAGCATTGGCCAGCGCTTCCTTCAGCTCGGCAACCTCTTTATCCACTCCCGACCGAGCGTTGGCTAGCTCCTCCTTCAGCTCGGCAACCTCCTTCTCCGAAGCCCCGAGCTTGGTAGCTGTATCCTTCGACAGCTGAATGGAGTCGGCCAACTGCTTCTCCAGGCCCCCCACTGCAGCAGCCCTCTTCGTCGAGAGAAGCTGCTCGGCATCAAGCTGCTGCGCGACCTTGACGTGCTCCGTCCTCTCCCGCTCGTTCTCCCGCTCCTTGTTCGCCAACTCCTCGACCAGGAAGTTGAAGTGGCAGAGAGTCTGAAAAAGAACAGCACGTTAAAACCCGAACCCAAGAACTTGGAAAAATCCTAAGGAAGAAATTTGGATGAAGGAGGGCTCGGCCCACTTACCGACATGGTATTCCGAGCAATCTGCATCACGGCGTCCCCTGCCATCCCGGCCTTCAGGGTCGCTCGATCCTTCGGGGTCGGCAGGTGCCTCAACGCCTCCATGCAGATGTTCCCGTCGCCCAAGAAGCCGTTGACGTTCATCACCTGCCAGTCGGGGACGAAGATCTGCTTATGACGCTCAGTCAAGATCTTCTCCGCATCGGCAGTGAGGGGCGGAACTTGGAGGGACAACGCCTCCTTCGCGCCGAACACACCGCTCGACGAGCCGGGAGTATCCCCCTTCAAGATCGGTGTCGGCACATCCGAGGTCGGAGGGTCGAGGACCGGCGCATCCGAGGTCGGAGGGTCGAGGACCGGCGCATTCGAGGTCGGAGGGTCGAGGACCATGACTTCCCCCTGCTCGAGGACCATGACCTTCGGCTGGTCGGCGAGCTTCGCCACTGAGGGCTTCTTCGGGGCTCGACCATCTTGAGGCCCTGCCGACGGCCTCTTCTTCTTCGCCTCCTGCTCTGATCTACCCTTCGCCATCAGAGCTTTGTAGTCCAGCTTCATTGTTCCTGCACAAGCCGAATGAAAAAACTTAGAAAAATTTTCATGAACTCAAAGCAAAGAGTATAAATACCAGAAGCATACTAGGGTCGATCGGACTGAGACCCCCTCGGAACAGATCCTCCTCGGTAATGTCTTTCCAGCTTAGCGCTGGCAGGGCGAGGAGCTTCTTCTGGACTTCCGCCTCCTCGGCACTCAGCGCCGCCTCCTTCTTTGTGCGCTTGGGCAGGCCTTCCTTCGCCCAAACCGTCGGTATCACCCACGGCGCAGGGGCTCAGATAATAAAATACTTCTCCTTCCAATGTTTGATCGAGTCCGGATTCTCGATCAGCTTCACGCCCGTCCGGGGCGAAAGAAAGAACCTTTGCTCGTCTCGCCTCGGCTGACAGGGTCGGTAGAGGCTCCGGAAGAGGAACATAGTCGGCTTGCCGCCGACCTCTTGGCATCGGAGGACGAATGCCGTGACGTGCCTCCATGTGTTCGGCATCAGCTGGGCGAGGCTCAACCCATACCATGTCAACACATCCACAACGAACGGGTGGAGGGGAAACCGGAGTCCGGCAATTAGGGAGTCGACCGGAAAGACACACACGTCCGACGAGGACTTTGTGTTGGCTCGAAAACCCGGCCCAGGGAGGAGCAGTCCGTAGTCGGTGGGGATCCGGAAACCCTCTCGGATCAGACGAAGATCGGTCTCGGTAAGAGACGAGATCCTATGATCCACCTCGGACAGCTCCCTCGGCTCGTTCTCCTCCACCAGTTTAGCGTGCCTTGGGTGACTCTCTCCAAGGTATCCTCGGCATAGTCCCGGACGCCTCCCACGCTCGACAGAGAAATGGGCTGCCGACCGAACGCTCCCGCCGTCTTCGGCGTCTCCACGATCGTGACCATGGCCTTGCCCTCCCGGGACACCGCCGCAACCTCCTTAGGCGGCTCAGCCACTTCGCCCTCTCTGTCCGGACGGACGACATTCTGATCGCTCGGCTCCACTACTTCCTTCCCTTTATCCCCTCGGCCAACGGCTCGCTCCGAGGCGGGGGTCTCATCCGAGATCTTAACCATTTTTTCTAAAAGAGAAGGGAAAGGGACTGACCTTGAAGTGATTGGTACGGTCGGAAAGTTCACCGGAGGCAAGGAACGCTACCGCGACAGCTAGCACCGCCACCAAAGAGCTGAAAACTTCAAAGACAAAGTGAGAACTGAAGAGAGAGAGTAAAAGTAAAAAGTGAGACTTGGTCTAAGGGGGGGTGAAGATTTATAGTAAAAAGGAACGTCCCTTGGACTTCCAAACGAAAGTTCGCGACTTTTGTGCTGCTCTCGAAACGTCGCGAAGGCCCATCACCACTGCCTTCCTCACCAAGTCAGCTAGTTCGTCGCAATGGGATCGGAATCCGAGCAAGTGCCTTCCCGAGCCTGCAAACGGGGAAAACTTACTTTTTCCTCAAACTTCGCGTAAAATTTCGATCAGACGGCCCAGATCTCGCCGAGAACACTAGACGACAAGATGGTGTTTTCTGGAGAAATGTGCCCATCTTGAGATGCGCGCCATCATCCAACGGCTCGGATTGCACCACATCGCTCGGACGATTGGACCCTCGGACGCCCCACCTATGTCTAAAGGAACCAGAAAAAGTTTTGATTCAAAGCTTTAGGGCACCGCCCTCGGCGAGCACCCCCCGGGCCCTAGTCTCGGTCGGTATTCCGCCGACCCACGGGCTCGGTCAAAAACAGATCGGCACTCCCCCCATCTCTAACCCCTCCGGGTTGACATCCATCAGAAGCCATCAGCCCGGAAGGAAGACAGAGATGGGAGGGGGCCCATCAACACTCAGAGATCAGGAGAAGCGCACCATTCCGAGCTAGTTGGTTGCAACTGGAAGGCTCGGCTTGTCAGAGGACTCTGGCAACAGCACCTTCACAGTTGCAAACAACGAGCTCAGATGGTTCGAAAGTCGGATTCGGACATGGATCATCACCTCTCCCACCATGATCTCCGCCGACCCTGACACCCGCTGCGGAGCAAACAGGGAAGGCAGAAGATCTTGGTGGAAGAACGACCACCCGTCCTTCCGAAGTAGCTCACACCCCGGGTCCGGACTACGGTCGTCGCCACTACTGCCTTATTCCCTCCCGCTCCTGACATCCCCTTCGGAGCAGTGAGGAACGGGAAAAGAACAAGACAACAGGGCGACCACCTGTCCTTATGAAGCGACTCATCCCTCGGATCCGGCCTATGGTCGTCACCACTACTGCCTCGTTCCCCCCCCCCCCCCGCTCCTGACATCCACTTTGGGGCCGTCAGGAACGAGAGAAGAAGAAGGCAAAAGAGCAACCACCCCTTCGGACCTCGAAAGAGAAGTTACCCCAGACAGATACCTCCGAGGTCCGAAACTCTATGTTGATTGCGATTGAAATGACAAAGGAAAGTGGAGTACTTATAGCCTAACCTCCAAGACCTAGCCATTACGATCCTCGGAAGTTGAAACGCCGCACATTAATTGAAGAGATCAACATTAATGACCATTGGGAAGGCAAAACGCCACATCAGTCTGGGAACGCCATTAATATCCTTGGAAATGGGGCCGTACAGAGGTCCGATTCTTTGCTATATCTCGGAACGCCATTTCATGCCTCCGGTCGGTGACCGAGCAAGTGCCTTCCCGAGCTCGCAAATGGGGAAAACTCACTTTCCCCTCAAGAATCGCGCCTGATCTCGATCAGACGGCCCAGATCTCGCCGAGGACACTAAACGACAAGATAGTATTTTCTTGAGAAATGTGCCCATCTCGAGATGCGCGTCGCCATCCGACGGTTCAGAGCACGCCACGTCGCTCGGCCTGCCGAGACCCCCTGCCTCCGGTCGGCGACCGAGAAAGTGCCTTCCCGAGCTCGCAAATGGGGAAAACTCACTTTCCCCTCAAGAATCGCGCCTGATCTCGATCAGACGGCCCAGATCTCGCCGAGGACACTAAACGACAAGATAGTGTTTTCTTGAGAAATGTGCCTGTCTCGAGATGCGCGTCGCCATCCAACGGTTCAGAGCACGCCACGTCGCTCGGCCTGCCGAGACCCCCTGTCTCCGGTCGGCTACCGAGCAAGTGCCTTTCCGAGCTCGTAAACGGAGAAAAAAGACACCGAGCTACTACGACCGTTGGATCTCTCGAAAATTCGTGCTTTGCGCCACGTGCGCTAAAAGACAAGATAGCGTTTTCTTGGGAAACGTGCCACCATCCGATGGCTCAGATTGCGCCACGTCGCTCGGCATGCCGAACCCCCCTAGTCTCTGGTCGGCAGCCGAGCAAGTGCCATTCCGAGCTCGCAAACGGAGGAAAAATCTGCCGAGCGATGGAGACCGTCAGATCGCTCAGAAAATCACGCTCGATGATGATCAGAAGTCCAGATTGCGCCACGCCATAAATCAGTATTAAAAATCGTTTTTTATTTATTTAATTCGTTTTATTTATTTAAAAATTGCGAAAAAATTGCCAAAAATTCGGGAAAATTAACTAAAAATTCTGGAAAATAATTAAAAATTCGGGGGTATATTTTTGAGCCCCTGAACGAACAATTATTGCCTAGAATGTACAGTTAAGGCCCCCGAACAATTAGTAAACACATCACAAAATTAAATAAATAATCCGAGAAAAATAGATGAAAGATGCCAAATACTCGATATGGCTGGGAAACAACACATGGCATCAAAAAATTACCTCACTACCCCCTTCGAGATTCTAAATCCTCCATATGGACTCCGATACAACTCTGCTAGCCACCAAAACAGTCAAACTACTCCTCAAAGGCTGATCACACTCAGTCTTTAGGAGTGGGGGGCTCGTGATATGGCTAAAAATGGGGTTAAATCGGAACCGTCCAGATTGGGCACGAATCTTGATGCTCGGGGGTAAAATGGTAATTTCATATACAAGTGGATCCAAGGCGGGTACTGAATCTCCTTCTCACGGACCCAATAACCCGCAAACGGATCCACACCCATTGGGTACGGGTCCCGACCCGAGGCAAACCCAAACCAACGAGAGACAAATCAGGATCCCTGATTTGGCCAAATCGACGGCCCTGATTTGCTCCCACCGGGAATCAAGGAAATATTTCCCAAACAGACTGAGGATTTTGCTCCCGGCTGTTACACAGGAAATTAGACCCTTAAACGGTTCCCCTAGCGACTATAAATACAACCCCTCTGCCTCCATGACCAGGTTAATCACTTTTTCACCACTTCTAAGCTCTTTCTTAGTCTTCTCTGATTACTGACAAGAGCGTCGGAGGGTGCGTCGCCGGAATCAACCCCGGTGTTTTGCACTTCCTTGCAGGTCGCGGGAGGAACAAGAGGGCTGAGTCAACTGTTCAGGTTTTTCTCAGACTCACAAATTCTATCTGTTTACCCCCACACCGAAATCAGCGGTAACATTATTATTATTATTATTATTATTATTATTATTATTATTATTATTATTATTATTATTATTATTATTTTAAGTTTAAAAAAAAAACTAATCTAAACGGGTCAACCCGCAAACCGACCCGACCCGACCCGGGTTGGATCCGAATGGGTTCACGGGTGGGGCGGGTCGCCATAGCGACTTTGCGACCCGGCCCGGTTAAGTCACCAACCCGGCCCGAACCCGCCCAAGTGAACATCCATCCCGGGCGGGTCCGGCCCGGCCCGGCCCGTTCGACCCGAATGCCAACCCTGATTCCATTTCATATCCATAATCAATTTTAATTAAATTCCTTTTTAGAATAACTCCAATTAAAAGTAATCAACCAAAAAAAAATAAAGGAGGGGGGGTGTGTGCTGGGTTTGAACCCAGTATTGCCGACCACACACAGCAACACCCTAGCCCCGTCCCACTAGCCACTAAGTCCTTGTGGACTTTGTGTCATATTTGTATACCGAATTGTATCTAAATCAAGTTTTCCAGTTTTGATAATAAAAAAAAAGGAACAAAAGTGAATGTAGCTATCAAGTTTCGAACCTAGGATCCCTTTCAACAATGTTCTATATTGCAGTGGCTAACCAATAAGTCCAAGTGTAGTTTCTGTTTAGAAAATGTACAAATATACTTTTGTTCAACTATTCTGAAATGTTTCTTTTTCCATGAAACTTGTTCATTCAAAAGATCAAAATCTTTCTAAAAATTTTGAAATAAACTTTTTCTTGATATTAGATTTTAAAAATAGAAATCAACAAATTTTCAAATTCATTTAAAAATACTATTTCCACTCGTTTAAATAATTCTCTTTATCATCTTTTACATAGACTTAGGTTTTTCTTTAACAACTCAGATTTACAAAAAAAATGCTAGTGTTCATGAAAAATAGTCATTTTCTCACTTTCTTACAAATTTCACTTTTATAATAATACTAGTGTATCACTTGAACACAAGAATACTCTTTCATACAATAATTTATATTCTTCAATTAGGACATACATATGTCGATACATTACAAATACTAACTGAAATTTCTTTCTTTCTTCTTTCTTAATTATCAAAGCATGATGTGATCAATATACTTCATAAACACAAAATTTTGTAAACCTACTAACATGGTTTATAACATAAAAGAGTTCTTATCTTAAATTAGCATGGTATCTATTTCTTAATCAACAAAATTACCTTCATACATATCATGTTTTACTTAGCATGAACTTTATAATTTTCTCATCAAAATTCTTCTTATATTACTCACTTTAGCATGCATATCATACATTAGAAAATAATGAAATCACCCACCTTTTATGAAGCTTGACTAATGAAAGAAAAGAACACCACTTCTAGCTCCAAGGACTCCTAGCTCCTAGCAAGACTTATCCTCCTAGCAATAGCTTCTTGTTGCCGCTAAATTTGGTGTGGGGGCAAACAGATAGAACTTGTGGATTCTTGGGGAAACTGAATAGGAAAGCCTGCGTACCTGTTCCGTTGGGCCTCGATCGTCGTTCCTGCCGCGCACCTGCAAAAAGTGCGAGACACCGGGGTTGTTCCCGGTGACGCACCCTCCGACGCTCAAGTCAGTAATCTGGCAGACTATGAAAGAGCGTAAAAAACTGGTGAAAGATTGATTACCTCTTAATGGAGATGGATGGGGGGTATTTATAGGCGTCTTTGGGACTGGATTAGGAATGTAATCCCTGCGATTAGATAAGGAATATTCCCCGTAATCAGATGAGGTAAGTAATCTGATAAGGTATATTCCCCGTAATCAGATAAGGAATTGAATCCCTAATTCCTAGTGAACAGATAGACGTAAATCAGGGCCGTTGATTAGGATTAACCAGGGACCTTGATTGTATCTTGCTGGACCGGGTGTGCAGCGGGTTGGAACCCGTACCCAGTTGACGTGGATCCGTTTATGGGTTATTGGTCTTTTGAATTAAAGACCCAGTTCCCATTTCCGACCCGTTTGTAGGCGAAATTACCGTTTTACCCCTGAGCTTCAAGATTCGTGTTCCGTTTGGACGATTTCGATTTAACCCCATTTTTAGCCGTATCACGAGCCCCCCACTCCCGAAGATTGATGTTTAATCAGACTTCGAGGAGTAGTTTCACTGTTTTCACTGGCTATCAGGGTTCTATCGGGAACTAAACAGAGCATTGCTGAATCGCGAGGGAGGTGGTACGGTGATCTTTCCGGCAGACGGAACTCTTGAACCGTCATCGTGCTCTTCTTAGTTAGCGGTTTTGGCCGTTTCCGCTTGTTGGGTGTTGGTGCGAAGGGAGCTGAAGTCCCGCTCGTGACGCATCCGGTGCCGCGTACATCTGGTGATTGACGCCGAACTCACTTGGTACCGAACTCACCCCCGCAAGAGGGTCGGGGACACGAGCGTTCGGTGGAAGGTGCCGAACTGACTAAGTGCCGAACTCCCGTCCGTAAAACGGTCGGTGGCACAAGAGCTCGGGGAACGGTGCCGAACTGAATTAGTGCCGAACTCACGCCTATAAAACGATCGGTGGCACGAGCGTTCGGCGAATGGCACCGAGCTGAAAACGTGCCGAACTCACGCCTATAAAACGATCGGTGGCACGAGCGTGTTCGGCGACCTGCAGCGAGCTGAAAACGTGCCGAACTCACGCCTGTAAAACGATCGGTGGCACGAGTGTGTTCGGCGAACCGCAGTGAGCTGAAAATGTGCCGAACTCACGCCCGTAAAACGATCGGTGGCACGAGCGTGTTCGGCGAACTGCAGCGAGCTGAAAACGTGCCGAACTCACGCCTGTAAAACGATCGGTGGCACGAGTGTGTTCGGCGAACTGCAGCGAGCTGAAAACGTGCCGAACTCACGCCCGTAAAACGATCGGTGGCACGAGTGTGTTCGGCGAACCGCAGTGAGCTGAAAATGTGCCGAACTCACGCCCGCAAAACGATCGGTGGTACGAGCGTGTTCGGCGAACTGCAGCGAGCTGAAAACGTGCCGAACTCACGGCTGTAAAACGATCGGTGGCACGAGCGTGTTCGGCGAACTGCAACGAGCTGAAAACGTGCCGAACTCACGCCCGTAAAACGATCGGTGGCACGAGCGTGTTCGGCGAACTGCAGCGAGCTGAAAACGCGCCGAACTCACGCCCGCAAAATGATCGGTGGCACGAGCGCGTTCGGCGAACTGCAGCGAGCTGAAATCGTGCCGAGCTCACGCCCGTAAAACGATCGGTGGCACGAGTGTGTTCAGCGAACTGCAGCGAGCTGAAAACGTGCCGAACTCACGCCCGTAAAACGATCGGTGGCACGAGGGCCCGGCAGCTTGTGCCGAAGGTTCGGACTTGTTTGTTTCTCTTTGGGTGGAGTTTTGGCGGTTCTGGCGGATGTGACCTTCTGCGCTTCTGACAGACGTGACGTCGTCTGTGTTTTCTGACAGATGTGACGTCCATTAACGCTGCCTCCTGGGCTTCTGCCAGACGTGATGGTCATTAATGCGCCGTCTGGATCAGCGCGGAGAACAAGGTGACATTTGGGGTCTCTTTTTGTCGTTTTTGTGGGGGTGGGCCTGCGTTAGAGGCCCATTTACCTCGATTGAAGCGCTGGCCCCTCTATAAAAACCCTCACCCCCTCCTCATTTTTTACTTTCCAAGTTTTTTTTGTTCACGTCTTGGTCTGCTGTGAGAGAGCTTTAGGTGATCACTGACTGTTTTCCGGCGAAGTTTCCGACGAGTTCCCCTTTCAAGGTAACCTTCATATTTATCTTCTAAATATGTCTGTTTCCCATACTTCTTCTTCGTCCGAGCCCTCCCTCGGAGCCGACGGAGCTCCAACTTCGAGTCGAGCTGCCAAGGGTAAGAAGGTGTTCGGCAAGGACTCCATTGTTCAGGATCCGAAGCGCATGGGGGCGTTCGGCCAGCTGCCGGGACCGTTGACGGGGCTCCATAGGGTTCGAGAAATCCCAGAGGATAAGGCGGAACGGATAGTGTACGGGAGGGCGAGGTCGTTCGAGGAGAACGCGGCGAGGGAGACCACGAAGGCCGACGAGACGGTGTCGATTCTCTCCGAAGAGGACCTGGATTCGATTCGGGACTGCTTCCAGATCCCGCGGGAGTACGAGCTAATGCTGCCGGGCCCCGGGGTTAGGGCCAACTCGCCGTTGCCGGTGACTATATGTTGCTGGCCGGTCGATGCCTTTATCGCCGGAGCTCGGCTACCTCTCCATCCGTTCGCGGTAACGGTCTTAAATTGGTTCGGGGTCAGCCCTATCCAACTTATGCCGAACGCCTGGAGAGTCATAAACGGCTTCGTACTCCACTGCCAGGCGGAGGGGATTCAGCCGGAGTTGAATGTGCTCCGGACTATCTATCAGCTGCACCAAGGGAATAGGTCGGCCTACCGGTACTATCTGACTCCGAGGCATGGGGGGAGGTTGGTCCTCTGTCCGGACTCTATCAAGTTTTGGCACGAGAAGTACCTTCTGGTGCGCAGCGCGGAGGCCTGGCCTATTCCCGTTGGTTGGGTGGAAGGTGTTCCGAAGAAGGTGAAGGCGCCGCCGGCACTTCGACCCGAAGACGAAGACGCCGTACGGGTGCTTCTCGATCGGCCGAAGTACGACTGGAGGGAGTTAACCGAGGACGTCTTGTATGAGGGAGGGCTCGCACATGTTAACCCCAGTACGCTGCTTTTATTTATTGTCTTCGTTCCCTTTTTGCTTCCTTTCCCTTGTCTTGTTCCGAGCTAACCAACTTAAACTTTTGGTGCAGAGCAAATGGACTACCAAGCAGTGCTAGCGTTGAGGACGAGCCTCGCCAACAAGGCTCCGAGGAAGAGGAAGAGGGTGGCGTCGAAGCAGCCGGTGCCCAAGGCCCCGAAGATTACGGAGGTGGCCGAAGAGGTAGAGATCTTGGATTCCCCCGTGGTCGAGGTCGGGGCCGCTTCGTCGTCGGCCAGGGTCGGCGAGTTGCCCGTCACCGAGGTCCTGACCATGGTGACGCCGCCGTTGACAAAGGCGGCCGAGGAGCTTCTGACCGAGGCTCATAAAAGGATCCACGTCCCGGACTGGCAGGTTCGGAAGCACGACGGGTTCCTGGGTAATTCCTTGGCGAGCATGGAGGTCGTCAAGCACCTCGCCACGCCGAAGGATCGCGCGGCGATGGAGGCCGGACGAGAGGGAGACGACATCATCGAGATAGCGTGCTCGGCGGTGTCGGTAAGTGCTGAGCCGAGCTCCCTCCTCTTCATGCCGACCTTCTTAAGTTTGTAATTTTTGTGACTTTTTGCATTTTATTCGCAGATCGTTGTTCACTTCGGGCACCTCACCGAGAGGTTGTCGGCCCAGGAGAAGGAGATGAAGAAGGAGAACGATCAGGCCCGGAAGGAGAGGGACAAGATCCGGGGCGAGCTCGACAAACTCGAGCTGAATTTTGAGGCGAAGTCGGCGAGGGCGACCTACCTCGAGGACCGGGTCAAGACGCTAGAGGACCAGCTTCGGCAGCAGAAGGAGGAGGCGGCCAAGCAGATGGCGGATGCGGCCGAGGCCCAAGCGACGGCAGTGAAAAAAGTGGAGGAGGCGACTTTGGAGAAGGCGCAGGGCTACCTCGCCGTGAACATGGCCAAAGCTTTCGCCGACGCCCTCGCCCGGGTCACGGCGGCCTACCCCTCTGTTGACGTCTCGGGTTGGCGGCTTTTCCCGGGGTACGTCGAAGGCTTTGACCCCGAATCGGAGGGGGAAGATGAAGAGGAGGAAAGAGGCGACGACGAGCCATTGGTCGATCCGGCCGTCGGAGCTCAGGGGTCGGTGGTCACCCCCTTGGCGACGGTTGCCCCTTCGGAGGCGTCGCCCTCGACCCCTTCTCGCCGCCCCGGGAAAGAGGTCGAGCACTGATCCCGTCTGTTTTTTTTTTGTTTCTTTTTGTGTAATGCCTAATAGCGGACTGGCCACCGCTACTTTTTGTAATGAATGAAAAACTTCAACTTTTTGGGCTCGGCGTCTTGCACTTGTCTGTTGTATGTTAAGTGTTCGAGAGTTTGTTCACTAGAACCCCCGAAGTCTAGGACTTGGGCCATGTCTGAACTTTTGTTGCTCGTCTGTATTTCTTTTCAGCTCGCCCTGGTAGACCAAGAGATCAAGCGCGCAGGGTCGGATGCCAAAGTTCGAGCCGAGGCCGGGCTCGGGGCGACAAGGTTGAGTCTGGCGAGGTGTAGAGAGCGACTTTACGAGGTCAAGCTAGGACTGCGCCGAGCCGAAACAGAGCGAGGACAGCTTCAACTTATCTTAGGGCAGCGGGACAGCGATATCCGGCGTCTGGAGGGCAGGATTGCCGAGATGACTGCCTCGGGTGAGGGCGATGCCTCACCATCTGCCTTCACTAGTAGCCTTCGGACCAAGTGCTTTCGCCACACGCTGACAAAGGTAACGGCGGAGAGGGACGACCTGCTTTCGGAGATTCAGCATTTGCAATCCACGGAGACTAAGCTTCGGACGGAGGGAGAGGAGCTGACAACTAAGGTGGCCGATCTCACGGCTGAACGAGATGAATTGGCGGCCGAAGTCGATGTTTTGAAGAGAGCCACCGTCGATAGGAGCATCGAAGTCACCCATCTTCGTCATCTCATCGCGAGCCATGTTGGAGTTCCGACCTCGGCCATACCGGCGTCCTTCGAGGCCGACGCGCAAGATGGTTCATTGAGGGGTCGGATTTCCGAGCTGGAAGCGGAGGTGGCTCGCCTGAGGCCGCGTTCGGGGCCGATTAATGTGAGGAGCACGTCATGCACCCGAGCGGAGAGCGAGCGGGGCATCACCTTTTACGAGATGGCGACCCGCGAGCGCCTCGGCCATCCGAGCCCGGGGGACGCACAGAGCTCAGTGGCCATTTCGTCGAGCGGCGCATCCGTCGGCGTGACGGCCAGAAGCAGTGCCGAGGACACGTCTCAACTTGCCGGCCTGCGATCGGGTTCCGGAGGCAAACGTCGCCGACCTCAAGTGTCCTTGAAGAGGAGCATCCCTGTACCTCGGAAGCGTTGATGGGTCCGGGTTCGGTGTCTTGTAATATTCGCTTTTCAGCTTCTTGTAATCGTTTAGTGTCTTGTAATATTGATGTATGTAAGGGTTGTTTTTAATAAAGTTGGAATCGATTTAACTGTCGTCATATCATAGTTGCTCAATGTTTGCTCTGATTGTGGAGTCGTGGAACCGAGGTCTGAGACTTGGTGTTTTTGATTGGTGTTGACCGCCGAACTTAAGCGCGTAATGCGGTCAGTGGCACGAACGTTCGGTGAACGATGCCGAGCTGAAAAAGTGCCGAACTCACGCCCGTAAAACGATCGGTGGCACGAGTGTTCGGCTAACTGTGGCAAGCTGAAAACGTGCCGAACTCACGCTCGTTAAACGATCGGTGGCACGAGCGTGTTCGGCGAACTGCAGCGAGCTGAAAACGTGCCGAACTCACGTCCGTAAAACGGTCGGTGGCACGAGCGTCCGGCTAACTGTGGCGAGCTGAAAACGTGCCGAACTCACGCCCGTAAAACGATCGGCGGCACGAGTGTCCGGCTAACGGAACCGAGTCGAGATCGTACCGAACTCTCGCCCGAAGAACGATCTTGGCAACAAAGTGTTGGAGTCCGAACCTTTGTAAGATTGAGGGCGTGGGAGCAATTCCGAATGGCGAGCTGCCTCTGGTTCGCTCGGAAGCGAACTTGCGAAGCAGAATCGAGCCAAGTGTTGGACTCCGGAACCATCGTAAGATTAAGGGCGTGGGAGCAATTCCGAATGGCGAACTACCCCTGGCTCGCCTAGGGGCGAACTAGCGGAGTAGAGTCGAACCAAGTGTTGGACTCCGTACCATTCAACGGCTGTGGGAGCAATTCCGAATGGCGAGCTACTTCTGGTTCGCTCGGAAGCGAACTTGCGAAGCAGAATCGAGCCAAGTGTTGGACTCCGGAACCATCGTAAGATTAAGGGCGTGGGAGCAATTCCGAATGGCGAACTACCCCTGGCTCGCCTAGGGGCGAACTAGCGGAGTAGAGTCGAACCAAGTGTTGGACTCCGTACCATTCAACGGCTGTGGGAGCAATTCCGAATGGCGAGCTACTTCTGGTTCGCTCGGAAGCGAACTTGCGAAGCAGAATCGAGCCAAGTGTTGGACTCCGGAACCATCGTAAGATTAAGGGCGTGGGAGCAATTCCGAATGGCGAACTACCCCTGGCTCGCCTAGGGGCGAACTAGCGGAGTAAAGTCGAACCAAGTGTTGGACTCCGTACCATTCAACAGCTGTGGGAGCAATTC
The DNA here is from genome assembly GCA_017893485.1 of Hemerocallis citrina. NCBI lineage: Eukaryota > Viridiplantae > Streptophyta > Magnoliopsida > Asparagales > Asphodelaceae > Hemerocallis > Hemerocallis citrina. The sequence continues at coordinate 35,411,809 of CM030361.1, forward strand.
CGAATGGCGAGCTACTTCTGGTTCGCTCGGAAGCGAACTTGCGAAGCAGAATCGAGCCAAGTGTTGGACTCCGGAACCATCGTAAGATTAAGGGCGTGGGAGCAATTCCGAATGGCGAACTACCCCTGGCTCGCCTAGGGGCGAACTAGCGGAGTAGAGTCGAACCAAGTGTTGGACTCCGTACCATTCAACGGCTGTAGGAGCAATTCCGAATGGCGAGCTACTTCTGGTTCGTTCGGAAGCGAACTTGCGAAGCAGAATCGAGCCAAGTGTTGGACTCCGGAACCATCGTAAGATTAAGGAATTAAAAACAGAGACGTAGTAGCAAATGCGAAAGAACTTTATTTATTAATATCTAATGGTCGGCTGCTTCTAAAGTTGCTAGCCGTTATTACAATGAAAAAAGAACAAAGGAAAAATTACTAGTAGCAGGAGAGGAGTGGTCCGACATCTCGAGTTACTTAGATAGGCGGGGTTGCCTTCTCTTGGTATTTCAAAAGATGGTCGGCGTTCCAAGTCCTGGGAATTTCTCTACCCTCAAGATCTTCTAGCTTGTATGCACCGGGGCGGATCACTTTGGAGACTTTGTACGGTCCCTCCCAATTTGGGGCCAGTTTGCTCTTCTGTCCGGGGAACGAAATGGCCAGTTTTCGGAGGACCAGATCCCCTTCTTTCAGGTCGGTTGGGCGGACCCGTTTGTTGTAGGCGAGTTCGATCCTTCTCCGATAACTTTGCTGCCGTATGGCTGCCCTTTCCCGGATTTCGTCTATCAAGTCCAGGCTCGTTCTGAGCTCCCTGGCATTCTGTTCTTCTTCAAAGGCTACCAGGCGAGGAGAGGGTATCCCAACTTCTAGTGGGATGAGGGCCTCGGACCCATAGGTGAGATTAAACGGACTCTCGCCTGTCGGGGTCCGCTTCGTGGTTCGGTAATTCCACAACACATTGGGCAGCTGATCCACCCACAATCCCTTGGAGCACTTGTCGAGTCTCTTCTTGATGCCGGAGAGGATCTGTCGGTTGGCATTCTCGGCTTGGCCATTTGACTGGGGATGAGAGACGGAGGAGAAGCGGTGCTGTATGGCTAGGTCTTCACATAAGGCTCGGAAGGCAGCTCCAGCGAACTGCGTACCGTTATCTGTAACTACGACTCGGGGGACACCGAACCGGCAGATTACATTTTTCCAGAAGAATTGAACGACTCTATGTTCGGTAATTGTAGCCAGGGGCTCGGCCTCTATCCATTTCGAGAAATAGTCGACTGCCACGACTAGGAACTTCAACTGTCCGGGGGCCGGTGGAAATGGCCCAAGTAAATCCATCCCCCACATTGCAAAGGGGATCGGACTTGATAGGGAGGAGAGTGGTGCTTGTGGAAGGCATCGGATGTCGGAATACTTCTGGCAGGAGGTGCATTGCCGAACGTGTCGTTCGGCATCCCGTAGGAGAGTGGGCCAGTAATACCCGTAGTTTAATACTTTGCGTGCCAAGGCTCTGGAGCCGGAGTGGGCTCCGCCGATGCCCTCATGAAGCTCTTGCAGGGCGTAATCGGCTTGTCCGGGGGAGAGGCATCTTAGGTAGGGTCGACCATCCACCTGGGTGAAGGAGCGCTTATACAGAATGCCTTCGACCAGTATGTAACGCTCGGCTCGGGTCCTTATCTTTCGGGCTTCCTTCGGATCCCTTGGGAGGAGTCCGTCTCTTAAAAACTCGACGAGGGGCTTCATCCAATTATCTTCGAGGGGGAGTGGCAGTGTTTCGACGGAGTTGAAAGCCTCGTCCTCTATGCTTGGCTTGAGGAGGACTTCTATCAGAACAGTTTGTTCGATGCCTTGCAGGGATGAGGAAGCTAATTTGGACAGGGCGTCGGCCTGGGCATTTTCCTCTCTGGGGATTCTTCGGATGAGGGCCTCCTCGAAGAGCGCCATGAGGCTCTTTACTTTAGCCAAGTACTTTACCATCCTGCCATCGCGGGCTTCATATTCGCCGAGGACCTGGTTGACGACCAACTGAGAGTCGCTGAAGATCTGCAGGCGTCGCGCCCCTGCGTTTCGGGCCATCCCGAGGCCGGCTATGAGTGCCTCGTATTCGGCTTCGTTATTCGAGGCTTTAAAGTTTATCCGGAGGGAATATTGAAGGACAAAGTCATCTGGGCCCGCAAGGATGACTCCAGCCCCGCTCCCCTCGTTGCAAGAGGATCCATCGACATATACCGACCAGATAGGCGGTCCCTTCGTTGTCTGCTCGGAGTCGGGGATAGTTGTTTCAACTATGAATTCGGCTAGCGTCTGCGCCTTGATTGCGGTTCGAGGCTGATAAGTAATATCATGTTGGCTCAGCTCGATCGACCACTTCATGAGGCAGCCGGAAGTCTCTGGCTTGTGAAGGATCTGTTTCAACGGCTGGTCTGTAAGAACGACCACCGAATGAGACTGGAAGTATGGCCGAAGCTTTCTTGCAGCCATTATCAGGGCGTAGGCTATTTTCTCAATTTTCGGGTACCGGAGCTCGGCGTCCCGGAGCACTTTGCTGACGTAGTAAATGGGCTTCTGAGCTCTTTCTTCTTCCCTGACTAAGACCGCACTTAGTGTCTGTTCCGAGGCTGCCAAGTAGAGGTAGAGGGGTTCGCCCGGTATGGGTTTGCTGAGAAGGGGCGGATTGACGAGGTAAGCCTTAAGCTGGTCGAAGGAATCTTGTTGTGGCTGCCCCCACTCGAACCCCTTAGTCCCCCTCAGGGCTTTGAAGAACGGGAGGCACTTCTCCCCAGACTTCGACAAAAAGCGCCCAATGGTGGCTAATCGACCAGTCAGTTTCTGAACTTCTTTGACGTTTCTAGGCGGGGCCATGTCCAGTATGGCCCTGATCTTCTCCGGATTTGCCTCTATTCCTCGTTGGCTAACCATAAAGCCGAGGAACTTGCCTGATGAGACGCCGAACGCACACTTGTTCGGGTTGAGCCTCATATTGTGCTTTCTCAAAACATCGAACGCTTCTTGGAGATCGGCCACGTGATCAATGCCTCGGATGCTTTTCACAAGCATGTCATCTACGTACACTTCCATGTTTCGGCCAATCTGGGCCTGGAATACCTTGTTGACGAGGCGCTGGTATGTTGCCCCTGCATTCTTTAGGCCGAACGGCATGACTCTGTAGCAGTAGAGTCCTTGGTCGGTCACGAAAGATGTCTTCGGAATATCCGGGGGGAACATCCTTATCTGATTGTAACCCGAGAAAGCGTCCATGAAGCTGAGGAGCTCATGTCCTGAGGTGGCGTCAATCAGAGTGTCGATGCTCGGCAGAGGGAAGGGGTCTTTAGGGCAGGCCTTGTTGAGGTCAGTGAAATCAATACAGATTCTCCATGTTCCGTTGGACTTTTTCACCATTACTACGTTCGACAACCACTCAGGATAATTTACTTCCTGTATGAACCGAGCCTTCAACAATTTGCCCACCTCTTCTTTGATAGCGAGCTGACGCTCGGGAGCGAACTTGCGCCGCTTCTGCTGGACCGGTTTGGACCCCGGATCAACACTGAGGCGGTGGACCAAGAGTTCTTCGGAGATGCCGGGCATGTCTGCAGCTGACCATGCGAACAGGTCTTGGTTGGCTCGGATGCATCTTACAATATCTGCGTATAGTGCGGATGGGAGGGTCTTGCTGACAAAGAACCTGCGGGTCGGCTCCTGCTCCGAGAAGAGTACCTCTTCCAACTCGTCTACCGGCTCGGAAGTTGGCCGAGCAGCCTCTTGGGGGATCTCGAGTGTTTCCAAGGAGAGGACGGGTCCGAGGGTGGAAGTCATATAACACTTGCGGGCCTGTTCCTGATTGCCCCTGACTTCTCCCACTCCAGCCCGAGTGGGGAATTTCATTTTAAGATGGTAGGCAGAAGGGACGGCTTCAAGGGCGGCTAGGCCGGGCCGACCCAAAATGACGTTGTAGGCCGCTGGGACATCTACGACCATGAAATCCATCGGCTCCGTGCGGGTAGTAGGAGTTTTGCCGGCCGTGACATCGAGGGTGATTACCCCTTCAATCGTCACCGGAACTCCCGTGAACCCATGGAGCGTGTAGCCGGCGGGCTTGAGTCTGTCTCGGGAGAGCTTCAGCCCCTTGAAGGCGTCGAGGAAGAGGATGTTGACGGAGCTACCGTTATCCACTAAGATCCTCTCGACTTTGAAATTGGCCATGTGAAGGTTGATGACGAGTGCGTCACAATGAGGGGTGCGGACACCCTCGAGATCCTCATCAGAGAAGGTGACGGGCACTCCGAGGCCTTTAGGAGGAGGGGTGGTTCGGACCGAGTTTACCTCTCTTATAAATGCTTTCCGAGAAGAGTTTGAGGAGCCCCCCATTGGACCCCCGTGGATGAGGTGGAGGACTCGTTCTTCCTCATACTCTGGCGTCTCTTCTCGTTCCGGACGCTTGTTAGCCCCCCGAGGCTGGGGAGGAAGTTCGGCTTGGTCCTTTCTCACGAATTTTGCCAACTGCCCTCTCTGGATAAGGGCCTCAATTTCGTTTCTTAGCGCACGGCAATCGTTGGTGTCGTGCCCATGGTCCCGGTGATAGCGGCACCATTTCTCTCTATCTCTTCTCTTAGCAGGGGTGTTCATCTTCGGAGCGGGAGGTAAGACCCCTTCTTTTTCGACTTCCATGAAAATGGTGTAAATGTTTGTGGTGAGGGGAGTAAATTTCTCGAATCTAGGGGGAGGCCGGCGCTGGCCAGCATTATCCTTCTGGAACTTTTTTGCTCCCTCTTCTTCCGTTCCCTTCCTCTTAGACCCGGAGGCGGTTCCTTCCCAGTTGGGCTGTTCCTCGGCCTCTTCAGCTCGGATGTATTTTTCAGTGCGGAGGAGGAGGTCAGAAAAGTCGTGCGGCGGTTTCTTGGCGAGGGAGGAGCGGAGGTTGGAATTGAGGATATTGGATTGGAACGCCGCGGTGGCGACGGATTGGTCAAGGGATGCGATGGTCCTGGCTTCAGCTGTGAACCTCTTCACGTAGTCCCTCAATTTCTCCCCTTTCTGTTGACGGAGGTGCAATAGTGAGATGCTGGTCTTCTCGGCCCTTCGGCTGCTGACGAAATGGGTGATGAACAGAGTTTCGAACTGTTCGAAGGAGAATATCGACGCCGGGGCAAGTCGAGAGTACCATTCTCGAGCTGGGCCTTTGAGAGTTGCGGGGAATGTTTTGCAGAGGAGGGCATCGGAAGCTTGATGGAGGAGCATCAAGGTCTTAAAGCTTTCGATGTGGTCAACTGGATCGGTCTCCCCGGTGTAGTTCTCGAACTGGGGAGGTTTGAAACCGAACGGAACAGGAGCCTCTACTATGGTCCGGGAGAACGGGGGTCGGCTAGGATGTAGGGTCCTCCCCCTAAGCTCTTCTTCTCGGTTTATCTGCCCCAAGAGTTTTTCCACCTCGTTTAGACGGCGGTTCATGGAGTCATCTCTCCGGCGGTGATCTGCCGAGCCGCGGGACTCGTCTTCGTATGAGGGGGAGCGAGGGCTGCGGCGATAGTAACTTCGAGAATGGCGAGGACTTGGGGTGCGTCTGGAATTGGTAGGAGCGGGTCGAGGAGAAGGAGACCGTTGACGAGGGCTCCGGACCGGAGGAGGGGATGGGGCCCTCGGCTCATTGGGGTTCTGACGGAGGTTGAGGGCCTGTTGTACCATTGCTTGGAACTGCTGGAACTCGGCACGGGTGATGGGCGCCTCATTGTTCCGAGGCTGCTGCCGGCCTGCTGGAGAGTGCCTCCTTCGGTAGTGGTCGGGGGAGTCCTTCCTCCCTCTTCGGACGGGGGACCTCCTGTGCTCTCGGTGTCGGGGGGATCGCTCTTGCTGGCGGGAGGCTTCTCCCCGAGCCCGCTTTTCATCCAGATGGCGACGAAGGTCATCATCTTCCGGGCGTTTAGGAGGGGCATTGTGGCGACCGGAGGCTCGGGGATGATGGGAGGCCATGGAGGCACTGGAGGCATTGTGGATGGAGATGTTCTCTTGGTGAAGAGGCTGTTTCTGGGGGTTAGGCCCCTTGGGATCAGGAGGTGGAAGGTTCCGTTGGAGTGGATCTTCCATGGTAGGAGGGAGTTGCCCTTGTTGCTGAGCGGGTTCAGGATGGACTTCTTGCTGGTCAGGGTTGGGCGCTCGGTTGGAGCCCCTAGATCTAACTTTGCGAGGCGGCATGGCAGGAGAGAGTCTGTTCACCGGGAAGAGGAGGGGTCCCTATTCGTTTGTTTCCCACAGACGGCGCCAATCTGTTGCCGCTAAATTTGGTGTGGGGGCAAACAGATAGAACTTGTGGATTCTTGGGGAAACTGAATAGGAAAGCCTGCGTACCTGTTCCGTTGGGCCTCGATCGTCGTTCCTGCCGCGCACCTGCAAAAAGTGCGAGACACCGGGGTTGTTCCCGGCGACGCACCCTCCGACGCTCAAGTCAGTAATCTGGCAGACTATGAAAGAGCGTAAAAAACTGGTGAAAGATTGATTACCTCTTAATGGAGATGGATGGGGGGTATTTATAGGCGTCTTTGGGACTGGATTAGGAATGTAATCCCTGCGATTAGATAAGGAATATTCCCCGTAATCAGATGAGGTAAGTAATCTGATAAGGTATATTCCCCGTAATCAGATAAGGAATTGAATCCCTAATTCCTAGTGAACAGATAGACGTAAATCAGGGCCGTTGATTAGGATTAACCAGGGACCTTGATTGTATCTTGCTGGACCGGGTGTGCAGCGGGTTGGAACCCGTACCCAGTTGACGTGGATCCGTTTATGGGTTATTGGTCTTTTGAATTAAAGACCCAGTTCCCATTTCCGACCCGTTTGTAGGCGAAATTACCGTTTTACCCCTGAGCTTCAAGATTCGTGTTCCGTTTGGACGATTTCGATTTAACCCCATTTTTAGCCGTATCACTTCTCATAGCAAGAATTTTTTCCAAGCAAACGGAACTCTATTACTCTCTTTCTTTTCTTTCTTTCTTTCTTTTGATTTTGATAATGTTTTTGGTGCAAAGGAAAAGTAGGAAATGATGCTCTATTTATAGGGTATGGTTAGGGTCTATTATGCATAATTTTATACCTAACAACTCTCCATATTAATTCTTACAACTCTTCATGTTCTAAACTCCTAAAACCTACAACTCTTCACCTCCCCACTCTTCACAAACTCAACCCCCCAACCCTTCTTCTCCCTTCTCAAAAACCGGCCACCCCTAGCCCTAAAACCGGTCCAAATACATTTGTGTGTGCATGCACACATGCACAAACAAATATGAATATATTTCTATAACTCTAAATGTGTACAAAAAGTTGTAACTTGTCATGTATTAGTCCAAGCTCAACTAAAAATGTGATTTCATTAATGGGCTTGATTCATGGGCTCACTTCTAATTAATTAATTTAATTATCCTAGTGGGCTCTTCTCCTAATGGGCTAGATTTTAATTCTTAGGTCCATGGATTAAAAGAAGGCTAATTAAAACTTATGCATGCTAAAAATTTGTAAATGAGAATAAAAATTTGCACGTGCATCATACGTACAAAAATTGAAAAATACATTTTTAATTTAAAATAAAATGTGGGGTGTTACATGGACCTTCTTGTTATAGAACCTTTCGATTCTCTACTGATACATGCTCCTTCAGATGTTGGATTTCTCCCTGACCTCGTCTATGATGTCCAGGTTGGCACGTAGTTGCGCCGAGTTGCTCTCTTCATCAAAGGCCATGATCCGGGGCGAAGGGAGCCCGATCTCCGGGGGGTGGGATCACTGCTTCTATGCCGTAAGTTAGATTGAAGGGTGATTCTCCCGTGGGGATCCTCTTTGTCGTCCGATGTGCCCAGAGCACGCTCGGTAGCTCGTCGACCCATAGTCCCTTGGAGGAATTATCAAGCCGTTTCTTGAGGTCGTCAAGGATTTGGCGGTTCGCGTTCTCGGCATGGCCGTTCGATTGTGGGTGGTATACCGAAGAGAAGCGTTGCTGGATGCCGAGATCTTCACAGAACTTTCGAAAATTCTTGCATGCAAACTGGGTCCCATTGTCCGTGATGAGTATGTGCAGAATTTCGAACCGGCAGATGATGCGTTTCCAGAAGAATTGCTGAGTTTGATGCTCTGTGACCGTTGCCATGGGCTCGGCTTCGGTCCAATTAGTGAAATAGTCGATGGCTACCACCAGGAACTTTCTTTGGCCCGTTGCTTTCGGAAAGGGGCCGACCAGGTCCATCCCCCACATGGCGAATGGGTCGGACTGCCTAAAGAACGGAGGTTTGCTTGTGGAACCCTTCTTACTAAGAAGAATCTTTGACAAGGATCGCACTTTTTGACTAGGGCCAAGGCATCTTGTAACATTGTGGGCCAGTAATATCCGTGGTTTAGGGCCTTTCTGGCGAGTGAACGGCTCCCCATGTGGCACCCTCCAATTCCTTCGTGGAGCTCCTTGAGAGCGTACTTGGCCTCGTCAGGGGATAGGTAGTGGAGGTAGGGTCTTCCATCCGTCATTGTGTACGAGCATTTGAAGAGGGTCTTGCTGATCACGACGAACCTTTCCGAGCGGACCCTGGTTCTTCTTGATTTGGCTCGATCTTGGGGGAGTTCACCCTCTACCAGGAACTTTCGGATGGGAGTGGTCCAATTATCCGATCGAGCTTCGTTGTTTATACAGAGGGTTTCGGGGAGGTCGATACTCGGCTTTAGGAGGACTTCAATCAGCACCGTGCGGTCGAGGCCTTTAAAGGATGAGGAGACGAGCTTTGACAGGGCATCCGCCTAGGCTATCTACTCTCTTGGAATCTGTAGTACTGCATAACAGTCGAAGGATGTTAAGAGCCGCTGGACCACTGCCAAGTACCGGACCATCCGATCATCACGAGTCTCGTACTCCTCGGTGATCTGATTGACCACAAGCTGAGAGTTGCTATAGGCCCTGATCTACCTTGTGCCTTCCTGGTGCGCTAGGGTAAGTCCCATGATCATAGCCTTATACTCCGCCTCGTTGTTAGAGGCCGGAAAGTTGAGGCGGAGAGAATATTGGAGAAGGAAGTTGTCGGAACCTTGCAAGATGATGCCTGCACCATTTCTCGTTTCGCAAGAGGTGTCTTCGACGTAAACTTCCCACGCCGGATCGGCCTCCTGACTATTGGGTTACTCGGGGGATGGTGCACTCCGTGATGAATTCGGCGAGGGCCTGCCTTTTAATCGTTGTTCTTGGCTGGTAGCTGATGTCATATTGACTTAGCTCGATCGACTACTTGATCAATCGGTCGGAGCTCTCTTGTAGTACCCCATATTTTTAAATATTATTTTTATAGGTTTATAAATGAATTAAAATGATTTTTGGAGATTTAATAAATATTTTCTGAAAATTTATCTCTTTACACGTGCGAAACATGTGCAAATATTTTCTTGAAAAGTTCAAAAGACAAAACTATTTTATAGAAAATCATTATTTAATATTTAGGATTTATTTATAATTTTTCCAGATTTTTTTGACATTTATTGGATCTCTTTGCAAATTTTAAGAAAAGAAGGACCTTTTTGCAAAATTGCCATTTTGAGGGGTGTAAGTGCAAAAATTATTTTTCTGGATTTTTCAATAGTGCCGACTGTAGATAAGGGGTTTATTTTTCTTTTAAATCTCAATTTAAATGATTTTGTCGAGTTTCCAAATATATGGTTCTATTTATGTAAAGTTATATTTTCAAGGGGGTATTTTGTAAAAGTATTTGGAAACCCTAAAACTTCTTTTCCGGGTATTTAAAAGAGGTGCGCAGACGTCATTCGCTGCACAACATAAAACCTTCTTATTTTTCTTGGAGAATTTGGGAGAAGATTTTGGATCTCGCGAAGGAGATGATTCTTATCAAGGTTTCTTCATTCTAAGGTGAGTGATATAAATTGTTTTGTTGTGTTTTGTGTATGTGGATGATTGTTGTTTTCTTTTACTTTGCAAATGTTGTATGTGAATGACATGTTTGTTTCTCCGATTTGTGTAAGTTGTATGCAAACAATAAGAATGTTTGATTATTCTTGGATGCGGAATTTTATTGCTAGGAATGCATGTTAGGGTTTGGATATGATTATGCATATTATGGATTGGATGGAAAAATTGGATCTTGTGAAACCCTAGTGGTATGTGATTACAAATTTGATTATGGTTATGAGTTGTGGTAGAAATTCAGATTTTGAGAAAATTGAATGGAAGAGTTATGAATCAAGAGAGCGTGTCTTGAGAATTGAAATTTGAGGAATTAATTGAATTGAGGAAATATATCCAAATTGGGGATTTTCTTTGAGATTGGTATTTATATGTTTTGGGATCTGAATACGAACTATTTCAGTGATCGATAAAATTTCAAGAAAACTCAATTTTGATTATATGCACAAATTCATGTTTTAATTGAAAGAAATCAACAAAATCTCCATTTTTATGATTTCAAGTAGTTGATCTAGTTTTAGGGACTATTTTGTATTCTACCAGTTATATTTGATCATATAAGAAATATGTTTTTCGCAGAAATCATTTTCATGAAGTAAAACTATGTATCGGTTGAATGTGCACAACCAAAACTATACAATCTGTAGGCCGACAGTCGACTGGCATGACCTTTCAGTCGACTGATACGACCCAGCTGCTATGTTCTTTAGTTGTATTGAAATTTCTCTCTGGTAAGTCGACTTATGACTTTTACAAGTCGACTTATAACACTTAGAATATTTTCTTAAAGATTACTGGAATTTCTCTCTGGTAAGTTGACTTATGACTTTTACAAGTCGACTTATAACACTTAAAATATTTTCTTAAAGATTACTGGAATTTCTCTCTGGTAAGTCGACCTATGACTTTTATAAGTCGACCAACAACACTTAGAATATTTTCTTAAAGATTACTGGAATTTCTCTTTGGTAAGTCGACCTATGACTTTTATAAGTCGACTTATAACACTTAGCTTATTTTCTTAAAATCATAGAATTTTCTTCTGGACAGTCGACTTATGCTTTCTATAGTCGACTGATACTGATGTATCTTCATATTTTCGAATGTTCTTTCAGATGATCTATTCTCTAAATGTTTTAATCTATAGCTTATTATTTTATACTTTACCTCCTATTGGACATATATTTTCAAGATGTTAAGTTGAGCAATTTATGTTGGAAAGTTTGGTTTGGATATTTGAGTTTGAGTCTCTAGAGGGTGTGTGTGGCCCTAGTATACCGGCAGTTGAGTATTTATGTTTGGGCCTGTTGAGGCATCTAGTTAATCAGTTGTTGAATTAAATCCGGTAGGGTACACCAACTCTAGGATATTTGTTAAGTAATTAAATAACCTAAATGATAAGGACAGGCACTAGTGGTGATATGATGAACGAGAACATGAGTTATGGACCTCAGTATGGCTTGCAGTGTGAGATAATCCTCGGAATTATCCAGGTGTGAGTAAAATAGTCTCCGAAATTACCTGTGGTATGGGATTGATCTCCGGAATTATCGGAGTCGAGGTGACGCACATGTGGTATTCATGTGATGATGTGTCATTGCTTGCGGTGTGGGGTATTCTTGATGATTCCCAGGTATGAGTGAAATAGTCTCCGGAATTATCTGTGGATAGAGATTGACCTCCGAAATTATCGGAGCATGGGCTAAGACTCACAGTTTATCTTTATCTCGTAGTAGTCATCGTGATAGGATTAGTTGCATAGCGGGGATTGAACCCTATAATGTGGAGATGTTAAGGGCTTGCATCGGACCTATATAGAGTGGGATGCATAGACTCCGATAAGTACGCATTAGAGAGTCAGCATATAGACTTGTGTTTTCTTGACTTGGCTTTACGCATGTGTTTTCCTGTTTTTCCACACTTGACACTTAGTTTAGTTTCACTTGATGTTTACATGTTTCCTTGCTATGTCATATTTATGTATTCTTGTTTATTACATGTTGTTTAAGAATCCATGCTTAATGTTTATTTATATTGTTTGTTTTTATGTCACTCACACCTTTATGGCTGATCCCTTTAGTTTTGGGGGTTAGAGATCATCTCTAGCCTCATGTTTACAGGTTGTTGTTGATTAGAGCTTGGGATTGGATGATTGAGTTCAGTTGATTTTGTGATATATGTAAAATGAAAAGAAAGTGTTGTAAAGAAAAGAGAATTCTGATTTAAGATGTATTGTATTCCGCTGTGCTATGTAATTGATTATTGTAATGAAAGTTGAAAATTTTTATTGGTGTTTGGTTGTGTTTAATATTACATTGAAGTTGATGCTGGGAATTGTGTCATGTATTTTCTAAGATATTATATTAGAAATTCAGGGCGCTACATCTCTGGCTTATGGAGCACGGCTTTGAAGGACTGGTTCTTGAGGACCTGGAATGAGTGCGCCAGAAAATAAGGGCAAAGCTTTCGGGCGGCCATGACCAGGGTATACGCTACTTTCTCCATCTTTGCATATTGGGTTTCGGTCGAGAGTGGGGCTTTGCTCACATAGTATAACGGCTTCTGGACTCCGTCTTCTTCTCGGACGAGAACAACACTCAGTGCACTTTCCGAGACTGAAAGGTAGCCAAGGGGTTTGCCTGGCTCAGGATTGCTTAGAAGTGGGGGGTTAGCGAGGTATTCCTTCAACTAGTCGAATGCCTCCTGCTGCTGGGCACCCCATTTGAAGCCTTCGGTTCCGCGCAGAGCCTTGAAGAAGGGGAGTGACTTCTCTCCAGACTTGGACAAGAAGAGGTCGATGGCCGCCAGTCTTCCCGTGAGCCGCTGCACCTCCTTGATGTTTCTAGGAGGGGCCATGTCTATTAATGCCTAGATCTTCTCGGAGTTTGCCTCGATGTCGCGCTAGCTGACGATGAACACAAGAAATTTGCCCGAGGAGACGCCGAATGCACATTTGGCGGGATTGAGCCTCATGTTGTGGGTCCGAAGGATGCCAAAGGCTTCTTCGAGGTCAACGAAGTGGTCCTGCCCTCGTTGGCTTTTGAAGAGCATGTCGTCGACGTATACCTCCATGTTACGACCGATCTCATCTTTGAAGACTCGGTTGACGAGCCTCTGATAGGTAGCTTCGGCATTCTTTAGCCCGAAGGGCATAAACCGGTAGCAATAGAGACCCTGGTCGGTGACAAAGGATGTCTTGGCGATATCCAAGGGGAACATCCAGATTTGATTGTAGCCCGAGAAGGCATCCATGAAGGTTAGGAGCTCGCGACCCGACATTGCGTCGATCAGAGCATCGATGCTGGGGAGGGGGAAATGATCTTTGGGGAACACCTTGTTCAGATCTGTAAAGTCTATGCAGATCCTCCAACTCCTGCTGGCCTTCTTCACCATCACGACGTTCGCCAGCCACTCGAGGTTGCTGACCTTTTGAATAAACCGGGCAGACAACAGTTTGTCCACCTCCGCCCTGACAGCTTGCTGCCTTTCCAGGGCGAACTTATGCCGCTTCTGGATGATTGGTTTCGAGCCCGAGATCATGCTCAGTCTGTGCATGATTAGGTCTTCAGAGATCCTGGGCATGTGGATGGTTTCCAAGTGAAGAGGTCAATGTTATGGTGGATACAGTCGATTAGGTCCGACTTCAGCTCGGGAGCAAGGGAGTGGCTCACGCGGAACCACGTCGACTTGTCTTCTTCCTCAAACGAGACTTCTTCCAACTCTTTTGCAGATTTGGGCTCTGGTTGGCTTCTTTTAGGTTGAATTTTGACGACATCGAGGGGAAACACCCCACCCCTGACCGCTGTGATATAGCATGATCGTGCGGCCTCTTAGTTCCCCCGAACGACACCGACCCCCTGCTTGGTAGGAAACTTCAGCTTTATGTGGTAGGCCGAGGGGAAAGCCTGGAAGGAGCAGAGCCTGGGTCGGCCGAGGATAGTGTTCTACGCTGCTTTGACGCTGACTACCATAAAGTCCATCGACTCGGTCCGTCTGAGGGGGGTCGTGCCGGCGGTTACATCTAAAGTCACGATCCCCTCTATCTGTACTGGGACGTCAGAGAACCCGTGGAGGGTGTACCCGACCGGTTTGAGCTTGTCCCGTGAGAGTTTGAGGTTCTCGAATGCCTCCAAGAAGAGGATGTTCACCGAGCTCCCATTGTCCACGAGGATCCGGCGGACTTCGAAGTTCGCCATGTCGAGGCTGATGACGAGTGCGTCGCAGTGCGGGAGCCGGACCCCCTCCAGGTCTTCTCCAGAGAAGGAGACAGAAAGTTGCTGAATCTGGGGAGAAGGAAGGTCTCGAACGGCGTTCACCTATCGGACGAATGCCTTGCAGGAAGTATTGGATTCCCCTCCCATAGGCCCCCCATGGACGCAGTGTAGGATGGCCTGACCTCCGGTCTCCTCGGGCTCTGGGTCCTGCTTGGGGTGCCATTTGGGTGTGTGAGGAGGAGGCGAAGGCCTTCGGATCCTCGTATCCCTTCGGTCCCTCGGTCTTTATTGGGTGAGTTCTTGGATTAGATGAGGGCATCGATTTCATCCTTGAGGGCCCAACAGTTGTCAGTTTCATGCCCGTTGTCCGGGTGGAAGCGGTAGTAGAACCATTGGTCTCATTTCTTGTTGCTGGTCGGTTGAGGGGGTAGTCGGACGAGGTCCTTATCCTTGATCTCTAGGAGGATGGCCGACATGTTTTGTGTTAGTGACATATACCTCTCGAAGCGAGGGACCGGAGGGACCCTCTTCATGTCGGTCCCGTCTTTCGGAACCTTCTTGGTGGGTACGGCCTCATCGGCCTTGCGTTTCCCCTTTCCGGTGACCTCTTTGGTGCCTTCTGGGTTTAGGGTCTCCTCTGCCCAAATGTACTTCTTGACCCGGTTGAGCAAGTCGAGGAAGTCTAGGGGAGGCTTCTTGGCCATGGAAGCTTTCAGCTGGCCATGTCGGACATTGTGTTGGAATGCCGCCGAGGCGACCCCGACGTCTAGGGAGGAGATCGACCTTGCCTCGGCGGTGAACCTCCGGACGAACTCACGGAGTGACTTTCCTTCCTTCTGTCGGAGGTCCGGCAATGATGCGCACATCTTCTCGGCCTTCCTGCTGGTCACGAAGTGGGCCAAATAGTTGGCCTCCAGCTGGTCGAACGAGAAGATTGAACCGGGGACGAGCCTAGAGAACCATTCCCAGGCTGGGCCCCGAAGGGTAGCAGGGAAGGCGCGGCACAGGATGGGATCCGAAGCGCTGTAAATCATCTTGAGGGTCTTGAACCCCTCCATATGATCAGCAGGATCACCCTTGCTGTCATAGTTCTCAAACTGGGAAGGCCGAAAATTCATGGGAATCTCTGCTTCCAAGATAGGAGTAGAGAAAAGTGGTCGGGTCGGCCTATGACCCTGAGCCGGCATCAGACCATCCTCGCTGAAATGGGCAAGGCAGTTCTCCATTTTCTGTAGGCATCGAAGGACGGCATCTTCCTACTCTGGTAGGCGGGTCAAGCCGCGAGGCTCACTGCGACCGCGAGTGGTGGAGTGTCTCGGTTCCGGGGGCTCTTAAGATTGCCACCAGGACCTTGTTCCGAAAGTTTTGGAACTCGGCTCGTGTGACTGGAGCTTGCCCGGTCGGGTCGCGCTGGAGTGGCTACCTCCGGGCTGTTCGATTGAGCTCTAGCTTTTGCTCTCGGGACGGCTGTCTGGGATGGTTCGGCACCGAGTTGGAAGCGGCCCCTTCCCTTGTTCGGCTGGCTTGCCGGTTCTCGATGACGCGACGTAAGTCGGTCCCGACCAAGCGAGAAGCGCCCGGTCCGACTCTGGGTTCGTCATCGATCCTCGGATGGTTGGATCCCTGAGCGTCGGCGTGGCTATTCTGCGGAGGAGCATCTGGACGATGTTCAGAGATGACAACTCTTCTGGCCTTGGGTGCCATGTAAGAGCTCGGATTCCGGGATGACGTCCCTGGTTGGGATCGAACTGAAGTCAGAACTGAGTTTTTCCACAGACGGCACCAGTCTGTTGCGGTTTGTTTTTGGGGTGTGGTTGCAACAGGAGTGAGTTCTTGTAGTTTGTATAGTGGAAGTTGCGGTACTGGCCCTTGTTCGACCCTCAACTGAGGGACCGGCTCGGGAGTAGCAGGAGTGAGGTAGGGACCGGGTACTTGGCTCCGATCTGTGCGCTTGGCTCGGTCCTGGGTACCTACACACTGCCTAGAAACACCGAGAGAAGTCCCGGCGATGGGCCCTCCGACAATCTAGTCAGTCACTGGAAAAGCAACAGTAGCTAGGGTTCAGGGGAAGAAAGTTTGATTATCCTTACAGTAAGGAGGGGGGCTGGTATTTATAGGCGAAGGAAACGAGTTTGAGACCCTGCTGGGCCGAATCGGACCCGTTTGCTCGTGGGCCTGACGTGGCAGAAGCCCATATGGCTCTGGGTTAACCTGATGATCATAGAAGTGCAGTTTTTGAGGGGTTCCGGTGGCCCAGGAGGGGCCACATCATCTGTACCATATCACCTACCAAGATATCCATTATTTCTTCACCCATAATAAGGTGAGTACATTCTCATTTATCATATTATTGTTATTATTAATATTGTTGATGGGAAAACTTTGGCTCGAACCAAAAATCCTTAATTCTAGTTGTGACTCAATAATCCCTCCCTTCCTATACCAATCAAGACATTGTCTATTATTAATTAATAGGATTTTAAAATTTAAAATTTTATTTATTAAAAAAAATAATGCAACGTCTAAAAAATTAAATTAGCTGTTGCCACCATGGGACTAATTTTTTTGGAGGAAATCCCAGTCTTGAACATTGGTCATGATATGGGCCAAGTCATATCTTGATCAAGACACACCTATTGTGACCATCAACGGGTGTCTTGAGATGTTTGAGATATCTTGAAAATTGAAGACTCTCCTGTTGCCGCTGATTTCGGTGTGGGGGCAATAGATAAAATTTGTGGATTCTTGAGAAAACGAATTAGGCAAACCTGTTGACCTTCATCAAATTATTGACCAGTTTCTTACTGCTGCCGCGAACCTGCAAAAAGTGCGATACACCGGGATGGATCCCGGCGATGCACCCTCCGACGCTCTTGTCAGTAATCAGAATGATTAAGAAAGAGCTTTAACTGGAAAAAGATTGATTACCTTTTTATGGTGGGGGAAGAAGGGTTTTTATAGTAGCCTTAAGGATCCATTTTGAGATAAGAACATATCTCTACTTTCCGGTGTGAGTGGATAGAAGTGGTCAAAACCACCTCTTAGGGATAATTGTGAATTTAAATTCTTCTTTATCCTTCTGAACTGGTTGGTAATAGATTGGGACCCGTACCCAGTAAGACAAATCCGTTTATGAATTATTGGGCTTTGAAGAAAGACTCAGTCCCCATTTCAAACCCGCTTGTAGGTGAAATTACCATTTTACCCCTGAGCTTTAAGATTCGTGTCCGATTTGAATGGTCCCGATTTAATTCCATTTTTAGCCATATCCCGAGCCCCCAACTCCTGGAGATTGAGTTCTACAGTATTTGAGGAGTAGTTTTGTTGTTCTAATGGCGTATGAGATTTTATCGGTGTTCTTAAGGGAGTTCGGATCTTTCTCGAGGTGTAACGGTGTTATTCTGGGCTTGTAAAATGCCCAAAAATATCCTCAGAATTTTCTAAATTTTTTGTGATTTTTCCAGATTTTTCTGAATTTTTCCTCATTTTTTGAATTTTTTTCATTTTCCGAATTAAATAAATAATTATCGAAGATTTTAATTAATTATTCTATTTTAATAATTATTATTATAAGAATCTAAAAATAATTTTCCGAATTAATAATTATTTTTAGAATATTTTAATTATTTTTTTCGATTTTTAATTAATTTTTTAGATTTTTAAAATAATTAATTCCAATTAATTAATTAATTAATTAATTAATTATTACCTGGACACGTGGCACATTTCTGGACGTCAATCATGATCAGATGGCGCGCATCACAAAGCGAAGCCACGTGGTGCATTTCTGGATGTCGATCATGATCAGATGGCACGCATCACAAAGCGGAGCATTTTGCTTGACACGTGGCGCTAATCTATGTGTTGATTAGGTCGTGTCATGAATTTTGGAATGATCTGATGGTTCGTGTGGCTCGGCAGCATTTTTCTCCACATGTGTAGCTCGAAACACGTTTTGCTCGGAATCCAATGCCGACCCACCAGATGACGCCACGTGGCGCGGTCAACGCTGTCGTTGACTGCCACGTGGCACATAATTCTTTCTTTCTTTCTTTCTTTCTTTCTTTTCCTTTTCCTCCCGCTCTGTCTCTTCTCCCTTTATCTTCTTCGTCTCCTTCTCGCGCTCTCTCCCTCATCTCCTTCTCCGACTCAACCTCCGTGCAGAGCTAGGCGAGGAGACAGAGCTCACTTGGAGATGGCGAGGAGTCCCGAGGCTCGCTGGGGTGAGCTTCAACGGGGCGCTGCGATCGAACTCGGCGAGGGGAGCTCGAAGGAGAGGAGCTCGGTTCGGGATCTCGAGCTTGATGACGAAGACGCTCGGCGAGGAGGGAAGGAGTTCGGTGGAGTTCGGCTGTTCGTCACCGACCCTAAGCTTGAGGTTGGCTCAATGTTTTTGATGGAGCTTGACGTTGTTGGTTCGAAGCTTTTAGAGCTCGGCTATGGCAGACGGGGCGAGGGTCTCGGCGAACGAGAGAGTGGAGCTCGGGAGCTTGGCGAGCGTGGCGAGGGAGGAGAGCGGCAAATGGAGGTGAGCTCGCACTCGCCTATGGGGTCTCGGCCCCCAGTGAAGAAGAGAAGAGGAGTGAGTTTTTTTTTTTCTTTTGGCGGGAAAATGCTGAAGGAGAAGAAGAATGAAGAAGGGGTACGGGTCGGATTGTGGGTAACGGATCCGAACCCGACCCGTTAGCCTCTTTTTCTCCTTTCCTTTTTTGCTTTTAGGCTTTGCGTTCCACAACGGGTCCGACCCCGATCCATCAGCTCCTCTCTAATTTTTTGTATGGTTGTTTGTTGTTCAACGAATTCGAGCACGGATTTTAAGGCAGAGTTTTTTGCCATTTTGCAGTTCGGTAGGTTAGTAGCTCAGATTTCAGATCCGAGCTACGTGGCTCCATCTAGACGGTTGATCACGATCATGGCACGAATCACAAGGTACGAAGGCGTGGATCACGAGAAAACGTGGTTTTGTCGTTTTGTGGGCTCAGATCACAAGAAAACGTGATCTTGTCATTTTGTGGCGTGGCGAAATCTGAGCCATCCATCAGTCATTGGAGCGAACATCTAGATGATCCGACGGTCCAAGGAGCTCGGAGGCATTTTTTCCCCAATACGGAGGTCGGTGCCCCGGTAGCTCGGCGTTGTAGCTCGGTAGCTCGACACTGTGGCTCGGGGGCATCTTTCTCCGAATGGTCACCTCGGTAGCTCGGCGCAGCTGTGTTTCGATCCACTTTTCCAGTGCTACGGAGGTCCAATCGGGGCGTGCGACCCTCGTTTCGAAGCTAACTTGAAGATCTACAACTTCTCTTTAGGAGTGGGTTGAAGAATCACCCTTCTTCATGGTCAAAATAGCCATGCAATATCCTTATCTTCATGAAGTTGAGGAGTGTTTTGGTCTTCAGAATCCTTGAAGAGAAGCTCCACTCCTAGGGGCGAAGGAGATGGGCTAGGAAGATCCTCGTAAAAGCCATGGGAAGATCCATTCTTGAAGGTGAGTGCATGGAGAAACTCTAGGGGAGAGTTTTAGCTCGGAGCCCATTGAGAGGAAGGGCACTCGCGAGGCGAGCGGAGTGAAGAACATCACAAGGCTCTATGAGAGAGCCATTCGTGGGACGATTTTGAGGAGCGACTCTAGAAAAGAGTTGTGCTCCGAACTCGCTCAGAAGAGGTCCGCTTTAGAGGCGAGCGGAGCGAAGAGTTTGGCTCTAGGAGAGAGCCATTTAGGAGATGAGTTTGAGGAGCAACTCTAGGAGAGAGTTGTACTTCGAACTCGCTGAGAAAAGGTCCGATTTGGAGGTGAGCGGAGTGAAGAACATCACAAGGCTCTAGGAAAGAGCCATTTGGGAGACGAGTTTGAGGAGCAGCTCTAGGAGAGAGTTTTGAGCCCCGAACTCGCTTAGAAGAGGCCCACTTGAGAGGAGAGTGGGACGAAGGGCTTGGCTCTAGGAGAGAGCCATTTGGGAGACGAGTTTGAGGAGCAACTCTAGGGGAGAGTTTTGAGCTCCGAACTCGCTTAGAAGAGGTCCGCTTTGGAGGCGAGCGGAGCGAAGCGCTTGGCTATAGGAGAGAATCATTTGGGAGACAAGTTTGAGGAGCAACTCTTGGAAAGAGTTGTGCTCCGAACTCGTTAAGAAGAGGTCCACTTTGGAGGCGAGCGGAGCGAAGAGCTTGGCTCTAAAAGAGAGCTATTTGGGAGACAAGTTTGAGGAGCAACTCTAGGAGAGAGTTGTGCTTCAAACTTGTTGAGAAGATGTCTGCTTTGGAGGCGAGTGGAGCGAAGAGCTTGGCTCTAGGAGAGAGCCATTTGGGAGACGAGTTTGAGGAGCAACTCTAGGGGAGAGTTTTGAGCTCCGAACTCGCTTAAAAGAGGCCCACTTGAGAGGTGAGTGGGACGAAGGGCTTGGCTCTAGGAGAGAGCCATTTGGAGACGAGTTTGAGGAGCAACTCTAGGGGAGAGTTTTGAGCTCCGAACTCGCTCAGAAGAGGTCCACTTTGGAGGCGAGCAGAGTGAAGAACTTGGCTCTAGGAGAGAGCCATTTGGGAGACGAGTTTGAGGAGCAACTCTAGGGAAGAGTTTTGAGCTCCGAACTTGTTGTTTAAGTGAGAGAATCAACGGTTGTGGGAGCAATTTCGAATGGTGAACCACTTCTTACTCGCTTATGAGCAAGTAGTCGAAGCAGAGTCGAGTCAAGTGTTGAACTTCGAACTTGTCATTTAAAAGAGAGTCAACAGTTGTGGGAGCAATTCCGGATGGCGAGCCACTCCTTACTCGCTTGTAAGCGAGTAGTTGAAGAGGAATCGAGCCAAGTTTTGGACTCTGAACTTGTCGTTTAAAGAGATTCAACAGTTTTGGGAACAATTCCGAATGGCGAACCACTTCTTACTCGCTTGTAAGCGAGTAGTTAAAGAGGAATCGAGCCAAGTTTTGGACTCCGAACTTGTCGTTTAAAGAGATTCAACGGTTGTGGGAGCAGTTCCGAATGGTGAACCACTTCTTACTCGCTTATGAGCAAGTAGTCGAAGCGGAGTCGAGCCAAGTGCTGGACTCCGAACTCGTCGTTTAAAAGAGTGAATCAACGGTTGTGGGAGCAATTCTGAATGGCGAACCAGTTCTTACTCGCTAATGAGCAAGTAGTCGAGGCGGAGTCGAGCCAAGTGTTGGACTTCGAACTCGTCGTTTAAAAGAGAGAATCAATGGTTGTGGGAGCAGTTCCGAATGACGAATCACTTCTTACTCGCTTATGAGCAAGTAGTCGAAGCGGAGTCGAGCCAAGTGTTGGACTTCGAACTTGTTTTTTGAGCTTAGTAAGTTGTGGGAGCAGCCATGTAGGAGAAGCTGGACTCAAAACTCACCATTTAACGAGTCGTAGATGTGACTCGGAAAGATAGAGATGAAGTAAGAGCAATAATTTCAATGAAAAAATATTAAGTTTTATTGAGATAAACTAAGTGGCCGCTTCAATAGGGCGATCCATTATTACATGCTTCTTGGCCGTATTACAAGCATCGGCCTTATTGAAAACTGAGATCCTACTTCTACGATAAGGTGAAGGCCTCTTGGGCAGAGTTTGGTTCTCCCCCCATTGGACCTCCTTGGATGAGGTGAAGGACGGCCCCAGGTTCGGAATCTTGGAACTCGGTGGACCTTTCTCTTCGCTTGTAGGCTCCTCAGGGTGGAAGTTTGGCCGCATCTTTTTGGATGAACTTGGTCAGGTGTCCCCGCTGTATGAGTTCTTCGATCTCCTCCTTGAGAGCCTGACAATCATCTGTGTCGTGTCCATGGTCCCTGTGAAAGCGGCACCACTTATCCCTGTTCATCTTCTTGCCTGGGGTATTCATTCTAGGGGGAGCGCGGAGTAGCCCTTCCTTGTCCACCTCCATAAGAACTTCTGTTATATTAGCAATGATGGGGGTGAACTTCTCAAAACGAGGAGCCGGGCGGCGTTGGCTATTTTCGTCCCTCTGGAATTTTTGGGACCCCTCTTCGCTCGTATTCTTCCGTTTGTTCCTGGAAGATGATTCCTCAAGAGTAGGGGGGTTGAGAACCTCTTCCATTCAAATGTACTTCTCACTCCTAAGTAGGAGTTCTGAGAAGTTTCGAGGAGGCTTCTTGGCAAGGGACGTCCTGAGGTCGGCGTTAGTGACGTTGCGCTCGAATGCAACAGAGGCTACTGATTGGTTGAAGGAGGGAATGGACCGGACTTCGGCGGTGAAGCGTCGAACGTAATCCCTTAGGCGTTCACCCTTTCTTTGGTTGAGGGTGACCTGAGATACACTTGTTTTCTCGGTCCGGCGGCTACTCACGAAATGAGTAAGGAAGAGCCATTTGAACTGATCGAATGAGAAGATGGAGGTCGGGGCAAGTCGAGAGTACCATTCTCTCGCAGGCCCCTTCAGCATGGCAGGAAAGATCTTGCAGAGGAGGGCGTCTGAAGCATGGTGGATCATCATGAGAGTTTTGAAACTCTTTATGTGATCTGCGGGGTCCGACTCCCCGGTATACGACTCGAAGTGAGACGGCTTGAAGTTTTCCGGGACGGGGGCCTCCATGATGGTGCGGGAGAATGGAGGCCTACTTGGGCGGAGGTTTATCGCCCGTTGCTCTTCTTCCCTGTCAATTCAGCCAGGCGCCTCTTCATCGCGTGGAGACGGCAGTAGACCGAGTCTTCTCTTCGATCATATCTTGCCGAGCCCTGGGACTCATCTTCGTACGAGGGTGGATTGAGGCTGCGGCGATGGTAGCTTGGAGATGGACGAGGACTGGGAGTGTGAAGGCGGCTTGGGGCAGGTTCAGGACTAGGTGCCCGTTGCTCGTAGTTGGGAACGGCATTGAGGGCCTGCAGAACTGCCGCTTGAAAATCTTGGAGCTCCGCCCTTGTGACTGGTGCCTATCCAGCTTGGCGGTCCCTATGTGTGGCTCGGCTTACTGGAGAATGAGTTCTCCGCCGATGACGCTGAGGGGAATCTCTTCGCCTCCTCGGGGGAGGGAATCTTCTGGTTCTCGGACGGCGGGGGGTTCGGACTCTTGAGGCTTCTGGGCGCTCAGGCTGATGGACTCCCCCAAGGGCTCGCCATCCATTCAGGCGAGTTCGGAGGTCGAACCCCTTTTGGCGGTTGGCAATCACTTGACGAAGATCCCGCTCGGAAGGGCTTTGAGAAGCCATAGATTCAACTGAAGGATTGGGAACCGCGACATGGTCATGAGGAGGATGTTGCTTCGGATGACTCCGACGGGAGCCCCCCGAGACCCTGGAGGGGCCTGTTGAAGAGGAGCACCTTGAGCTGGAAGGGGGGAGGAGAAAGAGAAGTGGTTCTTCGGCTGGAGACTGTTGCCTTCCCCTTCTCTTTTGGATGCATGGCTTGAAACTAGTCTCGTTGATGAAGTTAAGTTAGGTTGCTTTTTCGGTTCCCACAGACGGCGCCAATCTGTTGCTGCTGATTTCAGTGTGGAGACAATAGATAGAATTTGTGGATTCTTGAGAAAACGAATTAGGCAAACCTGTTGACCTTCACCAAATTGTTGACCAGTTTCTTGCTGCTGCCGTAAACCTGCAAAAAGTGCGATACACCGGGATGGATCCCGGCGACGCACCCTCCGACGCTCTTATCATTAATCAGAATGATTAAGAAAGAACTTTAATTGGAAAAAGATTGAGTACCTTCTTATGGTGGGGGGAGAAGGGTTTTTATAGTCGCCTTAGGGATCCGTTTCGAGATAAGAATATATCTCTACTTCCCGTTGTGAGTGGATAGAAGTGGTTAAAATCAATTCTTAGGGATAATTGTGAATCTGAATTTTTCTTTATCCTTCTGAACTAGTTTGTAACGGGTTGGGACCCGTACCCAGTAAGACAGATCCGCTTATGGGTTATTGGACTTTGAAGAAAGACCCAGTTTCTATTTCAGACCCGTTTGTAAGTAAAATTACCGTTTTACTCCTGAGCTTTAAGATTCTTGTCCGATTTAAACGGTCCCGATTTAATTTCATTTTTAGCCTTATTGTGAGTGCCTAATGGCAACGATTTTGCAACAAAATTTGTATGATAGCGCTTTGAATGCATCAATTTAGTAAGACGGTGAGAGGACGAGAAAGAGGCACAAATATTTTATTTGCTAATCCGGCAAAACCAAGTATGATTGATGTAAATAAAAGCATATTTCTCATATCGGCCACGTCAGCATCCGGCACGCTCCAATATTCAAAACTCAACCACCGTTGCCGTCTCTCTCGTACACCAATTCTTTCGGTCACGTTCCACCTCCAAATTGGCGAGCCACGTGTTAAACCGACAAAGAGGCAACCGGGGCCCACCAAACAATAAACCTAACCCGTCAGATTGATTTTCGATCAAATCTGACGGTGAATATCCTATTCCGCGTAAAATTTTCTGTACAAACCATCTTATCGATTTCCGGTCCGACCATGATCTTCCCACCAGCCAACGGTCACGTTTTAGGAACATGCACCTTAATCGCTCAACGTACCCTCCAAGTTGCAGCCTATTTACAAAACTACCCCTCATTATTAGGAGAATCCTAGCCGTTCACTTTCTCATCTTCTCTCGTGACCTGTCACTGTGCACGGTCGACGGGTCGAGATCTTTTTCAAAGAAGACAATGACACCTCATACCCCAAATTCTGTAGGGCCCACCCAATATGCTCATGACTTGCTAATTCCGATCTGGCTGTGGGGCCCACTCCAAACGCAACAGCCGCTTACATTTTTCTGCGGGGCCCATCAAGGGAAAATCGTAGCTGTCACGTTCCGACGGCCCAGATTAACTCTCGAGATTCGTAATCAACGGCTGATCGAAAAGAAATGGCGTGGTGGTAATTTTGTAGGCGAAGCCAAAAGCGTTACAGGTGCAATTAACCAAAAAAAGTCATCAAATAAACGTTTAATTTATTGTTAACCCCAACTGTAATCGTCCGATACAAACGAGAACGATAATCATTTCAAAAAAATAATAATAAAGGGGGGAAAATCCTATTTTTAAACCCCCTCTAAAAATTAAAAAACAACGAATAAATGGCAAGCAAAAGTCCAATTGAAAGCCACAATCATCTTCCTCCTCTCTCTCCTCAATCGCTCGAAAACTTCGAAACCCTAGCCATGGCGATTCTTATAGCAAACCAACGTTAGTCCAACGGCTAGGGGTTTTCGGGTGAAGGACCGACTACTAGGGTTTAAACAACAGAGAATCGCGCGGGAAATGGCGGCGAAGGGGAATATGGAGAGGATACGGAGGGTATTTCGGACATTATTCTTTCTGGTGACGATGGTGGCGTCGTTGCTGACGTTATCGGCGCCGGTGCTGGTGGCGGTCGGTGACGTCACGGTGGGGTTAGGGTTAGCGTCGAGATTCGCGTGTTTGAGATGCTACGGGGTGAAGGAGCACGTGACTAGATACGGATTTAGAAGGAGTTTGATGGATATACCTCTCGTTTCTATCGTTCGATCGATTGTGATTATCTGTAAGGTTTTTTCTTTCTATTTGGTTATAATTATTATTTTTTTTGAGGATTTTTGAGCAAGCAAAGATTTCGATGCTGATTTTTCCGCTTTAATTAAACAAAAATCTGTAATAATCATTACTGGCTTTTATTAAATGAATTTTACAAGAGAATGAAAATGATGTTTCGATTTTAATTATTTATTTTACTTATAAATTTGTGCATTTTGGGGCTCGAAAAGGCTACTGTAGTTTACTTTTGCTTTTCTTGCTTTTTCTAATTATACTTTTTGGAATGCAAGTTTCAATGGCTTTGGATAATGAGTACAAAATGGTTAGATTATTTTTAAATGAGTTTTGTTCTTCCTTTTCTTTTTCTTTTCTTAAAAGTTGTATATGTTTAATTGTTGTAAATTTGTGAAACTGGGAGTTGGATGATATATATTGTGATGTTTTGTTGGGCTGAACCCATTTCTTGTATTTGGTTTATGGGTAAGAATTTTTGTAGTGGGAATTTGTAGATAATGTCACTATAGAAGTTGAAGTCCTTGTTCTTGGGTATGGGCATGATTTAGATTATTATACAAACGTCCTTTCCCATTTCTTTTACTTTTTTCATGTTTTCTACTCTATGAAATTGAGAAGAGAAGATGTGTATTCTTTGAAAAAATAAAATAAAAATTAGCTGAAACAACTATCTAGGAATTTCTTGCGAAAAAGTTCATCCCTTTCTTTAGGGGGGTAATGTTTTAAGATGTTACCAATTAATTGAGGAGTTAAGTAGTTTTTTTTTTTTTTTTTTTGTGTGTGTGTGTGTGTGTGTGTGTGGGGGGGGGGGGGGGGGGGGGGGGGGGGGGTTTCTTATAGCACCATTAATATCTTACCTGGCCATTAATATCTTACCTGGTTAGGTTGAGGAGCTCAAATAGGAGATGTTTACTTGAAAATATCTTGGTTTCAAGTCCACTTCAAGCATAGCTGTCATTCATGCAAAGCCTGGTGACATAACAAGGCTGTGAATTTCATAAGATGAGCGATGTTTTATGGTTTGTTAATTGATACTACTTAGCATTGTCGTGATGGATTGAATACAAGTGATTTCCTGATTTCTGCAAGTTTTTTTTTGGTGGGATAACAATTAATATTTCATAAAAAGTTGGTCCGCATGCTTAAATTCCTTACAGATTTTTCTTCTTGCAGTTGTTTATTCTTTGTGTGATGTACCTGGGCTTTCTCATGGGCCATATCTTGGAACAGTGATTGTATGCTCCATTGCTTCAATTGCCATTCTTTCAGTGAAGGCTTGTTTATTTACTCCTGTTCCGGATATTGAGTCGGGAGCTCCGCCTTCGTTTACAAGTGATAAATTGCATTTGAAAAAATCAATGGGGATGTCTGTTCTTTTCCTTTCTTCTTTAGTGTTTGCCTTTGGTCATGTTGTAGTTGCTTACAGGACAAGCTGCAAAGCTCGCAGAAAACTGTTGTTTTACCGTGACCCAGAATCAGTATGCATCATGTCATAATTGCATTGTTGTTATTTCAATTCATGTTTTCATCAAATTTGACTAACTAGTTTTGGTTTTTCTATTATCAAGGTGATGTCTTGTAAGAGTGTGTTCTCTGGATTCCCAAAAATTGCTCGTTCTCCTACTCCGTGTTCAGGGAAAAACTCAAAAAGTGAGAGCGAAATGAAGAGAAAGTCCTCCCTTCGTGATGAAGGTGGCCTCCCATCTAGTCTACTTGCTGATACTGATAGCTTGTTTATTGCTTGCCAAGGTCTCACAATTCACTACAAGCTCTTTTTGTCTGAATCACCACCTGCTCGGTTGGTAGCATTTTCGCCCTTCCATGGACCTAATCATATAGGCAGTCCACCAAGTTTTTCGTCTGTGAGGCACAAAATTGAAAGGCCTGTGAGGAGCTTCAGTTACCAATTCCAAAAATCATCCCTATACACACCTCTATTAGCAGACTCGTCTATTCCATTATCACCCTCACCTGAAGATAGTCATGTTTTAACCATGGATGAAGGAAAGAATGAAGGATGTTTGTTTGATCCTGTTAGTGTGGATATCGATATTACAGAAAAAGGCAAGTTTGCTGTTGTATTAGTACATGGGTTTGGTGGAGGTGTGTTCTCTTGGAGGCATGTTATTGGTGTATTGGCTCGGCAAATTGGGAGCCCAGTCGTGGCTTTTGATCGTCCTGGGTGGGGATTAACATCTCGTCCACGAAGGAAAGACTGGGAAGAGAGACAACTGCCAAATCCATATAAGCTGGAAGCTCAGGTGACTCTTTTTTTCAACCAATTGTCTAAAATTGTTTTGAAATAGTGGGAGTTAACTGCTCAAATGGGATAGGGATAGCTGACAGCAAATAGTTAATGTTTGGTTCTTTAAAGGTAAACTTTGGTGTTAAAACATCAAATGCAGTAATCTGAGTTGACTGACTTAACTAGTAGTCCTCACCCGCCTACTCACATTGTAGAGTATTTTGTGTGTGCTGTACATCTCGCGTGTTACTTTCTTTTGCATACAAATTAATAATGAATAAATGTTTAATCAACGTTTCTTTCTTAGAGCAAACTTTTCCTTTTTCAATAACTAGTATTTTTCACGTGCGATGAACGGATTTGTTTAGTAATTAGCACGTGCGATGAATGCCTTAATTTCTTGAAAAAATTGGAGCTAAATGGGCGATACACATTTTTAAAAAAAAACCTAAGAAGATAAAACTTTGATTTGTATGTGCGATGCACGTGTTGATAAATAGATTTGGAGTTGCACGTGCGATGCACGGGTTTTTTTGTTGACAAAGTGGTGTTTGTTGTGTGACAAAAAAAATATTAACACAACAACAAAAAAAATATTAAAAAATGTTTGTTTGTGACAAACTCTCCCATTAAATATTTCAATAATATACCTATATGACTGTAGGTGCATCAGTCAGGGGAAGTTATTTTCAAAGGACATAAACTATTATTCACTTCTGCTTACTTTCCATATGAATTAATTGACCTTAATTTTTTTGTTAGATATTAGAGACTTGGTGGATACTGTAATGGGTATGTTCCACATCTTGACGAAAACACATGCTCTTTGAAAAACACATGCTTTCTGCATTATCTCTTTGGTTTAGACATTGTGTCTTTGTTTCTTGGATATTATGAACAGTTCTTTTTCAGTGAATTTACTACATTGTGATTTGAGCTTTGAAGAGTTCCAACTATTTTAATGATGTCTGAGCAGGCTGATCTTCTTATATCTTTCTGCTTGAGTATGGGCTTTTCATCTATTGTTCTTGTTGGCCATGACGATGGAGGGCTTCTTGCTTTGAAGACTGCTGAGAAATTGCGTGCCTCTGCTGAACCTGTCTTGGTAAGTCTCTGTGGTGTTAATTGGATACTATTATACTATGTTCTACAGCTGACAGCTGTAACCTTTTGATCAGGTGGTATTTTAGCAGCTTGGATCAGCTTGTTTAACTCGATTGTACTTAAACAAGCTGAACACTAGCTTTATATAGCTGTAGTTTTTTCCAACTCAATTAAGTATTTGCTTGTTTCATCTGCTGTGATTTTTGAAAGTTTTATATATAATAAATTAAATACTTGGCCATCTTTACTTTTTTCTTAAATGCTTCATAAAATAGAATAATCTAAGAACAATATTAGGACCTTACTGGATGCTAATGTTATTATTTTATAAATTGTTAATTTGACTTTCATGAGCAAAAGTCCAAGGAAGCTGAAGTATAACTTTTTTTAAAAGAGAAAAGGGCCTTAGCCAAAGCTGAAGTTTAAATTTAAGGCTTATGTTTATACCATAAAGCTTCAAAGTTGCATTCACTTTGCCACTGTTGGCATAAATCAGTTCATCGAGCCAACCTCTACACCTAGAAAGCTATAGAGCTTTAAAGGGAGTCCGTATTTGTGTTCAATGCATTGGATACTATCAATGTTTTTTAGCATATATTAGACACTGGAGCAATGCTGCTTTAAGAAAAAGAACTAGAGAACATGTGGTCCACATGAGTTGGTTTGAAAATTATGCTAAATATTGTTTGCCTGTCATATTGTAGTAATGTGGTCCACAGGATGGATATCTCCTAAACATGTCGTGCACTCGTGCACTTGTGTCAAGTCGAATTAAGGTGGAGTTTCTGATTTCTTTCTTTGGCTTAGTTACTTGGATGATTAACTATAGTAGTCTTATATTGTTTTCGTCCTTGGTTATTGTATAATGCATTAGTTAATAGATTCGGCATGGATTATGCAAATGTATGTACCTTATTTGACGTGCATGTTACTGACAGACCTATATACACATATAATATGTATTGAGAGAGGGGTCAACAGAGGAGTGGCCTACTACGACCCATTGTATCGTGATAAAATCATTATTGTGAGATGTACCTTATTTGACGTGCATGTTACTGACTGACCTATATGCACATATAATATGTATTGAGAGAGGGATCAACAGAATATTGGCCTACTACGGCCCATTGTATTGTGATAAAATCATTATTGTGAGGCCTATTTTTAACCATCATGTATGAGCTTGTTAAGCTTTGTGAGCAGACATGCAACCCTGAATCCAAGTGAAAGTATTGAAACATATGTGACCTGCGTCAGTGAGCCCATTAACCAAGATAAACAAATTATCAACTACTACAAGTAATCATCTTCAACCAGTGCAGGCCGTATTGTTTATAGTGCAAGTGAGTTTGTGAATTAGTGAAAATGAGACAAGTTGGGTGGCAACACTGGCAAGGGGGTGTGCTTGCATAAACACTAGTGGCACGAGGTGTTTTATGAAGTGGGCACAGTGAGGTGGTGATTCTGGTGAACATGTTGATAGTAAGCTAATACTAGATACGACTATTTTCAAAATGCAGTATGCAACATTGTGGCAAGATAGCAGGATTTCAGGTGTCGTCTTAGAGTAACAAGGGAGTGACATCATGAAAGAACTCTACTTGTGAGAAACAATGCTAACAATTGCTATACAATTGCTATAGTAAAGAGATCGACTTTCAGCAACAAATTCTGGAATACCCCCAAGGCGGTGGGCTTAGTATTAATTAGTGGGCTCATTAGTTGTTGGGCTTCTAGGTTGAGCTATATCTGGTAGGCTTGTAGCATGTAAGCTGTATGTGAGTTTGGGAATGAAAGACTTTAGTCCCACATTGGAAAAATTATTGAGTTGAGAATGGTTTATATAGAATTGCGTATGAACCCAAAAATACCTTCTAATCCAGCTCTTTTTTGGGAGGCTAACCCTGTGGTGAGTTTGTGGTTAGGTGCATAGGGTTGTAGGTGAGTGAGTGTGCTCGGGGCGGTACAAATCTCTGTACTTTTTTACATATAGATATGGAAAAACACCTTATAGAATGGTGTGAAGTAAAGCTTTCTACACCTATGTTTTAAGAATGGTCTCCACAACCTTATCATGATGCTTGTGTATGTAAACATAAAGCTTGGAGGGCATTCTAAGAACTAAACTCGATTCTCTTGCATTGCACTTGACCAATGAAAGAATAAGGTTCACCACAAATAATCTGAACCTTTTATGTTTGTGATTTTAAATTCCATATGCCTAAGCCACAGGATGTTGACCAATGTATACAAGAAAATATCACCTAATTTAGATAAGATGGCTCAGGTACCATTAGGTTGATCAATATTGTCCTTTTTAGCCTCTCTCATAACAGAACTTCATACTAGTTATGAGGATCCAGCACAACCAAATAAATAGATCTTCAATTATGCAATTACTCAGCTATTTTCTTTACTTTGCAATTAGGTGAAAATGCAGCAGTAGCGGCAACTTGTTTTGCAACATGATTTAACAGTCTCTTTAACTTTGAGGATATCTTGATTTGTGACTCAGACCGCAGTTCGTCTTTGTATGTCACATTCTTGAATTTGAAATATTACGAAGATTTTCTTCTTTGATTAATCATATAGTAGTAAGGCTTCTCAACTTTAGAGTTGCTTCATTATTATATTTTTGCTTTTATTCTACAAATAGCTTAGGAGAGCCAATTGTGGAAGGATTTATCTAACTGACCTCAAATTCTTTGGGATATTTGCATTATTTGTTCAATTGTTATGAAGATCTGAGGCATGCTAAAAGAAACATTAACTTTTTAGAGTTTATGAACCTATTGTTTTATATCGTGAATACTGCAGGTAGTGAAGGGAGTTGTACTTGTCAGTGTAAGCTTATCAAGAGAAGTTGTTCCTGCTTTCGCTCGGATCCTCCTACATACTTCACTTGGGAAGAAGCACATGGTCCGCCCTCTCTTACGAACTGAAATTATTCAAGTAATTAACCGCCGTGCATGGTATGACCCTAAGAAGCTAACAACGGAAGTCTTGAACCTCTATAAGGTCTGATTGTTATTCATTTCTTTTAAAGAACCATGTTTGTTGAGAAGTGGCTAGTATCAGATATTTATCTAGGCTCTATAATCATTCAGATTTTAACTGTTAATTTCATACGTCAATTTCATACATCATAGATATTGAAATACTTGAAAAACCAATAATTTTGAGCTAGTACCGAGTCGGTTATATTTTCCCTGTTTACCTGTGATTATGTATCCCATTAGTTGTGGGGATGTCTGTATTTTCTTCTGCCACGTGTCACTAATTCTACGTCATACTTTTCCAGTGCAAAACTTTTCTTAGTTAGGGTATGCAGTAATAAAAAGAAAGTTACATATCATAGTATTTTGTATAAAACCTTGAACTACAGGGTATCAATAAATCAGCATTCCTCATTTGTAGTTTTGAGTTTTGATACAAGTGGCCTTATTATTAATTGCTTCAATTTTATGTGGAAGTGGTTGTTGTACTGACATGCAGATTTTAGGCAACCTCATACTTCAATTTAAGCTGAATTCTTGTTGGTTTCAGGCACCATTGTGCATTGAAGGATGGGATGAAGCACTTCATGAGATAGGCCGGTCATCATTTGCTATGGTTCTTTCCCCTAAAAAAGAAGCAGAATTGTTGAAGTCTGTTGAGGACATCCCTGTTTTGGTGGTAACAGGTGCAGAAGATGCCCTCATCCCATTAAAGTCAATTCAAGCCATGGCATTAAAGTTCGCTAATTCTGTAAGTTGTGCTTCTACATTTCTCAAAGTTTTCTAGAAAAAATTCGATTAAAATGCATCGTGTGTTGGAGAGAGAACCTTATAGTGTTTGATAGCTATTTATTATGCTGTATTCAATTTGTACGTCTGGAATTATATTACATTTGGATGAAAGCAGGCCCTTATATTTAGTATTACATATTTGTTTTGTCTTCGCCTAGGTAATGCCTCAGAAGAAATATATTTCCACCCTTTTTTTGTCATCTACGGAAGAACTGATGATCAATGATCATTAAAATTGCCAGTTGGCCTCGGATTTTTTACCCAAAGGCGAAGTCATCAACTGGTCCAAATTTTGAATATAGTTTTCTAGAGACTTATCAGTTTTCACGTATATGTGAATTAGCCAAACCCAAATTGATGGATAGAAGTCTCTGATTGACTGATATAATAATTGTTACGGAAAGTTGAAGTAAGGTAAGTTGAAATGTGTCGTAGACTCTAGTAACCTCCTTCAACTTTTTAGTGTTAGGCAACTACTTTACTTGAAGTTGGGAGGGTTTTTTTTGGTTAAATCTCCAATCTCTAATATTATATTGGGAGAAGACCTTAGTTTAGTGTCAATCTATCACCTTATGTGCATTGCACGTGCAACTCCAACTCTCCCATTATACTCTTTGGGCGCGTTTGGAAACCCAAAAAACTAGGAAAAGAAATGGAATACTGTGGATAGACCCATCTTATCCTATTCCATGGCCTGTTTGTTTTGAAAAAGAAAATAAAGGAAACAATTAAATATCATTCCCTAGGGAAAGATTTGAGCCGAATTCTATTCCAGCTCCACCCCCTCGGAAAGCTGGGTAAAGGAATGGAAACAACTAATTTTTCTTCAACTTAAATAAATAAATAAATATAAGACCAACTATGTTAAAAGAACTTCACATAAAATAAACGTTAAATTTCAGAAACCACCGAACTTTTTAATCAGAGAATAGCTTTTTTTTTTTTTTTTTTTTTTTTTTTTTTTTTTTTTTTTTTTTTCGCTTTCAGTTTTGGCAAATCACCTCGCCATCTTTTAGTACCGAACTAAGATCCCTCTTTCGGTGTAAATTACCAATGTTCTTGATCCCGTTGATAATATATTTTTTACCCGATTCTTTTTTAAATTCAAATATCAAAAGTGAAAAGAATTAAATTACAAAAAAATAAAAAAATAAAAAATAAGGTAAACTAATTAATTTTGGTTAGAGTGGGTGATTTTAGAATTAATAAATCTTCATTTTTTGGGAGTGTCAGAGGTATGTTTTTTCTCTCCAGGAAAACAATTTTATTCATTACTCAACCTAAAATGCAAAACGTCAGAAGTATGTCCATGTACAAATGTTATCAAAAGGTTTTTCAAAATGCCGTAATCCATAATATTCCATTGTTTGTCAAACAAGACTAGGGAATGGAAACAAAAAAAAGTCAATTTCATTCCACCAGTTGCCAAACACACACAACTTATAAAGTTAATTCATCCATTTCCCTTTCTTTCCATTCCTCTCCATTCATTTTCATTCCATTCCTTCCCATTCCCCAACTTAAATGTTTCCAAACAGACCCTTTATATCACATTAAAAAAAAATATTTATTAACACGTGCCTCACACATGCTATATTATAGTACTTTAAAAACTGTATATTTAATAAAACGTGCATCGCACATGCTAAATACTTGTCTTTATAATTTGAATTTATTTAGCTTTTTAGGGGAATAGAGTTATTAATGTGACATTTATTCCAGAGCCTAGTTGCAATTTCTGGGTGTGGCCATCTTCCACATGAGGAATGTCCGAAGGCTCTACTTTCAGCACTATCACCCTTCATCGCCAGATTGATATCTCCGTCAGAAGAGTCCTAGCGGCCAAAAACGATCGTGCTTCTTTTCTTTCTTTTTTTTTTGTTCTTTTTTTTTGGGTTTGACATTTGTAGGTTATTTTAATGCAGGATCTGAAAGGAAAAAGAGTTCTAACCTATTTGTACTTTATCTTTTAGTGGTTAGGTGAGGGTGTGGAGAGCTGAGTCTTCTAGGTTTGGAGCCAGACCCATATCTCAGGGTTATTAGAGCTCCCATAATCTTATTATTATTTGGTTTGGTGCTGGTTTTCTATTGTTCTTTGTTTGTAATATTTGCCCAAAAGTAATTGTGATTTCTATGATTTTTTTTAAAAATAAATAGGGTAGATTTGTACAGTATATATGTATTTATCTGTGTATTTGATGCCAAATTTGGATTTGTCTATGAAGCGGAGGGCAGCATGCTTGTTGACTGAATGAAAACCCCACTTGACCGATCAATTTGATTTATAAATCTTTGACCCTCTCTGCATTTGCATGTGAAATACATGAAAGAAATTGTTGCCCACTTGGTCGTGTATTCTGTATACTTTTTCCTCAATCTCTACTACTATAATGGGAGAAGGCCTTAGTGTAATTTGTCCTTAATTCAACCCGTGCAACGCACGTGCTGGTTGTTTTTTTTTCCCTTTTCATTCTCCCAATTTTTTTCCACGTGCACAGCACGTGTATAATACTAGTATTATTATATCTTCAAAAGAAGTGTAGAGGATTGTCGTCGTTAATGTGTGACCTCTCAACTAAACTTAGTGTTTTCTACATGTGCAGAAACAAAAGATAATGAGCAATTTGAAGATCACTCAATTTTAATCATGTTGCCAAAAGTATTCATAAATTTAGTTCATTGTTCTCACTTCTCATGTTTGTCCTCCAAATATTGAACTTTATTTATTCGTTATCCACTTGATACTCTTGGAAGAACTATGAAGAAAATTGCGCATGCAATTAGCCTAGTACTTAAAAAAACCACTAGAGATTAGAGTAAGTTTTTTTAGAAGACAACATTAGAGTATCTACTTTCTCTAATATTATAATGAAGGAAGGCTTTAGTGTTATTTGTCAATCTATCAACGCATACAACGCATGTGCATAACTATTATAAAGGAGGTTTTGGGTTTAAACTCAGACTACGTTATACTTTTAAAAAACTATATTTATTAAATCGTGCATTGCACATGTAAATTACTAGTATTATCTCTAATCTCTAATATTATAATGGGAGAAGGCCTTAGTGTCATTTGTAAATCTGCCAACGCGTACATTGCATGTGCATAACTAATATAATAGAGGTCTCAGGTTTAAGTCCTCACTACGTCAATTTTTTTACTTTAATTTTTTTAGAGTTAGTTGTAAATCTACCTGCTTACGTGCAACCAAGGGTGGATCTGGGCCCAAGCAGCCCAAGCAACTGCTTTGGGCCCCCAATTTTATAGGACCCCATATTTTTTAAGTATTTACAATGTAAAAAAGTAAATTGTAATATTTTATGATATATTACATTATATTGATAGTTGTCTTATTATCTTAGTTGGTTAGAGTGTTGTACTAGTAATATGAAGGTTGCAGGTTTAAAACATGCATGAGCTAATTAATTTTTCAATCATTTTTATTTATAAAAATAACTATTTTTCACGTAGCCATACATGTCATTTTACCATTTTATGAGTTTAATATTATTTTTCACTTAGCTTATGTATGTCATTATATGATATTTTTTCAATGTTCTATGGCATATCATATTTACCTGTTTATGATAAATTTCTAACCAAATCTTCAACTGCATATAGTTATTTTACATTTTAAGCTTCCAACTAGTATTCTCATATACATATATTTATCATTATTTCATTCTGATCATGTTCTCTAATATATCATATTTACCTATTTGAGATAACATATTTCGTTTTTGTTGTTAGAGTTTGTCCGGGTTTCTTTTGGCCACGAGGCATTTCATATAAAAAGCATTGGTTATCAATTTTTTTTTTTTTGAAGCATATATATAAATTTGTTTTCATTTAAATAGTTTGTTCTCCAATGTTCCAAGATTGTTTGCATTTACAAATTATTGTCATTATTATTTTGTCAACTTGCAAAAGGCTCCATTTGAGAATTTACTTAGGGCCCCCTGAAACTCAGATACGCCATTGCCTACAACACACATGCAATAACTCTCTCATTATAGTTTTCACATTTACTTTTAAAAATATATAATCATATTTATTAAGACATGCATCGCACGTGTAAATTAGAGTTTTTACTTTAATTTTTTTAAAAATTAATACGTGCATCGCACATGTATATTACTAGTTATTATAATGGGAGAAGAGAAGAGTTGTAAATCTATTACCTTATGTGCATCACACGTGCAACTCCAACTCTTCCATTATGCACTTTGCACGCACAACTCGAACTCACTTACTCTCCCATTATATTCTTTACTAGTAATTTACACGTGCGATGCACATTTTAATAATTTCAAAAAATAAAAACAAAAACTTTGGCGTAGGGAAGATTTGAACTGGAAACCTCCTTTATATTAGTTATGTACGTGCATTGCACATGTTGGTAGAATGACAAAATGACAAATGACACTAAGGCCTTCTCCCATTATAATATTACTAGTATCATGCACGTGCGATGCACGTGGAGGAAGAAGGAAAAAGACAAAAAAAAAAAGAAAATAATTTCCAACCTGATCCACTGTCGAAAATATTTACCAAACTGGTCCACTTTCGCACGTGCACGCCGAGGAAGGAAAAAGACAAAAAAAAGGGAAAATAATTTTCAAGCTGGTCCGCTTTCGAAAATATTTACCAAACTGGTCCACTTTTGAAAATATTTACCGAAGTGGGTCATTTTGCCAACACGTGCGCTGCACGTGTTGGCTTCAAAATGACAGTCGCTGACCACTAAGGCAAAAAAAAGGAAAATAATTTCCAAACTGATCCACTTTCGAAAATATTTACCAAATTGGTCCATTTCGAAAATATGCACGTGGAGGAAGAAGGAAAAAGAAAAAAAAAGGAAAATAATTTCCAAACCGATCAACTTTCGAAACTATTTACCAAACTGGTCCACTTTCGAAAATATTTACCAAAGTGAGCTGGCTTCAAAAATGACAGAATTAAAAAAAAAAAAAATAATGACAAATACCACTAAGGCCTTCTCCCATTATAATAGTAGAGATAGATTATTATTAGAGAATAGAGATATTAGTTTTAAAATATATATATTTATTAACACGTGCCTCATGCGTGCTACATTATATTACTTTAAAAACTATATATTTATTAAAGCGTATATTTCGCTTGCTAAATACTAGTATAATTTAAGTTTAATTGGTTGTTGCCACCCACTACCCCTAATATTACCAATATACCGCCCAAAATAAATAACCAATTAAAAAAATAATCGGATCAAAACTTCAAATAAACCGAAAAACAAAATAAGAAACAAATCAGATCTAACAAAATAAACAATCATCCCAATTAAATCGCATCCATACTTTTAAAATCGAAAAGTTTACTATCAAAACAGTATAGTAAGAAAATATGAAACAAATTAAACCCATCTCAAAGAAAGACAATAAAGAAATTCAATTTGATACTCCACATGCTACAAATCTAAAAAGGGTAATAATTTATTAATAAAATACGATATAAATTAAACTACATCTCAAAGGAAAAAGACAAAAATCCAGTTTGATTTTTCACATGTTGCAAATCCAAAAAATCATGAATTAGTAGTTAAATCAAGAATATGGCGTGTATTACTGGCACGTGGGTTAAATTAGTTATTTACTATATAACTTTGGACTTTGGACAAAGTGGCTAACGGGAGGAGAAGAAGCAATCACATAACAGGGCTATAAATAGACGAGTGGTGGACCGAGAACGAAGGCCAATGGCTGAAGGAGGGAGATGCGAATACAAAATTTGGACAAAGTGGCTAACGGGAGGAGAAGAAGCAATCACATCCAATGGCTGAAGGAGGGAGATGCGAATACAAAATTATTCCACAAAGTGACTAACGGGAGGAGAAGAAGCAATCACATAACAGGGCTACAAATAGACGAGTTGTGGACTGAGAACGAAGACCACATTAAATCGCATTTAAAGCAGAAGTACCAAGAATTGTTAGGGCAAAGAGATCAGGAAAGATGTTGTCTTTCTTCGGACGTGTGGAGCCATTCTAGGATAGACGGGAGCGAGGGACTGGAAATGGGTTTTTCAGAAGACGAAGTCAGGAACGCAATCAAAAAGCTGGGATAGGACAAGGCCCCGGGACCAGACGGGTTACCTATATTTTTTTACAATATTTATTGGGGGATCATCAAGGAGGACTTCATGAATATCGTTAATGAGTTTCACGACGGCTCAACTAACCTCGAAAGGTTGAATTACGCGTCCATTATCCTCATCCCCAAGAAACAAGACGTCCG
This sequence comes from Hemerocallis citrina, assembly GCA_017893485.1. Lineage (NCBI taxonomy): Eukaryota > Viridiplantae > Streptophyta > Magnoliopsida > Asparagales > Asphodelaceae > Hemerocallis > Hemerocallis citrina. Next base: position 35,450,838 of record CM030361.1, read on the forward strand.
CAAGGCGGAGGATCTGCGACCAATAAGTCTTCTTAATGGCTCGTTCAAGATCATTACAAAAGTCTTAGCTGAACGATTGGCTCCAAACATGGAGGACGTGGTCGCCACGGCCCAGAGCGGCTTCATTCGTGGTAGAGACATCATGGATAGCATAGCCACGGCCCACGAGGCAGTTTTCAGGGGATACAAAGAAAAGTCAGATGGATTTCTGCTTAAAATCGACTTCAAAAAAGCCTACGATTCGGTCAATTGGGAGTGTCTAGACGAGGCCCTCAAGCTCAAAGGATTTGGAGTCAAATGGAGATCATGGATGAAGCTTTGTGTCCAAGGTGGGAAATCACGTATTATAGTGAATGCTTGGCAGAGCAAAGAAATTAGATGCAGAAGAGGTCTGAGGCAAGGAGATCCACTATCTTCGCTATTATTTGCTATTGTGGCGGACGGATTGGCAGAGATGATCAGGAGAGCTCAAGAAAGCAATGACATTAAAGGCATTCAAATCAAAGGGATTGAGAAACCTTTCGCCATCCTTCAATATGCGGACGATACTCTATTATTCGGCAGAGCTAACATGCCAGAGATCGAGGCAATCAAAGCGGCTCTTATTTGTTTCCAAAGCTGGTCAGGAATGCGTATTAACCTTGCTAAGACTTGCATATTTCCCATCAGCGATCATTTATCAACTCCGATTTCCCAAATAGCAGGTAGTCTAGGATGCGAGACAGCTGTTTTCCCGATCAAATACCTTGGAACCCCAATTAGGCCCGGAAAGCTTCTCAGAGAAGATTGGATACCCCTCATAGACAAGATAGCCAAGAAGCTGTCAGGGTGGAAGAGTAAATATCTAACGTTAGGGGGGAGAATTATTTTGCTCAGCTCGGTGATAAGCTCAATCCCCCAGTATCTAATGTCTATTTACGAGCTTCCTAAGTGGGTCATCAACAAGATTGACAAGATTATAAGACGTTTCCTTTGGAAGGGCTCCGGAGAAGGTAATAAGGGCTTTCACCTCGTCAAATGGGGGAGGGTATGCAAAAGAAAGGAATTCGGCAGGCTAGGAATTCTTAACTTGCACGAGATGAATCAGGCTTTACTCTGCAAATGGTGGTGGAAAATATATAAAAAAGGAAATGGTTGGTGGAACTTCTCGTTTGATCGGTATCGTAAAAGAAAAAGATACAGGTTCGGAGGTCGGAGCCCCTTTGGCAAGGCCTCTTATTTGTGGAAGGGCGTAGCGAAGCAAGAGGACATCTTCAGCACCAACACTTCATGTCAAGTGGGCAATGGAAAGTCCACTAGATTCTGGAAAGACAAATGGTGCGGGAATAGAGCACTGAGATACACCTTCCCTAAGGCGGCGGAGGAGGCCGTTCATCCGGATGCTTTAGTCGCCGATGTGTGGAAAAATGGGAGGCTAACCATTACGGTGTATGGAAATTCAACTACGGAGAGTAACGATCAGTTTGAAGAGCTCAACAGATACATTCAAGCGGAAGGGGGACATTTGAACAGTGAACACGACGAAAGAGGGTGGAATCTTGAGGAATCAAAAATTTTCTCGGTAGCTTCAATGTACAAATGGTTAAACGACGGTGGGATTAGGTGCGCAGTTGAGAACGTCATTTGGAGAACTCAAGCGCTTATGAAAGTTAGAGTGTTCTGCTGGCTGGTCCATAACGACGCTATCCTAACCAAAGTTAACTTAAAAAGGAGAAACATGCAGATCGATGTTTCTTGCGCTATTTGTTTAGCAGTAGAAGAGGACACCAATCATCTTTTTTTCACGTGTCATAAGGCGGCTCTCGCTTGGGAGGTGGTCTGTAGGGGTTTCGGGTGTGTTAGGTTGCCAACCTCTTCCTCACAAGTTTGGGGAATGTGGAGAGAGAGTCTTATTAGGGGAATAGATAAAGGTGCCTGGGATATTTCAGTTGCGGCTACCCTCTTAAGTCTATGGCTAGACCGTAATGACCTTTGTTTTCGTTCCTGCAACTACAGTTTTTCTATGTCGATGCATAAAATCTTTCGTTTCATTCATGATTGGGCAGGTTTCGTGGGGGCGAGGAAGAAGCTCAGGTTGGAATCAGATGGTTAGTCCATCTGATTGTGAGGACGACAGCCACCTCTTCAGTAGATTTAGGTGGCTTGTGGTGTCAGACTATTATGTATCACTTTCTTTTCCTTTGTAGTTGTTTATTTTGGTAGAGGACTCCGGAGATCCTCTGTTCGATGTTGTTGTATTTTGTTGTATTTTGGGGGGCTGCTGTTGGGCCCAGCTATTTCCTGTGTTGTTGTACTACTTTGTTCCATTAATTCAGCATTAATGAATCGATGACTGTTGAGTCATCTTTTATCAAAAAACTTTGGACTTTGGAGGAGCAGGTGTTTCCCTATGCCAACCGTTGTGACTTGAAAATTACAGAAATGTCATAAACTAAAACAATCGTCTTAAGTTTTTTTTCTTCTAAAAACTTGTTGCCAAATTCAAATTTAGAAAAACATGTTCCCATTTTTTGAAAAATTGGTTACCAAGTTCAAGAAAAATATATATTTCCAAATGTAATAGAACTAGTATAATGTACGTACTATGTACGTCTACAAAAATTATTATTATCAAATTAAATAAATATATATCGAATAATAAAAGAAATAATGTATATTTGAATGTTTTGATTTGGGCTACACGTGTAGTGCACGTTTATGTTTGTTGAATTTAATTTAGACGTGTATTACACGCGTTTTTTTGGTTACAAAGTTAGGGTTTGTTTGTTACAAACTCTAATTCTCCCATTAATATAGTAAAGAATTGTTACCAAACTTAAGAAAAAATATAAATAGTATTATTCCCAATATATATATATATACTAGTAATTTACACGTGCAATGCACGTCTTAATAAAATGTATATTTTTTAAAATAAAAATTTCGACGTAGGCTGGTCTCAAACTTGAAACCTCTTTTATATTAGTTATGCACGGACAATGTACTTCTGAATAAATTTTTTAAAAATATAGTAGCGAGGACTCGAATCTGAAACATTCTTCATATTAGTTATTGATATGGCTAAAAATGGGGTTAAATCGGAACCATCCAAATCGGGCACGAATCTTGAAGCTCAGGGATAAAATGGTAATTTCACCTACCAACGGGTCTGAAGCGGGTACTGGTTCTCCCCCTCAAAGATCCACTAACCCGCAAACGGATCCACCTCAACTGGGTGCGGGTTTCAACCCGCAGCAATCCCGGTCCAGAAAGGATAGAATTGGGGTTTCTTATTAATCCTAATCAACAGCCCTGATTCATATCTATCCTTTCACTGGGGATTAGGGATTACATTCCTTATCTAACCACAGGGATTACATTTCTAATCTGACCCCAGCGGCGCCTATAAATACCCCCATCCATCTCCATTAAGAGGTAATCAATCTTTTGCCAATTTCACGCTCTTTCATAATCACTTCTGATTATTGACTTGAGCGTCGGCGGGTGCGTCGCCGGGATCAACCCCGGTGTCTCGCACTTTTTGCAGGTGAACGGCGGGAGTCAACGGTCAAACTCCGGCGGAACAGGTAACAGGTTTGCTATTCAAAATTTTCCAAGAATCCACAAATACTATCTGTTTGCCCCCACACCAGATTCAGCGGCTACAGTTATGTACGTGCATCACATGGGTTGGTAGATTGACAAATGACACTAAGGTCTTTTCCCATTATAATATTATTATTACTAGTAGTTGACAAATGCGATGCACGTCTGAATAAATATACATCTTTTAAAGTAAGAATTTCGACGTAGTTTGGCATCGAACCTGATACATCTTTTATATTAGTTATACACGAACAATGCACGTTTTAATAATTTTTAATTTTTTTAAAAATAAAAACTCTGACTTAGTGAGGACTCGAATCTGAAACCTCCTTCATATTAGTTATGTACGTGAGTTACACGCGTTGATAGATTGACAAATGATACTAAGACATTCTTCCATTATAATATTAGAGATACAGGCTGTGGAAATTTGGCCTGCAACTACAGTAATGGGCCCCCACGAAAACCCTAGACCCTAGACCGAGACCGCCTTGTGTGGAATATCGAAGCTGATAAAGGAAAGGCGTAATAACCTCACAGACATTATATCTCTGTTTGTTTTTTCTTTCCAAAATGACATATTTTCAAAATTAAATACCAGACTGATCTATTTTTGAATCCAATTACCAAATTAATCTACTGATTGTTTGGAACAGCAAGTTTAGTTCAATTAGAGTTGCTTCAATTAGAGTTGCTGTTCAAAACAGTGAGTTCAGTTTTAGTGTTTTAACTTTTAAGATTTAACACAGGGTCTCCTCCTACCAACTCTCTTGAGAAAAACCCTAGATCTATAATATTAGGGGCAGCGGCGGCTGGTCGTCCACCCCCCCCCACCCACCGTCGTCCCCCCTCCATCCATCCAATGCGACGACGAGATCCTCCCCAGTCGCGGCACGAGGAGAAGTTGCCCCTCTCTGCTTGCGTCTTCGTCCGTCTTCGTGCGACGAGATCCCGTTACGAGGAGAAGTTGCCCCTCTCCACCGCTCCGGTGTGCCTTCACGGACGACAACGGGACCATCGAGCCTCCCCAGCGCGCCGCGACACTGCCTCAGTTCGCGGAGCGACTGCCTCCTCTCGCGACTGGTTGGGCGAGCGCCGGAAGTCCTGGGGTGGTTGCGATCACCGTGACTTTGGCCGAGAGCGAGGTGCGCCACCTACCCCCTCCCCCCTCACTGCGCCCACCAGATCCGGGCTTGGTCGCCGTGGCTCTGCATCTGGCCGAGGACGACGCCGAGTCTGCCCACATCGTCGGTGGTTCGGCATGGGGCCCCGTGGGGCAAGGTTGTTTGTTGGTGTTGGTTGTGGTGTGAGAGGTGTGGAATATGTTGTATTGCACAATTGTGGGGCTTGGGCCCGAGATGGGGTCCCTCCATAATGTGCGACGTCCACGGTAATACCGAAGTTAGAGACGACAGCAGGCTGATCCGGTTATTGTTTGTGTGGGGGGAGTGGAGGAGGTGCTTGGGATCGGTGTTGCACGGTTACGGGGCTAGGGCCCGAAGATGGGGTCCCCCCATAGGTGCGCACCTTTACAGCACAAGATGGGGCTTGGGCCCGCAGACGGGGTCTGCCCATGAGGTGTCCTGTAGAAATGTTGAGGCGGAGGTGTATCTGTTTTTGTTCGGTAGTGGGGTAGTCGCTCCCTGAATTCGATACCCGTTAATCAACGGCCACAGGTTTCACAACAGCGCCGCCACTACGCTCTCATCAATAAACCTGCAATCTACAACGTCCACCGCTCTTAGGGGCGAGAGGGGAAGGTGATGCTTCTGTTAGTTGTGGTTGCTTCGGGTTTTGCGTGAGAGAGTGTGAGAGAGTGAGAGAGTAAAGATGTTGTTTCTCTCTATTCTGTGCTGATGTATGTTAATGTTTGTGAGAAATCACTAGAGAGAGTAGATGCGTGTGAGAGACGAATGTATCCTCTTCACGGCTCTCTCCTTGTCAGTGTTCGTAGTTAGGGTGACTAACTGTTTTGTTAGGTGAGAAATTGCTGACGAGAGCTGTAGCGTGACAGAGGTGAGTACCCTCTCCACGGCTCTCCTTTTGGGTGCGACTCCGATTGGGCCATGTGTGAAGTTGCGTTGGTGAGGTAGAAGGAGGGGAGCGGCAAATTTTCAAATCCCACATGATTCGCCTCGGGTGGGTGGGCGCGTGCCGTGGTGGTGGGTGCTCGAAGCTTGCTTGACAGACATACAATTAGTTGGTCCTCATAGTTTAGAGTGAAAGCTGATTATATGTACTAGTCATGTCGCTTTATGATTTTTTGTGTCTCTAGTTTGTAACTTGTCCCAGTATGTTGGGATTGTTCTGTTAATTTTTTATTAATGAAACAGGGAGACCTTATTCTACCTTTTCCCTAAAAAAAAAAAAAAAAAAAAAAAACTTATAAGATTTAACGAAATTTCTCCTGGTAGTGAAAATATATACAACTCAACCCGTTCAAATAACTTGTTGTTTAAAACTGCAAATGGATCAATTTGATAATTAGTTCCGAAAGTTGATCAGTTTGATATTAATTTTCGAAAATGGGTCATTCTGGGGAAAAAAAATTTATTATATCTCTCCCCCTTTTCAACATAACAAAAGATAACAAAAGACAATTCCAATCGTAGGCGGCGATTTGATGATTAAAAAAAATTAAAAAAAGAAAATCAAGAATTCCTTATTCCCTTTCCAAACCCACTCTCACAATAAACACAGTAATTTTTACTCGCTGTAAATCCCAGTCTTCTTCTTCTTATATAAAGAAAGAGAAAAGAGAGAGAAAGAGGATGGAGAAGTTGAGTAGAGAGATGGGGATATCTTTGGACGGCGTTCGAGACAAGAACGTGATGCAGTTGAAGAAGCTCAACACCGCCCTCTTCCCTGTCCGCTACAACGACAAGTACTACGCCGACGCCATTGCATCTGCCGATTTCACCAAACTCGGTTCGTACTCTCCTCAAATCCCAATCCCCTTCCCTCTCTCTCTCTCTCTTGTTTGTGTGTGTGGGTTTCCATCAATTTGAATCTCATATTATTATTGTTATTATTTGGTCTCAGCGTATTATAGTGACATTTGTGTGGGGTCCATCGCATGCCGGCTGGAGAAGAAGGACGGAGGTGCGGTTCGCGTTTACATCATGACTTTGGGGGTTTTGGCTCCGTACCGTGGCCTCGGAATCGGTATGGTTTCTCATATTTCTTTAGATTGTTTCTGATTTGTCGAGTTATGTAAGATTCTTGATTGTCTAGGTTTACGTTAATTCTAATACAGCTGTGCCCTGGAATTTCGTAACCGACAATGACAGGTGAAATGACCAAGAATTTGGGTTCACCATTGCGCATGTTAATTGATTTAACAAACTGGGGGTGATTTAGGAGATTATTTTATCATTTGTGTATGAACCTTCTTAGACTAGATTAAGAGTTGTGAATGTGGTTTGGATCTATTGTTAGCTATTTTGTGTGTTTTTTTATGGATTGTTATAGCCTTTGTGTTCTAGGTATTTTAGGCATTTGATGAGCTATGGCACTGCGTGTATAGAGAGAGAGGTTTGAATTTTTATTTGAAAGGGGATATAGAGAGAGAGAGAGAGAGAGAGAGAGAGAGAGAGAGAGAGTGACGGGGAGATGTGATAAGCTCGCTATGCCGTATGTGTTGAGAGTTAGGATGATTGGATGTAGCTTTAGGTATTTGCAGGTTTTCTTAAAGGTATTAGACAGAGAAATGAAAGGAGTTGCTTCTACGGTTCTACCTTGTGGATCAAGGCAAATTCCTTTTTGTGTTTGTAGAGTTGCTAATTGTTCTGTTTAATTTTCAATTTTACCTAATTGATAGTAGAATTGTGAAAGAAACCGTGAAATTCTTGGCCATCTATGATCTTGAAAGTTTTATTACAGTAGGTTCTTGTACAAATATGATACTGTTTTTGGAGATGGCACAAGGTATGATCAGATATTGCTCAAAATTATGTATTAGGCTTTTTTTGGGGTGTATATATGAAAATGGCTGGTGTCTTTCTAGAAATTGGTTATTTCCATTATCAAAATCATTTACTACTTGTTAATTCCTTTATTCCTTGTTTGCAAAAGCTTTTGCTACCATCTAGCTTGGCTCCAGTTCTGGTTCTACAGGTCTTTCTCTAATTAATACCTAAGTTTCACTTCGAGAGTTACAATTTATGTTGATGTCCCGAAATGTTACCCCCTTAAACCTTAAATTTTATTCATTCATTACTGGGTTAGAAATAGCTAGACGTCTCATGGTTCGTTTCATATAAGCTTACAGTTATTTTACTATATAAAATATAAATTATAATGAAAGCCAATTTTTATAGATTGTATACTTACAATCCACCAGTTTTTGTTCATTTTGAAAAATCATGAATTTCACTGTGTTAGCAAACTTTTATGGGTTTAAAATCCTCTGTGTTTTGCCGATCTAGAAATACTATTTAAAATTTTTGTTTAGCCAACTTCAATAGGTTATAACTTATAAGCCATCGTTTTTTCTGTCGATTTTGAGAAATAATGGATTTCATATTTCTAGCCAATGTTTATAGCTTATATTCCATCATTTATGGCAGAGATTGAGAAATCGTTAACGAGCATGACATCGTTATGAACATAAAGACCTAAGGTATGGAACCCTAGAAAGAGGCTGGCCCAATTTTTGTAGGTTATTTTCATAGTTTTTTCGCCGATTTGGAGAAATTATGAATTTCACCTTTTTAGCCAACAAATTTCTGTGGGTTATAGTCCATTTTTTGTTGTTGATGATGATAAATTACAAGTTTTACCTTCTTAGCCATTTTTTATGGTTATAATGTATCATTTTCAGTCAAGTTTGATTTTTTTTGAATTTGACACTTTAGCGAACTTTTATGGGCATCTTTTAGCTGATTTGGAGAAATGATCAATTTCACTAATTTAGCAAACTTTTATAATCCATCATTTTTTGTCGATTTCGAGAAATCTTGAATTTCTTGTTTTAACTAACTTGTTTGGGTTATATATTCCACTGTTTTTAAACAGACTTTGAGAAATTATGAATGTTATCCTTTTAGCCATTTTTATAGTATATAATTCATCATTTTTTAAATCGAGTTTATGAAATCTTCAATTTCACTTAGTTAGCAAACTTTTTTTAGTCGATCTCGAGAAATTATAAATTTCATCTTTTTAACCAACCTTTATAGGTTTACAATTCATCATTTTCTGATGCTATCAAGAAATCCGGAATTTCACCTTTTTTTGCCAATTTTTGTGGATCACAATCTACCTTTTTTGGTTGCTTTTGTTGAATTAGGAATTTTGACCTTTCCAGCCAACCAACTTTTGTGGGTGATTTTTGTTTTCTGAGAATGAGGAGGATGTGCCATATTGTTAAGGCCCCTAGCCAAAATTCAATTGGTTACAGCCAGAAGACATGAGGGAGGTAGGAATAGACCTATCTCCCCATATACTAAACAAGCCAAATATATAAGCATTTGAGGCTAACAAGTGAGCCTATGGATTTTACTCTCTTTTTATCTGAAGTTATGAATCATTCTAATGAAAGGATAGGAGAAGAGTTAAATAATAGCTTTTTCTCATCGATGACATGCTTTACCACACTATGTTTGCATTTGACGACGCATTAATCCGTGTACCACCTCTACCGCATCATGAAAGAAAGTAATTGGGTAGAGCTATGTTTCTTATGCCTTTGCATTTGCGTTGAGGACAACTAATATTTCTACCATGGCTGTGTATGAAGTGGATACCTTACCTGTAGGAACCGTAACTACTTGGTTTTGGGTGTTCATACAGAGATAGCCCCAAACTCCTTACTGCCGCAAATTGCGGCCATGGAAACAACCCGCACCTTCAGACTGCACATCAAATCATGCAGCGGATTTGGAGCTGGTGGCGGCGAAATCCCCCATTAGGATCAAGAGGTGTGTTAAACTGTTATTCGAGCTACTCTGACTATAATGACTCATGGATGCTCTCACACATTAGAGAATATTGCATCATACCGAGATATTCATAAACGCCACATCAAATTCAAAGCGAATGTATTATTATTACGTTGCTTGATCTGTCTCAATCAATTCACCATTTGATAACATTCAATGGATAAAATAGATGTGAGAGGAAGAGGTGTATTTGCTTCCATGAAGGCGGCTTTCGAGACATTGCATTGTAAAAGAAAATGCTGAATAGTCTCCTTGGAGTTCGAGCAAACCTAAAACACACATCGACCTTAGTGAGGCCCAAGATGTTACGCTTAAGAGTTTGTGAAGAGAGCATTAGAAATCAACCTCCAAATGTAGCACGTGAGGTTGGAGTTTTTTCATCTTCCATATGCGATTGAGGACTTCAACATTAACTGGACTAGGAGTAGCTATGGGTGGAAGGGAGGTTAGTTGATAAATGATTTTGACGAACATTGCCATTACGAGTTGGTTCCAATACATCAAAATCATGCTATATGAAGGGTGGTCCCGTTAATGGGTGTTATGCAAATTTCCCCAGTCACATTAGGCATCAAACATGAGAATGAGAGTTTGGTTCCAACCACAGCCTGATGACAGCTTGAGTTGGGAAACACAAAAAGATTTGAGTTCCAATTGTTGAGGTTTTCTAGATCCAACCCAATACCGAGGAAACCCATTTTCTGATAAAAATGTCGATGTCCTGACCATTCATTATTATCATTTATTGAGCGCTATGTCAAGTGACTTTTGGATTCCCTCCCAGATTCGAGACCATGGTGCAGAGATGGTAGATTCAACCAACTTTTTGCTCATAAAATATTTTGCCTTCACGAGTTGGCTCCAAACACACTCAAGGTTAGTCACAAGTTTCTAGCTCAGCTTTGCCATAAGATTGAGATTATAGCGTTGGAGCTCCCTAGATCCCAATCTCCCGATATTCTTTGGTTGTTTAAAGAATTTCCCTAATCTAAGCACTATCTGCCTTAATCTTTATGGCCCCAAACATGTCCACCGTTTGTTGTTGATTTATAGAAATTATAAATTTCACCTTTTAATCCAATTATATCATTTTAAGCCGAGTCTGAGAAAACGTGAATTTTATAAATATATATATTTTGCCCCTTGTTTTTTATTGATAAGGAGAAATATAACATTTTTCCAACCAACGTTTATTGTGATTTTTTTTGGAAGAAAAGCATAGCCATACACCCACCCTGCACTCACACACTCTCATCCCATAACTAGGGAATTGTACAACCATGGGTTTGAACCTCTGACCTCTTACTCACAAGCGAAGAAGCTTACCACTATGACACTTGCACTTTTATTGCCTACAATCCATCATTTTTGGATGATTTGAAGAATTTATGAATATCACTTAGCCATCTTTTATGGGTTATATTTCATTGTTTTTTGCCAGTTTCGAGAAAATATGAATTTTGTATTTGAAGTCAACTTTTTTGCCAATTTTGAGAAATCCTGAATTTCACTTGTAAATCACCTTAAAGGGGGGTGAATAGGGTGATTGTGCAGAAATTTTAAAAAACTTAAAGTAAAAGCGTATAATGAATGTGTAAAGTAAAGAGTAGAGTTATAGAAATCAAATAGAGCAATGAGGAAGGCACAAAGATATAAGGTCTATTCCACTACCCGTAACTTGCAGTATTCATCTTTCGCAAGTGTTCCACTATACTTCAACCTCGTACAGTGAGTTCTTGGTATTTAGGCAGAGATTCCTATCACACCCAACGAGACCTCTTTACTCTATAAGTCCCGAAAATCTACTCAAGGCAAAAAAAGGAAGCAAGATCGTCGTCTTGACTAAGAAAACAATAAAAACACACTATTTCTTGATCGTTGGTAAAATATTGAGTTTTAAAGTTTTTAGAGTCAAAAGAGAAAGAATACTCGGCGAATTCACATCTATTTATAGAGTATGAAAAAGTTTCTTTCCAAAAATGAGAACAAATACCAAATGTATTAGTTGTGTTGGTTGCGGTCGACTGCGCGCTTTGGGCAGTCGACCGTCAAATCACTCCGACCAAGTCAGAGAGTTTTGATAGTCGGCTGCACCAAATGCACTAGGCATGCAAGCGACTGTCTTAGTGCACAGTCGACTGCCAATTTGGTTTTTTGGTGAATCCACTTTGTATTGTATTTTTAACTCAATATTACGATTCTTTTACATATATGATCCTCACAATTATAGAAGATAATAATCTAGGTCTTGCTGGCTTATTAAAGATTTGAGCACATGTTTCTTGTGTAAAAATCTTTCCGATACTTCGTAATCTTTTCGATTCGTTCATTTTTAGTTGATTCCGAAGATCTTTAGAATTTTATTTAAATTTTGAATCCTTATTATCTTGTACATATCTTAAATAAAAATATTAGATACAAATGTATGTTTTGTACACACCAAATTTAAGGCCAATAATCTCTCTTTTGGTGTGGACAAAACACACTTGGATTTTAAGATAAATTCTCCCCTTTAATCCAATAATAAATCAAAGATAATACAAGTGTGTGAGCATGATGCATCCTATATGAAAAACATGCGCAAAACATACACGAATAATAATTAAGCGAACATTCACATATGGATTAAGGAAAACTAAACTTGTTTCAATCAAAAAAGCTTATACAAGATATACTGTTTGAAATTCAAAACACAATTTAGCTCCATCATTATAGTCTCAAATAAACTTGAAAAAAGAAGTATATGTTGAGACATACTGTTTGAATCCATGACATGTTTTAAGATACTCTTTGAGCTACAATAAGAGATCTTCATGATACATGATTGAGATACTCTTTGAATTATAAAATACATAGCCACATTAAGATAAGAAAGAAACAGGATCTTCAAATTCTTGCCTACACTTCTCCCCCTTTTTGGATCACATCCAAAAGGAAACTACTCATCATCGTCGTCATGGGACTCCTCGTCGTTGCTGGCGTCAACATTGCTAGATGGACAAGGAGGCAGAAGTAACTCCCAACCGTCTTTGTTGCCAATGTACTTGATAGTGTTAACGTAGTATCGGTACATTAGATCCTTAAGTTCATCCATTTGCGGATTGGTTGCACTGGAGGATTGAGCAGGTGTTTGGGAGGTGGAGGTAGCTTTCTTCCTACGTGATCGTCTGGCCGTAGGTCCACCAATACCCATTTGATACGGACGAATGAGTTTGTTGGGTTTGTTGAGGAGATACTTGCCTATAGAGATGTCGGAGTCAATAACACGATTATATGTAAGGGTGCTAAATGGAAGGACACGAGGATTACTCGGGGCGAATTCATTGTTTGAATGATGAATGATGGTAGATCAAATTTATAGTTACCGAGATTAAGAAAAAAAACAAAGGATTGATCGAGACAAATCTCTGTTTTGTCATTGCCCTTATGCCAAATGTCAGCATTAACGATTTTGTTTAAGACACTGGATACATCGGTAAAATCGGTTGGCTTGGGCTTCTTAAGAGATATAACATTATACTTGAGAATCATTCTAAGAACGGTATTTCCGTTATGGCTGAGCTTGTATGATAGGGATTTGAAATGAGTCGGCATCTAAATCTCTCTTAGGCATAAAATAACGGGTTCTCAAGTAGTCGCCTAGTCAGGTGAGATTTCTATGGGTTGGCCATGGATGAAAGAAGAAAGAGTAAGGTATTCTTCATCAAATTTAAGATTAGCATAGAATTGGCGAGTGATAAATTCGTAGTGAATGCAAGGTGTAGTGAGATAGTCTTCCCACCCCACCCCCTAAGAATCCTAAACAATTCGTCAAATTGATCCACTTGTTTATGGGGAGCGATAGGCCTACTAGAGACGACAACTTTGTCAACTAGAGGTTTTAAATATAAATCGGTAGTAAGTTGGTTTTTAATGGCAATATCGTCTACATAGTAGAAATCAAAATTAGCAAGTTTCTTACCCCTAGGTGTTGTAGCAGAGGAAGATGGTTTTTGAGGGGGGTGTCTAGGGTTGGAAGCCATTGGAAGAAGAATCCGAAAATCTAACGTTACCCAACAAAAAATTGAGAGATTTGGTGACAAAGTTTGAGAATTGAAGATGACTTTCGAGAGAGAGGAGGCTAGGGTTTTGGACTAGAGAGATGAAGGAGATGAAAATGTATAAAAATGAGAAATGTGGGTCACATATGTCATAGAGAGAAATAACTGGAATATTGTAGCAGCGAGTGACTGTTGATTGCCCAAAGCGCAGTCTACCGTCCAAACTTTGTTTTGTGATTTGGGTTTGTGTGGTCGACTGTTACTTTTAGGCAGTCGACTGTCAGATGGTCGACTGTGTTTGAAACTTTGAGGGCAGTCTCAAATCAGAGAGTTTGGGCTACGGACTGCGCTTTGAGCACTTGATCGTCACTCGCTGTTACAATGTTTGTTATTTCTCTTTCTCTATGACATATGGGGACCACGTTTCTCATTTTTTATACCTTTTCTTCTCCTTCCCCTCTCCGGACCGAAACCCTAGCCCCCTCTCGCTTTAAACCCTCCAATTCTCAAATTTCTCACCAAATCTCTCAAATTTTTGTTGGGTTTACGCTAGATTTTTGGATTCTTCTTTCGATGGCTTCCAACCCTAGACGATCCACTCGAAAACCCTCATCCTCTTCTACAACACCTAGGGGTAAGCACCCCGCTACTTATGATTTCTACTATGTAGAAGATATCGCCTTTAGAAACCAATTTAGTGTTGATTTATATTCAAATATCTAGTTGACAAAGCTGTCATCCCTAGTAGGCTTATCGCTCCCCATAAACTAGGGGGTCAATTTGACGGGTTGGTTAGGATTCTTAAGGGGCTGTAATGGGAAGTTTATCTCACTACACCTTGCTTTCACTCCGAATTTATCACTCGTCCATTCTATGTGAATCTTAAATTTGATGAAGAAGACCTTACTCGTTCTTCTTTCATCCTCGGCCAACCCGTAGAATTCTCACCCGACTAATTAAGAATCCGTTATTCTTTGCCTATGGGAGATTTTGATGCTTACCAACTCGATTTCAAAGCCCTATCATATAAACCCGGTCATGACGAAAATATTGTTCTTAGAATGATTCTCAAGTCTAATGGTATCTCTCTTAAGAAGCCAAAAACCAACCGACTTCATCTATGTATCTCGTGTCTTTCACAAAATCGTTAATGCTGACATTTGGCCTAAAAGCAATGACAAAACCGAGATTCGTCTCGATCAATCCTTTGTTCTTTTCCTTATTCTTGGTAACTATAAATTTGATCTACCATCATTCATCATTCAAACAATGAACTAATCATTGTGCCCTTCCATTTAGCCACTGTTCTAAAAATTGGTCTAGGTGGCCGCCTAGGCAGCGCCTAGTCACTAGGCAGTTCCCAGGCGACTCGCCTAGGCCTTAGGCATTTGAAAAAATTGGTTTGGCCTATTGGGTGGGTCCAGGCGGCCTGGATCATAAAATAGAGTTTAACCTAACCTGGACCCGTTTAAAAATAATTTTCGGGTCTGGAAGGAGATAGAGACTTGGTTCATATTAGTAGTAATAGTTCTTAGGTGGTGTCTTTTGTTTGTAGGAGTATGTGGTTTGGTTGTTTGTTTTCATCTTGAGGATTTACCGTTATTGTTCTGATATCAACTTATCATCGAAACGGGATGACAACAGTCTTCCTATATTAAAATATATATATACTTATATAGCAACTACATGTTTAGACAATCATCATATTAGAAAGAGACGGCTTATGTTATTTTTTTCCCGAAATTGTTTTCATAGAAGGAGAACACACAGCCCAACATTATAAATTGTTAGTTGGAGTTCACTGAAAACCACTATTACAACACTGTTTGCCTCCAAGATATCAAATCTACTGATGCTTTTGATTATGAAAGCATTAAATTTCCTCCGATACGGCCGGAATTTCGTTTCGGCTAGCTTGCCGATATGAAATCACATATTTTATACTCTATATCATTTTGGACCGAAATGTGTAGATTTCGGCCGAAATTGCCGAAATATCGGCCGAAATATTGCCGAAATTAGCTAAATATGAGCCGAAATAAACACGTTATTGTGAATATATATAAAAAATTGTTTTACTTTTAGCATATGTCTTTCAATATAGGACCTTAAGCTAAGATAATGTGAGGATTTCATCTCGCTATTGTTTGTATATATGCAAAGTTAAGTAAGTTTATTAACTAATACATTTTTTAATCAATGCAAATTCAATTTAATTATATACTTATATTACATTCTCTTCACGTTGTTGTTAAATTCTGTGAATATCTACCGTAATTGATTCATGTCATTAGTTACATTATACAATATTTTATTTGATAAATGACATGTAGGACATATAATATCTTATTAAGTAACCAAAAAAATATTTATTCAGTATAGAAAATGAACATTCGATATGATCACATTTTTCCGAGATCTCCTCCGATATCTCCGATCCGAGATGAAACACCCCTAGCTGAGACGAGTTCGAAATCCAAGATTTAAAACTATGATGAAAAGATAAGTCAATCCAAATTTTAAGAGAGACTAGAACTAGTATAATAGTTTATTTTCTCGATACATCTAATTAAGACATTAAAAATTCTTATCATTATCCTGACAAATCATTGCTCTACCCAAATCTGTTACCAAAACCAACACATTGATGCAATTGTGTCTTTTAGACTATCTAAAGCTCATCTTGCAATAGCAAGGAGAAAAATCAAGAGTAGAATGGAGAATAAAGAGCAAGATAATGTATGGTGGAACCACAAAACAAAACCAAAAGATAAATTGGGGGCAAAATATAATAAAATAGAAAATAGAAAATAAAAAAATGCCTAGCGCTTAGCCGGCTGGGCCCCGCTTACAAGGTCTAGGCGCTAGGCCTCCATTGGCCACCCGACTACCGCCTAGCGACTTTTAGAACACTGCGTTTAGCACCATTATCTATGACCGTGCTATTGACTCCGACATCTCTATAGGCAAGTATCTGCTCAGCAAAACCAACAAACTCATTTTTCCGTCTCAAATGGGTATTGATGGACCCTTGCCGGACGATCACGTAGGAAGAGGGCTACCTCCACCTCCCAAACACCTACTTAATCCTCCAGTGCAACCAATGCCCAAATGGATGAACTTAAGGATCTAATGTACCGATACTACATCAACATTATCGAGTACATTGGCAACAAAGACAGTTGGGAGTTACTTTCACCTCCTTGTCCATCTAGCAATGTTGACGGCGGCAACAACAAGGAGTCTAATGACGACAATGATGAGTAGTTTTCTTTTGGACGTTCCAAAAAGAGGGAGAAGTTTAGGCTAGAATTTGAAGATTTTATTTCTTTCTTTTTGCTCTTAATGTGGTTATGTATTTGTTAACTCAGAGTATCTCAATCATGTATCATGAAGATCTCTCACTGTATCTCAAAGAGTATCTCAAAATATGTCATGGAGTAGATCTCTGATATGGAACAAATAGTTGTAATGCTTGAAGCACTTGTTTTCGTCAAGTTTATTTGAGATTATCATGTTGGGGCTATATTGTGTTTTGAATTTCAAACAATATATCTTGTATAAGCTTTTTTGATTGAAACAGGTTTAGTTTTCCTTAATTCATATGTGAATGTTTGCGTAATTATTATTCGTGTATGTTTTGTGGATGTTTTCTCATATAGGATGCATCATGCTTACACACTTGTATTATCTTTTGATTTATTCTTGGATTAAGGGGGAGTATCAAATTAAGGGGAAGCATTTATCTTAAAATTCTCAGTGTTTTGTCCCACCAAAAGGCGATATTGTTGACCCTAAATTTGGTGTGTACAAAACATACACTTGTATCTAATATTTTCATTTAAGATATGTATAGGATAATAAGGATTCAAAATTCAAATAAAGTTTTGAAGATCTTCGGAATCAACTAAAAATGAAAGAATCGAAAAGATTGCGAAGTATCAGAAAGATTCTCACACAAGAAATATGTGCTCAAATTGTCAAGCAGCCAGCAAGACAGGTTATTATCTTATGTAAATGTGAGGATCATATATGTAAAAGAATCGTTGGTAGAATATTGAGTTAATGATATAATATAAAGTTGATTCACCAAATAAACCAAATTGGGCAGGTAATGGTCGACCGTGCGCCAAGAAAGTCGACTGCACCAACAGTCGACTGCATGCCTAGAACATTTGGTGCAATCAATTGTCAAAACTCTCTGACTTGGTCGGAGCGATTTGACAGTCGACTGCCCAAAACGTGCAGTCGACCGCAACCTGCACAACTGATACATTTGGTTTTTTTTCTTTTTTGGAAAGAAACTTTTTCATACTCTATAGCACTATCACATTTACCCGCTACCCGGACCTGACCCGGACCCGGCATTTGACCGGAACCGACCTGATCTATACGGGTCCGGGTCCTAAAATAAGATCCAATGTACTTCCGGATCCGGGTCCGCTCAAAATAGAACCGACCCGGACCCGGACCCGTTAAAAATATCTCAAAAAATATGAAATATGAATAATAGTGTTATAGGGATATACATATAAATAGTAATTGTTGAATATAGATGGATAAATATATTATTTATTCATCTATTTGAGTGTAAAAATTGTTGGAACCGTAGGATATCGGGTGCAAAATACTTACGTGCAAATATTTATTTCCCGTTACCGGACCCGATGGGTAGATATTTTTAACTAGGACCCGGACCCGGACCTGATTCTTGCAAGTCCGGTTCTGGATCCAATTTTTGGACCCGTGAGGTATTGGGTCCGGGTCCGGGTAGTGGATGACCCGACCCGATAGAACCCGATACCAGCTCTAATACTCTATAAATAGAGGTGAACTCACTGAGTATTCTTCATCTCTTTTGACTCTAAAAACATCAGAACTCAATTCTTTACCAACAATCAAGAGAGTGCTTTATTGTTTTCTTAGTAAAGACGTCGATCTTACTGCCTTTTATTTTGTTTTCGCCTTGAGGCGGTTTGTGGAGTTTATAGAGTAATAGAAGTTTCATTGGTAGTAATAGGAATCTCGGTCTGAATACTAAGAGTTCAGTGTACGGGGTTGAAGTATAGTGGAACGCTTGCAACGGAGAATTGCTGCAAGTAACGGGTAGTGAAGTAAACATGGGGTCGAACCACTTATATCTCTGTGTCTTGCTCATTGCTCTGTTTGCTTTCTCTAACTTTACTTTTTACTTTACGCATTTATTTTACGTATTTACTTCAAGTTTTTTTAAAATTTCCTCGGTCACCCTATTTACCCCCCCTAGGGTGATTTATAGTTTTTAGCCAACTTTTGAGTTATTGTCCACCGTTATTGGATTATATCAGGAAATTATGAATTTCATATTTTAACCAGCTTTTGAAGGTTATAAATTCATTAATTTTGGCCGATTATGAAAAGTCACGAATTTTGCTTTTTTTTGTCAAACTTTTTTTTTATTGATTTCGATAAACCATAGATTCTACCTCTAGCCAAATCTCTTTTAGGTTATAAACTATCATTTGTAGACGATTTGGACAAATCATGAATTTTACACTTTTAGTGTACGTTGTGGGCTATTGTCCCCATTTTAACTGATTTTGAGAAATTATCAATTTCACCTTTTAGGCCAATTTTCTTACAATCCATCAATTTTTGTTGATTTCATGAATTCCACCTTTTTAGCAAACCTTATTGAGTTATAGTTTATCATTATTGGCCTACATAAAAAATTATGATTTCACCTTATTAGCCAACTTATATAGGTTGTAATTCATCATTTTTGGTTGATTTCAAGAAATCTTAAAGTTCACCTTTTTTTGGCCAATTTTCGTGGGTTGTATTTCCTCCATTATTGGTCGATTTCAAGATGTTATGGATTTCTTCTTTTTAGCTAGCCAACCTTGTGGGTTATGGTCCACATTTTTTGTTTTGTTTATTTAGAGAAATTATAAATTTAACGTTTTTATCCATTTTTATTTGTTTGTTTAGAGAAAGTATAAATTTCATGTTTTTAGCTGGTTTTTACGGGTTATGATATATCATTTTTAGTCAATTTAGAGAAAGTATGAATTTACTTTTGTGTTATAGTCCACCCTCTTTTTACCGTTTTAGTGAAATTATCAATTTCACCTTTCTAACAACCTTTTATAGCTTATAACTCATTATTTTTTGTCAATTTCAAGAAATATTAAAATTCATCGTTTTGGCCTATTTTTGTGGGTTATATAGTCCACTGTTTTTAGCGTATTTTTTAAAGATTAGGATTTTATTTTTAAAGATATTTTATAGGTTATAATCCATCATATTTTTGTCGATTCTGAGAAATTCTGAATTTGACCAATGTAGCCAACTTTTGTGGGTTATCTGCCGATCTTATGAAATTCTGAATTTCTTCTGTTTATTTAATTTTTATATGTTACAATCCGTCCTTTTTTTAATTTTTAGAAGATCCGAATTTCACAGTTTTTTTACCAATTTTTGTGGGTTAGTCCACCGTTTTTTTGTTGTTTGTAATTTAACCTTTTTTGCCAGTCAACTTGTTTGGATTATAGTCGACCTCTTTTTTTAATTTCGAAAAATTATGTATTTTCAAATCGGTAGCCTTTTTTTTTTATAGAACTCTTTCATTTTTATTTGATTTTTATAAATCATGAAAATCACACTTATGGTTAACTTGTGTGGGTTATGGACTTTTAGTCCACCATTCTAAACCGATTTTGAGAAATTTTCAATTTTACCTTTTTGCCAACTTTCATAGCTTCTAATCCATCATTTTTGGTCGATTTTGAGAAATACTGAATTCATTATTGGGACGACTTTTTCGGTTACAGCCGACCATTTTTTGCTGATTTTGTGAAATTATGAAATTAATCTTTATAGCCAACTTGTATAGTTTATAATCCATCAGTTTTTGTCAATTTTGAGAAATCATGAATTTCATTTTTTAAGAGAACTTTTTGGAGTTATAGTCACCATTTTTTGGTTGATTGTGAGGATTATGAATTTCACCTTTTTAGCCAACTTTGTAGGTTATAATGCATTACTGTTGACCGATTTAAAGAAACTACGAAGCTGAACTTTGTAGCCATCCAACCTTTACGGGTTATTGCCCACTTTTTTCGTGATTTTGAGTAATTATAAATTTCACATTTTAGCTTATTTTTATAGGTATGTCTGTTTTTAGTCGCTTTTTGATAAATACTGAATTTCATATTTTAAGCCAAATTTTATGGGTTATAGTGCACTGTTTTTTACTAATTTGGAGAAACTGTTAGTTTCACATTTTTAGCCAATCTTTACAGCTTATAATTTATCATTTTTTGTCAATTTTGACAAATATTGAATTTCACTGTGTTAGCCAACTTGTGTGGGTTATAGACCATCGGCCAATTTCGATAAATTATGAATTTAACTTTTCGGCCAACTTTAATACGTTATAACCCATCACTTTTGGTAGGTTTTCTGAAATTCTAAATTTCACCCTTTTTTCCAACTTTTGTGACCTATAGTCCATCTTCATTGATCGATCTCAAGAAATTATGAATTTCACATTTTTAACCAACTTCTATATGTTTTTAATCCATTGTTGGCCATTATAAGAAATCTTGAGTTTCACCTTATTTGGTAATTTTTGTGGGTTATAGTCCCCAACTTTTTTGGTTGATTTCGGGAAATTATGAATTTCATCTTTTTAGATGGCCAACTTCTGTTGGTTATAGTCAAACTTTTTTTGTTGATTTCAAAAAAGTTATAAATTTCACTTTTTAAGCCAATTTTTATAGGTTGTTCTATCATTTTTTGTCCATTTTGAGAAATCCTGACATTCACAGTTTTTGCCAACTTTTTTATAGCCTACCCTTTCAAACCGGTTTGGAGAAGTTATCAATTTAACCTTTTAGCCAACTTTTATTGCTTATAGTTCATCTTTTTTGGTCGGTTTTGAAAATTTTAGCCAACTTCAATAGGGTTATAATCCATCATTTTTATGTGGAAATTTTATGAATGAATTTCATCTTTTTAGCCAACTTTTCCAAGTGATTGACCATGAGTATTGGCGGACCTTGAGATATTTTAAATTTCACTTCCCTAGCTAATTTTTCTCAGTTATAATCCATCATTTTTGGTGGATTTCATAAAATCCTAAATTTCACCTTTTAAACCCATTTTTGTGGGTTATGGTCCCCATTGTTTTTTGTTGATTTTGAAAAATTATAAATTTCATTCGTAAACAGATTTTTATACGTTATTATCCAATGTGAGAAGCATTGGCAAGATTACAAACAACAGTGCATACCCCAATTTGTCATCTAATTACGTTTAGATTTATCTGCCCATTGTCGTGAGGGAAGAGGCAAATATATCTACACAATATTCAGCAAATTTATATGAGGGAAGAAAATGAATTCTCCTTTATTAGGATAGTAGAAGACACGTGGCATTCATCCAGACCACCAGTGAACCATGATAGTATGGTTCACTTTTAAGTGAACCTAATCCCAACCAAACTTAGATTGCAAAAATACCTTTCTTGCAACGTAAATGGAAGATGTATAAAGTACAGGTAGGAAGATTAAATCATCATACATTCTAGGCTGTCAGTTTGCTAAAAATCCCATCTCGTCAGCTGAGTTCATGCTATAAGATCGTAATTCATACACTGCCAATGGTGTGTAAGACTGCAAGTTCCCTTTCCATAATCAGATAATTGAAATTATGTACTGCTGAAGTGGAATTGGTTCAGTTCAGACTATCGGGGAGACTTTCATTTCTAAAACTTGATTTTGAGCTTAGGTTTGTTCATTGTGTGGAATCATGTAGTGTGTTTGTTTGTATAAACTTACGGCATGCTGCTGTGATATAGCGGGTAACCCTCTTAGGCTCTTAGCAGTGAGCAAGAGATATGTGCTTCAAATCCTAATCGTGCCGCATTAGACTACAGTTTATTCTCCAAATAAATAATATTTTCGCAAGTGCAGTACCCTTTGACAGTTAATTTGTCATCTCTTAAGTCAAACATCGCAATGCAGCTCATGAAGTAGATAGGCTGATCTTCATCACTGAAGTCTTTACCGTGAACAACTTCACAATGGTGCATGAAGTAGATACTAGATAGGCTGATTGTTTAGTTATTCTTTGTTCAATATTTTGTTCTTTAACCAGTGGAGCTTGTTTATGGCGCATGTGTCCTGTTTATGGAAGTTAAAAGACAATTGTTAAACTTTAGTACTTTTAGTTCTATTATTTGCTGGATTGGAGTTCTAAACTGGAATGAAAGTTGGAATTGATGTTGAGCAATCTTAAACACTGAAAGTTTGTATGATAGTTATGCCATCTATTATTTTATCTTATAGTGATGAAGTCATAATGTGCAAGCTGCTCATGATCTATGTGCACCTGAACAATGGACAAGCTCAGAGAAACTTCTAACATAGTCATCTTCAGATTGACTGCTTGTAAAAATTATTCTAATCATGTACGCGAATTGTGAATTGTATGATGACTAAAGGTTTCCTATGGAGAAATACTGGAAGCTCATACTAATTGCATACAAGTATTCATTGAAGCTTTTGTAGTTTTGAGTTCAACCAAGCTTGTGTTTGGCATTGTATATTGTGCTGGTGGAAGAAGGCTTCGGAGCTTTGAATTTATTTGCCTTTTGAATTCAGGAACATGGTAGGAACACGTAATAACTTTTTAACATGTAGAAAGTGTGCATCACATTGTGCACAATAGTTTGACGAAATCTACTAACTGCTATGACGCTAGCTATTTCAATGTAGAATTTTAAAAATAAAATTATGTGTGAGCATGTTGTGTTGCATCACGTCTGCACCGGTGTGTTTGTCTTTGTTTCTTAATATAATTCCGTCACCTTCCAATGACATGTAGCTAAGATCGAAATGGTGGATTCGTAAATGAGGATGGAGAGACTGAGTGCTGTTACTTGAGGCAGCTAGCTCAGAAGGAAGTTGTGAAAGAGGAAGATCTATCATTGTGATCTTCAAAATTCATCTAAATAACAATATTCAAAATTCATCTAAATAACAGTATTAATCTTAAACCTCTTGATGATTTTGTTATTAATGTCTAGGAGGGATCACACTTGTTTTTTAGTACAAGTAGCTACACGATTTGCTATGACTTTTTACTATCGTCCAACCATTACGAAGGCTTTTTCCGTTCAATACATAATGACTGAGGCGAAATTTGGTTGGTTAATCCAATGAGTTCATTGATGGTGAGCAAGTAAGATGGTTCTAATGATGATTATGCATGTATTTCGTGTCTATCTTACGGGGGGATTTTAAAAACCCCGCGAATTAACTTGGGTTACATGCGTGGATCTGGCTGAATTGATTGATTCTTTTGATGTAGCTGTAACTGGTTATTCTTTACCTCAGGACCAAATTGTTTATTGACCAAATTGTTTATTGGGCAGTAAAAACCGTGAGAGGTGTACCAGACGCTATTTCTATAATAGGATCACCTTTGGTAGAGTTATTACGCGGAAGTATTATTGTGTGCCAATCCACTTTGGCCCGTTTTTATAGTTTACATACCTTTTTATTGCCATTTCTTACGGCCGTATTTTTGTTAATGCACTTCCCAATGATACGTAAGCAAGGTATTTCGGGTCCTTCATAACTTTTTAGAGTTTTAGAGTATAGTTTATATAGAAGATGGATCACATTGTAATTTATCATATAGCATATCGAGGAGGACGGATAGTATATATTTTTTTATTTTGTTACGAATATGGATTATTGAAAAAATAAGACATTTGTTTGGATATTTCTCTTCAACTCTGAAGTATTTTTTATTATTTGATACAAATAGTTGAAGTGAATTCTCCGAAGAGAGGGTGGATTATGGGAGTGTGTGACTTGAACTATTGATTGGGCCGTGCCGACATATGATTTTATCTGCCGGATAAGCCAAACTTGGGCTGGGTTCAAGGTTAACCCTAATTTCAGGTTGAGTCAGAATTTTTCACTCGAACATGAATTGAATTTAAGCTAACTCAGTTTTGTTGGGTCAAACGGATCCAACTTGCAGCCCTTATTTCGATCATAACTAATCTGTACAGTGATATTCGCTTTCATTCGCACCTCAGCTTTCCAAATGGTGTAACCTCTAGAATATAATAATAGCTCACTTCTTTTAGGATTATTCAGAGTTTCTGTTTATTTCTTCATTTCTTTGTACTATCCATGACTCATTTCTTTTGCTGAAACTATTTGTTGGTTATTTTAAGGTTTAAACTTAATCAGACTGAAAATGTTGCACAATATATTTCTCAGGTTCAAAGTTGTTAAATCATGTACTGGATCTGTCTGCCAAGCAAAACATCTCAGAAATCTATTTGCATGTTCAAACAAACAACGATGATGCCATTGCTTTCTACAAGAAATTTGGGTTTGAGGTCACAGACACGATTCAGAATTATTATATCAATATCAGCCCACCAGATTGCTATGTCCTCAGTAAAGTTATTGTGCAAGCCAATAGTTCAAAGAAATGAGATTCCCAACTGGTAGTTACTATGTATAAACTTATTTTCTGAGGAGATGAAATGTATAACACAGATTGTAGGGCACCAAATTGGTGTATGCATGATTTAGTTATGGTTTTATGGATTTTTCCTTGAATGTAGGAGGAGAAATATGTACTATTCATAGGCTACCATTTTTGTGATCAGTTTTGGATGTTGGAGGAAAGATTATGGAGAGTATGGTTATATTTAGAATCCTTTTTACTTCTTTTACTCATTTAGACGATACTTCTGTTACTAATAGAATTCTGGAAAACTATAGAACCTGGGATTGGTGAAGTACAACAATATGATCGAATCTGGGATAGCTATGAAAACACATTCTCATTTGAAACTGATGTGCAAGGCATTGGAAAATCATGGAATGGGAGATTGGAAAACCATGACAGCGCTTTTCCAATGTTCTCCCCTTTGCTAGCCATGAATACATATTTGCATTCGAACCTGGTGGTGAACAATGGCACTTTCCTGTTGCTTACGGGCAAGTGAGGAAAAGTCTTTTGGACTTTAGATACAACCAAACAATCCTTATTCCTTTTGTCGGAGTAGATAAGTTTTCCAATGTTCCTTTTCCTGGACTATAGTTTACATAAATAATGAAACACAAAATTTCTCAGAAATGGTATTTTTAAAAAAAAAAACTGTGTACTATAACTCACAAAAATTTGTTTGCTAAAATAATTAAAATTAGGTGTAGAAGTTTAGTTAAAATTCAGAATGCTGGTCAGAACAATGTAATTCTGAATTTCTTGCAACTGGCCACAAAGAAAATAACAAAAGTTGGCTACAAATTGTGAAATTCACAATATTTAACAATCAACAAAAAATTGTGAGGTATTATCCACAAAAGCTAAACAAAACATTGAAATTTGGTAATTTTCGAAATCAGATGGAAATAGAGGACAATGCCCAAAATAATAATCAAACTAGTAAATTTTGGAATTTCTCAAAATTAGTTAAATATAGTGTACCGTATAGCCCAAAAAATAAGTTAAAACAATAAAATTCAGAATTATTTCGAAACTCACAATAAATAGTGAAATTTGGAATTTCTTGAAATCAACAAAAAAATATTAGAGCAAGAGGTCGGGGGTTCAATTCCATCTTCATCCCTTTATTATGAGATTATTGTAAGAGTGTGTACATGTGGTATGCGTGTGTAGCTACGATCTTGTTTAAAAAAAATTGTTAGACTATAGCACAATTCAGACTTTGTTGAAATCGGTGAAAACCGATGTGCTATGGTGCATATGAACTAGCTATTGTTGGGTTTATGTATTGCATACTATGTTGGATAAGAAGACGATGTGACGATGGAGGAATCGAGACAATCGGAGACGGAGTGGAAGCAAGAAAAACAGTCAGCAGCAGCAGCAGGTGGAGTTGCGGTCGACCGTACATGGGGTGTGGTCGACCGCCCAACTCTGCAGAAGTTCCCGAGAGGGGAACGGTCGACCGACCTTGTGGTGCGATCGACCGCACGCAGCGCTGATGGATAAATTGGATCGGGTCTTGGTGATTCGTGAGAAGCCCAACTTGCTCTTCAAGTCATATCCGACGGCTCTTATCGTAGGGTTATCTCTTCAGTAATATCCAAAGGCTATTGTATCAAGATATCAAACTAGGTTTTCTCTAGATCTCTATATATTGTTGTTATTGGCCTCCATTGAGAGCCAAGAGAGAGAGAGTACTTCATTGAAGGAGAGACTGAGTGATTCTCTAATTGTAAACAACTAGTACTTGCTGGTGAAGCTTGAGAGAGGGTCGTGGTGAGAATTGTAATATTCTTTGTATCTTCTCTAGTTGAATAATATCTTGAATTTCTTCTCCCCCGGATTAAGGCGAAAGCCCCAACCGGGACAAATTTGTGTGTGCTTTGGTGTGTTTGTTATGATCTCATATGTGCTTGATGGTTTGTGTTTTTGCATCGAATAACTCAACAAGATCCTAAGGAGGGTTTTCAGCAGAATTCCCTAACAGCTATGAGTGTGAACTTCTGAATTCTTCCCAAATCAGCTAGAAACGATAGGCTAACAGTCTTGAAAAAACTAGTTAAAATCGTGAAATTCGGACTTTCTCGAAATCCGCAAAATAAGCCAATTTAAAAGTGAAATTCACAATTTCTCGAAGTCCAACCAAGTTGGATTATAGCCAACAAAAAAAGATTTAGCAAAACAGAAATTTAGAATTTTCTGAAATCGGCAAAAAATGGTAGACTACCCACAATAGCTTGTTAAACTAATGAAATTAGTTTTTCTCGAGATCAGATAAAAAAACATTAAATTATAGCCCATAAAAGCAGGCAAACACAATTAGATTCAAAATTTCTCAAAAATTTGACAAATGCTGTGGACTACCACAAATACTTGCTTAAGAGATGAAAATCCGAACTTACTGAAATTGGAAAATAATGATGGACTATTGCCCATAAAAGTTACACATGAAATTCAAAATTTTAAAAACCGACAAAAACAGTGGACAACACAAAAAAGTTGGATAAAATTTTTGAATTTCATTTTGAAATTTGCAAAAGCTAGTGGACCTCATAGCCCATAAAAGTTGTCCAGTACAATCTAGAATTTCTTCAAATTGGATGAAAACTGCGGACATTGCTGTTTGGCAACTTGGGCAAAAAAAACAAAAAAAAATTAAAGAAACTTTGAGCACAAAGCAAGAAATTTTTTGACTAGTCAAAGCAACAAAGTTGAGTTTCCTGTACTTTCATCTTAGAATATTGGAAAGGTTTGGTTGAAATCCAGAATTTCAAACTTCTTAGTTTCACTTGCGGTGTTTCATTCTACTGGCCTAGTAATTTATATGTGTGATATACCTCTTTAAAAATATATTTTTCAGAAGTAAAATTTCAAGGTAGTCTGACATCGATTCTAAAATCTTTGTTATATTAATTATACACAGATTTATTTATCTATAAATGACAACCCCAAATATCTCATTATAATATTAGATATTTTATTTTTGGGTAAAATACAAAAAAAAACCCCAACGTTTATTGCAAGTTCTCTCAATGTTACAAAAATTGAGAGTTATATCATCAAAATTGGAATGAAACATGAATCCATAAAAGAGTTATATCATCAAAAATTGGAATGATATAACAACAATTCTAAACATCGGAAACACATCGACAAGTTTTCATGCTTTTTTTGGAATAATGAGATGTTTCTAAGTAAATTATGAAGATATATAGCATCATCAAAATTAGAATGAAATTATATATTAACAGAATTTACATAGAACTTTTCAAATTATCTAAAGCATACCAACTGCCTAAAATTGATGCTTCAGTTTGAACTTCTCTATTGCTTTAATTGGATTCTAAATCTCAAACAACTTGGATGTTAAAGCTTTTGACTCAATAGCTTTTAACTCCATTTTCCCCACAATTTTCATAATTAGATCACTTTCAAGTATCTTAGTAAGAGCATTAGCCATACTTGTCGCAATTGCACTTTATCTATGAGAAAGTTCAACTAGGCTTCTTTCAGCCTTAATATACTCTTCTTACTATTATAGAGTGAGTTATGAGCTACAGTGCATTATAGCTTGATAGTCGCATAACAGAATTAGAGAATTTACGTTAAACTTCTCAATGGATGATTAGCAATAAGTCAATCAATCCAATCAGCCTCCTCCCCTGCAGAGGATAACAGATATAGGTCTGATTTCTTGGATGAGAAGGCAATGCTTGTCTGCCTTTTAATCTCCATAATTTTCTTGCTCCTCCTAGTGTGAACACATATTCATTAGTTGTCGACTTTCACTAAACTTTGAGTAGCACAAAGCAAACTCTTGAGTACCACTCAGACATCTCATTAGCCTATTAAGGGCACTTAAATGTGTATGAGATTATTAGTGAATCTGCAGATCATACCTACCTCAAAGTCTATGTTTATTCTAGTACAGAACTTTGTATACATGAGACTTTCAATTCTTTTTGAATGATCTACATGTCTCATAGTTGCACCATCATTAGGTTTCAACATTTTATCATAATCATAAGGTGTTTCAAAACACACTTTCAATCACTATATCCCCACTTTTGAAATACATTATTGATTTGATGGGTTTGATTAAGGGTTATCACATACCAACCGAAACTCACCCTTATTCCTATGGTATCCACAATACCTAGGTGTTTCATGCTAAATTCTTTGGATAACACAATTTTAACTCCATTTACAATAGAGATGCCACTTCCAAGAACAAGCATATCAACAGAACAAGTAAATAATAGCCATTATATTTGACACACCACAAAGTTAAAAACACTGATCCGAATTACTTGATTCATATTCTAGGCTCTTTAAGAAATTTGTCAAATTATTTATTCATCGGCTATACATGTTTTAAGAATATACAATGATTTTACTAAATAGTAAATCTTATTCATAAATATATTAGTTCAAAACTTTTCAGCACAAAACTGTTCAGTATAAAACACCAAGTACAAAACTTTTAGTACAAACTGTTTAAATATCCTTTATGAATAACAAAATTTTCAAAAGTTGTAAGGGGTAAGAAGAATACTTATTGCAGCAATATGACAAACATGTGAGTAGACATCAAACAAATCTACCACATTTATCTAACTCAATCCGTTAGCTACTAAAATGCATTAAAATTGCCAATAAACAATCAAAATTAAGTTTCTTCTACAAAACTCCACTTACTTACTGTAGGTTTAGCCCAATTCGGCAAATCAAATAAATTAAAGTATTATTGTATAACCATAAAATGATTTCATTATCTACTAAAGACTCTTCTTGGCTTATTTGTCATTGAAGTTTTATGTATCAGTAAGGCTGGTTCTTGATTCCAACTGTGAATCATTGACCGTGTCTCTAGGAATAGATAATTTCATACATTTATCTTTGATGAACACATCCTCAAAGAATTCTGCAAGTCTAGATTCTTCTAACACAAATTAGATAGATCCAATATCCGTCCACAGAACTACATTCTGCACTTTCGAAGCACACACAAATATTTGATATAGGTCCTACTTTAGGCCTTCTAAGGTCATGTACTCTAACAAATGTATCATACCATATGTTTTCATTTTAACAGAATTATTTGTGTTTCTATCCCATAGTCTGCAAGGTATAAATGGTTTGGAGTGTAGTAACAAATTACGAATATGATTAACAATACAATACCACTCATAATTACACAGTCAAACAGAAATCAATAATATAGAATTCAACATTTCACCAAGTGTTTGATTCTAACTTTTATCAATATCGTTTTGACTGTAACAAATAGAGTGCACTAGAGATTATGTCAAATGTAAACTTCTCTGAAATTGTTAAAACATATTCACCACCTCTATCAAATCTGAAACCTTTTGATCTTAGCACTTAACTAAATTTTAATTCATTAAGAATAACAAGTGCTTGATTCTTCATATATGTATGACAAACCTTACACTAATCATCTACAAAAGCGATTAAATATTTCTGACCAACAATTATCTCACATAGTCACAAAGCTACTGAGATCACAAATATCAGAATATATTGATTCAAAAAATTGTGAACTCCTAGAGACCATACAAAATGATTTTCTAGTGATCAAGATCTGAGTTCAAACTTCACATTTGTCATATTTTAATGAAGTGTCATTTAGCAAAGTTATGAGTCTTAGCAAGAACAAATAATTTAACATATAGTTCACATGCCCTAGCCTATTATGCCGTATTCACGGACTATACAAATTAGAACTACTATTATCAGTTGCTTCATTTGTTAAACTCAACTTACACATGCCATTGACTATGATCTGCACATTAAAGTAATAACAATATGAGTTAATAAGAAATTACTCTACCAAATTTCACAAAACTGTTTGCTTTCTTTTGTGGTTCTAACAATGTCCATATGCTCAAACACATTGAGCGAAGAGCTCATTTCTATATATTCGTTCTTCATCATCTTCGAAATGCAAAACGAGATAATGACTAACATATTATAATTCAACTTTACACGCATAGTGCAATGAACGAGAAAGAACAAAGTATAACTAATGGAGTCATATCATGCACTAAAGATGCTTTCTCCTAAGTTACAAACATTTGTTATACACCTTGTTGCTGCTGATTTTGGTGTAGGAGCAAACAGATGAATTTGTGGATTCTTGGAGAAAACAATAAAGCAAACCTGTTGACCTGTTGACCTTCACCGATGTGTTGAATTGGTCTCTTGCCGTTGCTGCGAACCTGCAAAAAGTGCGAGACACTGGGATGGATCCCGGCGACGCATCCTCCGACGCTCTTGTCAGTAATCTGAATGATTAAGAAAGAGCTTTTATTGGAAAAGTATTGATTACCTGGTAACAGTGGGGGGAGATGGGTATTTATAGTCGCCTTAGGGATCCGTTTTGAGATATGAACATATTTCTACTTCCCGGTGTGAATGGATAGAAGCGGTTAAGATCACTTGTTAGGGATAATTATGAATCTGAATTCTTCTTTATTCTTCTGAACTGGTTTGTAACGGGTTGGGACCCGTACCCAGTAAGACAGATCTGTTCATGGGTTATTTGGCTTTGAAGAAAGACCCTGTCCTCATTTCAGACCCGTGTGTAGGTGAAATTACTGTTTTACCCCTGAGTTTTAAGATTCGTGTCCGACTTGAACGGTCCCAATTTAATCCCATTTTTAGCCATATCATGAGCCCCCCACTCCTGGAGACTGAGTTCTACAGTCTTTAAGGAGTAATTTTGTTGTTCTAATGGCATACGGGATTTTATCGGTGTTCTTAAGGGAGTTTGGATCTAGCTCGAGGTGTAATGGTGTTATTCTGGGTTTGTAAAATGCCCAAAAATATCCTCGGATTTTTTTGTGACTTTTCTAGATTTTTCTGATTTTTTGGAATTTTTTTGAATTTTTATTCATTTTTCGAATTAAATAATTAATTATCGAAAATATTAATTAATTATTCTAATTTAATAATTATTTTTTCAGAATTTTAAAATAATTTTCCAAATTAATAATTATTTTTAGAATCTTTTAATTAAATTTTTTCGATTTTTTAAATATTTTTCGAATTTTTTAAATTATAAATTCGATTAAATAAATAAATAAATTAATTAAATATTACCTGGACACAGGCACATTTTTGGCCGTTGATCATGATCAGATGGCGTGCATCGCAAAGCAGATCATTTTCTGGACACGTGGCGCGTTTCTGAACGTCGATCGTGTCGTGGCGCGAATTTTGAGATGATCGGACGGCGCGTGTGCCTCAGCAGCATTTTTCTCCAATTTCGAGCTCGGAACACGTGTTGCTCGGAATCCGACCGACCTTGTGATGCCACGTGGCACACCCTTTTTTTCCCACCTGTGCCTTATCTTCTTTCTTGTCCGTTTCTTTTTCGACTGAAGCTTCCGAACTCGTCTTCGACCTATGCCTCGCCCCCTCTCCGACCTCGAGTAAGGAAGAGCTCGACTGTGATAGGAGGAGCTCGGTTGGTGCTCACGAGGGAGCTCGTCCTCGGAGGTCGACGAGATAAGGAGCTCGGCAGTAATGGCGAGTAGGTCGGAGGTCGGAGCTTCGGAGTGGGAGCTCGACTGAGGGGTTGGAGTTTGGCGTGAAAGGCCTGAGCTCGGCGACGATGAGCTCGACAGCGATGAGCTTGGCATTGGAGACGAGCTCGGCGGCAGAGGCCTTGAGCTCAGTGATGAGCCTGACGAGGAGTTTGGCACTGGGGAGGAGAGCCTCGATGGTGTGGAGACGAGCTCGTCGTTGGAGGTGAGTGGAGCTTTGGAGAAGTGGCAGAGCTCGGCCATGGAGGTGGGTTCGAGCTCGGCGTGGGCCTCGTATTTTGGGTGCGGAAGAAGCTCGGCGAAGGTGGCGAGGTGGTCGGAGCTTCGGCGAAGGAGCTCGACGAGTGAAGGTGATGAGCTCGACAGTGTTCGGCGGAGCTCGCTCGAGGAAGCTGACGGAGCTCGAGATGGTGGCATTCGGAGCTTGTCATTGGGCTCAGAGCTCGGAGCCGAGGAGAGCTTAAGCTCGTGAAGGAGGGAGAGCTTGGCACAGTAGTGGAGGTTGGAGATGAGCGGGCTCGTCGACGGAGGGAGAGCTCGGCGGCGTGAGGAGCTCGGCGGCGTGAGGAGCTCTTTGGGTTTTTCTTTTTTTTGTTCGGTTTGTTTTTTGGCGCCAAAGCACAGGGGAGAAGTTGGTATGGGGTTCAGGTTTGGATCCCTAACGGGTCTAAATCCGACCCCCGCCGAGCCCCTTTTTTTGTTTTGTTTTAGGCGAACCCGAGCCGTTGATCTTGATTTGAGCACGGATTTTGAGGTAGAGTTTTCTCTCATTTTGCAGCTCGGTATCACAGTAGCTACGTGGCTCAATCTGGACGATTGATTACAATCATGGCACGAATCACGAGACAAGAGGCTCAAATTTCGAGAAAACGTTATCTTGTCGTTTTGTGGTCATGGCGCAATCTGAGCCGTTTGATTGTGATCAGGCACGAATCATGATGATGAAGTTGTTTTTCTCCAATACGCAGTTTGGAATGCAAGTTGCTCGGATTGTAGATCTGAGCTACGTGGGGGGATCTGGACGGTTGATCACGATCATGGCGCGAATCACGAGGCGATAGTTTTTGCCATTTTCTTGCTCGGCGCAGCTGTGTTGCGATCCACTTTTCTGGTGCTGCGGAGGTTTGATCGGGGCGTGCGACCCCTCGTTTCGAAGCTAACTCGAAGATCTACAACTTCTCTTTAGGAGTGGGATGAAGATTCACCCTTCTTCATGGTCAAAATAGCCTTGCAATATCCTTGTCTTGATGAAGTTGAGGAGTGTTTGGTCGTGAGGATTTTTGAAGAGGAGCTCCTCTCCTAGGAGCAAAGAAGATGGGCTAGGAAGATCCTCGTAAGAGCCATGAGAAGATCCATTCTTGGAGGTGAGTGCAAGGAGCAACTCCTGGGGAGAGTTCTAGCTCGGAGTCCATTGAGAGGAAGGGCACTCGTGAGGCGAACGGAGTGAAGAACATCACAAGGCTCTAGGAGAGAGCAATTCGTGAGACGAGTTTGAGAAGCAACTCTAGGGGAGAGTTGTGAGCTCCGAACTCGCTGAGAAGAGGTCCGCTTTGGAGGTGAGCGGAGCGAAGAGCTTGGCTCTAGGAGAGAGCCATTTGGGAGACGAGTTTGAGGAGCAACTCTAGGAAAGAGTTGTGAGCTCCGAACTCGTTGAGAAGAGGTCTGCCTTGGAGGTGAGCGGAGCAAAGAGCTTGGCTCTGGGAGAGAGCCATTTGGGAGACAAGTTTGAGGAGCAACTCTATGAGAGAGTTGTGAGCTCCGAACTTGTTGTTCAACGGTTGTGGGAGCAGTTCCGAATGGCGAACCACTTCTTACCTGCTTATGAGCGAGTAATTTGAAGCGGAATCGAGCCAAGTGTTTGACTCCGAACTCGTCGTTTAAGAGAGATTCAACGGTTGTGGGAGCAGTTCCGAATGGCGAACCACTTCTTACCCGCTTATGAGCGAGTAATTTGAAGCGGAATCAAGCCAAGTGTTGGACTCCGAACTCGTTGTTAGAGGGGGTTAACGAGGTGTAGGAGCAATTCCGAATGGCGAACCACTTCTTATCCGCTTATGAGCGAGTAATTTAAAGCGGAATCGAGCCAAGTATTGGACTCCGAACTCGTTGTTAGAGGGGGTTAACGAGGTGTAGGAGCAATTCTGAATGGCGAACCACTTCTTATCTGCTTATGAGCGAGTAATTTGAAGCGGAATCGAGCCAAGTGTTGGACTCCGAACTCGTTGTTAGAGCTTAGTAAGTTGTGGGAACAGCCATGTAGGAGAAGCTGGACTCTGAACTCACCATTTAACGAGTCGTAGATGTGACTCGAAGAGATGGAGATGAAGCAAGAGCAATAATTTTCAATGAAAAATGTAAAGTTTTATTGAGATAAACTAAGTGGTCGCTTCAATAGGGCGAGCCATTATTAAATGCTATTGGCCGGGGTACAAGCATCGGCCTTATTGAAAATCAAGATCCTACTTCTACGATAAGGTGAAGACCTCTTGGGAGGAGCTGGGTTCTCCCTCCATTGGACCTCCTTGGATGAGGTGGAAGACGGCCCTAGGTTCTGAGTCTTGAAGCTCGGTGGGCCTTTCTGTTCGTTTGTAGGCTCCTCATGGGGGAAGTTCGGCCCCATCTTTTTAGACGAACTTGGTTAGGTATCCCCGCTGTATGAGTTCTTTGATCTCCTCCTTGAGGGCCCGACAATCATCCGTGTCGTGTCCGTGGTCCCTATGAAAGCGGCACCACTTATCCATGTTCCTCTTCTTGCCGGGGGTATTCATTCTAGGGGGAGCGCGGAGCAGTCCTTCCTTGTCCACCTCCATAAGAACTTTTGATATATTAGCAATAAGGGGGGGGGGGGGGGTGAATTTCTCAAAACGAGGAGTCGGGCGGCGCTGGCCATTGCCGTCCTTCTGGAATTTTTGGAGCCCCTCTTCGCTCGTATTCTTCCGTTTGTTCTCGGAAGATGTCTCCTCAAGAGTAGGGGGGTTGAGAGCCTCTTCCGCTCATATGTACTTCTCCACCCTAAGTAAGAGTTCTGAGAAGTCCCGAGGAGGCTTCTTGGCAAGGGACGCCCTGAGGTTGGCATTAGTGACGTTGCGCTCGAATGCGGTAGAGGCTACTGATTGGTTGAGGGAGGGAATGGATCGGGCTTCGGCGATGAAGCGTTGAACGTAATCCCTTAGGCGTTCACCCTTTTCTTGGTTGAGGGTCACCAGAGATACACTTGTTTTCTCGGCCCGGCGGCTACTCATGAAATGAGTAAGGAAGAGCCCTTTGAACTGATTGAATGAGAAGATGGAGGCCGGGGCAAGTCGATAGTACCATTCTCTCACAGGCCCCTTCAGCGTGGCAGGGAAGATCTTGCAGAGGAAGGCGTCTGAAGCATGGTGGATCATCATGAGAGTTTTGAAACTCTCTATGTGATCCGCGGGGTCCGACTCCCCGGTATATGGCTCGAAGTGAGGCGGCTTGAAGTTTTCTAGGACGGGGGGCTCCATGATGGTGCGGGAGAGTGGAGGTCTGCTCGGGCGGAGGTTTATCGCCCGTTGCTCTTCTTCCCTGTCAATTCGGCCGAGGCGCCTCTCCAACTCGTGGAGACGGCGGTAGACCGAGTCTTCTCTTTGATCATATCTTGTCGAGCCCCGGAACTTATCTTCGTACGAGGGTGGACTGGGGTTGCGACGATGGTAGCTTGGAGATGGACGAGGACCGGGAGTGTGAAGGCGGTGGCTCCTTGCTGGCTCATGAGTAGGTGGCCTCTGGTCGTAATTTGAGGTGATATTGAGGGCCCATAAGACTGTCGCTTGGAAGTCTTGAAGCTCTGCCCTTGTGATCGGTGCCTCTCCAGCTTGGCGATCCCTATGTGTGGCTCGGTATACTAGAGAATTAGTTCTCCGCCGATGACGCTGGGGGGACTCTCTTCGCCTCCTTGGGGGAGGGTATCTTCTGGTCCTCGGTCGGCGGGGGGTCCGGACTCTTGAGGCCCCTGGGTGCTCAGGTTGATGGACTCCCCTAAGGGCTCGCCATCCATTCAGGCGAGTTCGGAGGTCGACCCTTTTTTGGTGGTTGGCAATCACTTGACCAAGATCCCGCTCGGGAGGGCTTTGAGAAGCCATAGATTCAACTGAAGGATTGGGACCTGCGACATGATCATGAGGAGGATGTTGCTTCGGATGACTCCGACGGGAGCCCCCCTGGGCAGCCCCCCGAGACCCTGGAGGGGCCTGTTGAGGAGGAGCACCTTGAGCTGGAGGAGGGGAGGAGGAAGAGAAGTGGTTCTTTGGCTGGAGATCGCTGCCTTCCCCTTCTGTTTTGGATGCATGGCTTGAAACTAGTCTCGCTGATGAAGTTAGGTCGGGTTGCTTTTTCGTTTTCATAGACGGCGCCAATCTGTTGCTGCTGATTTTGGTGTGGAGCAAACAAATGAATTTGTGGATTCTTGGAGAAAACAATAAAGCAAACATATTGACCTGTTGACCTGTTGACCTGTTGACCTTCACCGATGTGTTGACTTGGTCTCTTGCCGCTGCTGCGAACCTGCAAAAAGTGCGAGACACCGGGATGGATCCCGGCGACGCATCCTCCGACGCTCTTGTCAGTAATCTGAATGATTAAGAAAGAGCTTTTATTGGAAAAGTATTGATTACCTGGTAACAGTGGGGGAAGAGGGGTATTTTTAGTCGCCTTAGGGATCCGTTTTGAGATATGAACATATCTCTACTTCCCGGTGTGAATGGATAGAAGCGGTTAAGATCACTTCTTAGGGATAATTATGAATCTGAATTCTTCTTTATCCTTCTGAACTGGTTTGTAATGGGTTGGGACCCGTACCTAGTAAGACAGATTCGTACATGGGTTACTGGGCTTTGAAGAAAGACCCAGTCCCCATTTCAGATCCGTATGTAGGTGAAATTACCGTTTTACTCCTGAGCTTTAAGATTCGTGTCCAACTTGAACGGTTCCGATTTAATCCCATTTTCAGCCATATCACACCTTATATATTAAATTTTCTTAGAGAAGCAAACATACAATCTCACACATACTGCAAATGATGGATTTAGCTAATATGTCTATACACATAGTATGACAATGCACATTTGACAACCCTAAACATGCTAGTTTCAAAATGAGAATAACTATGATATAAAACTCTCAATCATGTGATCAAACGCACAAAACGTTAACACATACATCACATAAAAATACTAAGAAAGAATAAAGTAGTTCATACTGACACTTTAAGTTACAAGTGTTTCCCAAATTCGATGGAGAAGTCTGCGAGTGCAGACTTATTCAACCGTGATTGTAGCGCCCTGGATCCCCGTTACCGGACATCTGTGACACAACCAGAATCTTTGCCTTCAAATGCATCTCAACACAATAATAACACGAAAATTTAAAAACTTTTTATTTCCAAATAAAAATATTACATCATCAATTACAACCATTATCTTGTTCTTGAACAAGAAATACAAATTACATTTAACTCATTACAACTTATTATAAAATATTTACAAACTCCACTTGTAAAGATGTCAGCTATCTTCCAGAATGGTAATCAACTGATGTAGGGCCTCGGATCCCCGTTATCGGACATCCGTGACACTCACCAGAATCTTTGCCTTCAAATGCATCTCAACACAGTAATAATATGGAAATTTAAAAACTTTTTATTGCCAAATAAAGTCATTACATCATTGATTACAACCAATGTTTTGTTCTTGACAAGAATACAAATTACATAAACTTAGTACATCTTATTACAACATACATCACTCCTTTGTAAAGTTAACAACTTCTCTCTCTCGGAATGGCAGTCGACGGCTCACCGTCGAAGCTCTGCTGAACGGTCAATCTGCTTCCCTGGGACTTGCTCCTCGGCTTGAGTCTTCTGCTGCGCGACTCTGATATCTCTTGTACCTGCTCGAGAGGTAGAACCGGTACTTAAAAGGTGGGGAACCTCAGTACTTCGACTGACGCAATACTGATAATAACAGAGATCTTCCAAACTGGCAATCACAAACCATCTTGAATGGAAAGAGAAACGTGCATCCTAAATTATGTAGTGCTCGTGTATGCCATGGTCTAACAACATGCACCGATCACAAGCCTATTCTAAAGCAAGCAAGACTTGGAATCTGGATTCGTATGCATCCCATAATACATGCATTCCAGACCCAAGCATAGCCTAATCTAATGTGCAAAATAGGAATGCACACGATGCACCTACTTTAATGCAATTCAGTTGGGAACGTATGCATCCCATACTACATACTTTCCCAAAATCACTTCGATAGAAACGTATGCATCCCATACTACATACTTTCCAAGGAGTTCGCCTTTTCTGATTGTAGGGTTCAATCCCTCGCCATGCATCCTACCCTTGTACTCATCCAGTTCCCAATAGATTGTCCGTCGCATAAGGAGGTTGCAGCTGGTCGGTCTAGTTCCGCCACTGCAGTGCCTAAGTGGTGGTCGTAGCCGCCACTTGGTACCCACGTACGGACCTCTTCAGAAAGCCGCGTTGAATTCGGTTGCAAGACCGTATGATTCCCATGTCCACCCCTACCCCGGGCTATGGGTTGACGCATGCGTGTTCACCCCTGATCGAGTTATGAACTTATATATATACACCAAGGGAACGACAGAACCCTCGTGCATAGGGACGTGAACGCCTCGGGAGGTCAAATCCTCCTAACCTCCCGTACCTTAGCAACAAAACCCACGACATAGGGACGTAAGCGCCTCGGAAGGTCAAATCCTCCTAGCCTCCCGTACCTTACTTTGTCAAAACTTTGGGAATTAACAGATCGAAATACGATCCAAGGACTCATTCATGAGTGCCGAAAACGTATCCCTACGACCGGAAGGTACAACATCGACAATGGTCTTCTAGGACTAATGCAATTTCCCAAACTCCTTAATATGTCATTCTAATCCCAGCCTTACTCTAATTACTTTGGATAAAGATAAAATTTGCTTCCACACTTGCCTATCAACCTCTGGCCCTGGCGATACCGGTCCAGTTCGCCACTTCCCCGGCTTGGAATTGTCTAGTATTACAGCCTACATTCTCCGCTACCCAGCTGTGAATGTATGTTCACCCCTGACCCGGCTATGAACTTATCTCAATGGCACGGCTCGGATGTCCTACGCTTTGGCGGAAGTTTATAACGTAAGGTTGACAGGTGCAGGGTATCCCTTACCCTAGTGACTAACTCAAGTCACACACCCATTATGAGAGTCCACAATACCAACAACAGATATCACCCATCCCTAGACAAGAGCTATCAACTCTAATAGTACACAAGGGAAATGTCCTCCCAATACCTAGTCAACATTCCAGACTAAGCAACCTAATGGGATTTCTGCCCAAATCTTAGAATGGTCATAACTCTCTCAATACAACTCCGATTAGAGTATACGAGCCAAATCCAGAAAGGTAAGATCCTAGACTACAACTTTCTAGTTAATCAATTTCCATCATCTAGGTCCTCAAAATAGCCTCTCAAGTCTCAGCCTGTGTACTTCCTGTACACGGGCTACACCTTACCGGTAGCACAAAATGTTACTCGTTCATCAGAACGTCACAAACCCAAGTTCTATAGGAGAGTGTAGGTGTCCTCAACAACTCTCTAGTTGGTCATGAGTCCAAAATTCACCAATAGGTCACCCTAACTCACACATCTCTCATCAATGCACCAAGTCACACACTAAGTCTTTCTAAATCAGAGCACTCAGATCCATTTTAGGTCTCTGTCCAGTATTACAAAAATCACAGTAAATCAACCCTTTACTGGAAATGCTCAAATTGGTCTTGTTGGAAAGATCTAGATGTCTACTACAAACCTCTAATAAATCAGGTTCTCAAATTGTGCTCTTAATGAGCCTCAAATGTCCAATCTCTACAGGGTATCCAAATTGACTGACACCAGCATGGTGCATGCTAATAAAATCATATTAAATTCCATACTCATCCAAATGACACAAAATTTACAGTGATGAAACTAGAGATCATAGTAAGCAACATACAAAGATTTCATGTCAAAATTCCAAGTATACAGTGAGTTCTCTCTATTTCAATCAAGCATAGAAAGTCATCATGCTCTTCAGCTGCAGCTACTGATTAAAGGTCAATTTTTCTCAAGCCTGTAAATTCATCCAAACATTTTCCTAATTTTTGTATAGAATCTAGATGCATGTAGGAATACATGGTAAAAAGTTTAGATCAAGAACATGCTCCAATAAATTAGGATAATTTCAACAAGTCATCCTGTTAACCAACTGCTGATTTTGCCTTACGACACAGTTCTACCATTCGATTTTATTAAAATATCAAAACTCCTCAGAAAAATACGAAATAAATCATGAACTATCTACACATGTATATGAATAATCTCTAAAAATTTCATGGCCTAATTCCTTGTAGTTTGCTCTCAGAAAAATCTACAAAATAGCATTCTGAACAAGTTTTCTAGTTTCAGTTTCTGATTTCATCTTTCAACTTCTTAGATAATCATCCTAGCACTTCCTATCATACATGCATGCAAGAAAAATCAATTAAGAGACATAAAGGAAGGTTTAGAGTAACTCTCCACCCTTAGTTGCTGTAGAGGAATTGATCTCCTTGAGCTCCCTTCCTTTGAGAATCCTTCCTTGAGTCTTCTTCTTCACTCTCTCTTCTTCCTCTCTTTTTTACTCTTGGTAGAATTCTGAAATTCCAGAGCTAAGGAGGTGGGAAAGAGTGGAGAAATGAAGGAGAAGAGAGGAGGGATATGGGCCGGTTTTGCTAGGGGGGTAGGGTAAGGTACTAGGTGGTTTTGAACAAAACCATGGCTTTTAGCCACTAGTTTTGTGGTTGATGTGTTGGCTGCCCAATTTAAGTTTAAATGGGTCCCTTCAAATGCGATATGAGAGGTTTATTGAGCGTACGCAATATATATCCACTGTAGTATCATACAGTGTTATATTTGCATAGGCGTCGTACCGAAAATTAGTGTTTATACTAGTATCGGTTCTCCTCGTTCTCGTGCATCTTTTAGAATGCAATCTTCCTACGAACCGCCCCGCAAACATGGACCCACTCCAACACTCATATACTCAAACAAAACATTGCAATCACATGCACGCATACAGATAATATATATATATATATATATATATATATATATATATATATACATAAGGAAGTGTCGTATAATCTGGGGTATTACAACTGATCACTACCGAAACTTTGCTGAGTTGTCAATCTGATTCCCTGGGACGTGCCCCTCGGCTTGAGTCTTCCGCTGCGCGACTCTCATATTTCTGCACCTGCTCGAATGGTAGGTAAGTACATTGCTCATCCACTTGGATGCCTACATTCCCGATCTGGTTTCTAGCACCTAATTGAGTGGACATGTCAGTACATATACTGATGCAATGCTGATAAGAAACAACGATCTCCAACTAGCAACCACAACCAGCCTTTAATGAAAGTGGAAACGTGTATCCTAATTTCCTAGTATCAGTGTATGCCATGACCTGAAGTCTAATGCACGGTACACAAGTACAGAAAAATAAATGCACTTAGTCTAATGTCAGTAAGACTTTGGACACGCATGCATCTCATACTACATACACTCCAAATCAAGCCGTCTTCTCCAGTTTTAGGGTTTTAAACCCTTGCCATGCAATATATTTTACTATTGTACTCAACCTGTTCCTGATAGATACAATCTTGGCTGGTGAATCCTGCAGTTATTACTGCTAACCACAGTGGTGTCCCCGTTTGCCACTAGTGCCCCAATCCGGTCTGTATCACACCAAATATCGTGACAATCTTACAGATACATAATTGCATATCTATGGCGCCGAAGATCCATGAGACAGTAGCCCCATGGTCCGTTCGTGCCCACTTGACATAAGAACATGACGGCCTCGAGGGTCTAATCCACCTATCCGACACGAACCCACCCGTTCTTACCACGGCATTTCAGGAATCAGCAATGTGAGATACCCACTGCAGCACGTATCCCTAATGACCGGAAGAGACAACCCTGGTTATCACCGCCTAGTGCTGGCCTTTAGAACAAGTCAGATTATAGGGAATCACCCCTAACATCAACTCGGTCTTCAAGCGAAAAGTAATGAAATACAATCTGAAGTAACATTGGTTGCTAAAACAAGCGAGTTTGTCAAGTCATGCATAGTGTATAACAAATGATTAAGCCCAAACGGTTCTGTCAAAATAACTAATCACGGTGAACCGATATTCATCGATTGTCAACACCTCTGTAGGTCTTCGACCTAAAGTCTCCGACCCGCGACCCTCAGCAAGCAGTGCAACGGTGCCCAAGGGAGTGTAATACCCCATATTTTTAAATAATGCTTTTAAGATTAATAAATAAATTAAAATAATTTTTGGTGATTTAATAAATATTTTTCTGAAAATTTATCTTTTTACACGTGCAAAACACGTGCAAATATTTTCTTGAAAAGTTCAAAGTCAAAAATTATTTTGGGGAAACTATTTATTATTAGATATTATTTGTGAATTTCTGGATTTTTCTGATGATTATTGGACCTATTTGCAAATATTACAAAAAGATGGAATTTTTTGCAAAATTACCACTTGGAGTTAAAACTCCAGATTTTCAAATTTTTGGTCTGGGCTTGATACCTAGTCAACTCAGAGATAAAGAGTTTACTTTTTGTTTTAATAAATTTGGTTTATTTTGCAAGTTTTGATAAAGAATGGTCTTTTTGCAAATTTGTCACTTAGAGGGGGAAAAGTGCAATTTTGTTTTCCTGGGTTTTCAAAATAGTGCCGTCTGGTTATAGGGTAGTTTTTCTTATTTTTAAATCTCAATTAAGTTGGTTTTATTCAATTTTCAAGTATAAGGATTTATATATGTAAAGGTATATTTAAAAGAGATATTTAGCAAATCTATTCAAAAACCTTAGATACATCAAATCCCGGCCTATATAGGGTGAGGTGCAGCCGTCTCTTTGCTGCACAACACAAAGGGAATTCTTATTATTATTTTCTTGGAGTTTTAAAGCGAGGATCTTGGTTTTCTTGTGAAATGAGGGATTTTTCTTATTTCTTTATTATCTTCGGTTGATTCTTCAATAAGGTGAGTGATACTCTACTCTCTTGTCTTGTCGTATATGTGCTGTTGATGATGATTATGTAGTAGATGCATGCTAGAAGAAATTTTATATTGATATGATGAGTTTGTATTGAATGAAGGATTTTAAAAGCAAGATATATGATAAAAAAAATAGGGAATCATGGATAATCTTTGTGCATGAACCATTTGTGATCTGTAGAAACCTAGTAATACCCATGAGATATTGGATCTATAATTTTTGGTTGTGTGAAAATGGATAATTAATGAGTACATGAAATAAGAGTGTATTTTTTTTTAAAACTTCGGGTTACTGTTCATACCTGAGGTAGTTAAATTTTGAACTTTCCATTGAATTAAAGTTTGATTGATGGTGGGGTTTTGAGTACACAAACAAGTATAACTGATTAACAGTGATTGGCATGTATATGAAGATCATAAGATGTGGGTTTTGATGATAAAGAATCGACATTTAAGTGCAATTTGAGTTCAACAAATTTTGGGTCT
Organism: Hemerocallis citrina; assembly: GCA_017893485.1. Lineage (NCBI taxonomy): Eukaryota > Viridiplantae > Streptophyta > Magnoliopsida > Asparagales > Asphodelaceae > Hemerocallis > Hemerocallis citrina. Next base: position 35,495,111 of record CM030361.1, read on the forward strand.
GTGCATAGTTGAAAATGAAAAATTTTGGAGATTCTGTGCATGTTTCCGATTGTGAGAACTGGGGTGATGAGACAACTTGAGCTTAATGCTTATACATACTTATAATTGACAATTTGCAAGTTTCAAGAAGTAGTTTCTGTCAAATAAAACTAAACCTGCTATCGAGATGTATATGAACTAATTAGCCACTGTTCATACCTGTATGGGCATGTATATAGAATTGTCATACTAGAGTATGTATACTGATGCTTTTGAAGTCCTAATATACCTTAACAACTACCAAGTAAACCAGTCCTTTGTCTTCAATTAATTAGTAAGTTGTTAAGTTTTGTAGAGTATCTGTTTCTCTTTTTTTTTCTTCTGTAGATTGCTACTGCACTGATGTGCATGTGCACACATGAACAAAATCCACCTTTACACACACAACCTGCATCTTGTTTAAGTAGTAGTAGTCGTAAGTATTGTGTTTGGTGGTTTTCTTTGTGTTTGCATATGGTTCATCTTTTACAACCTGCATTTACTTCATTTTAACAACAGAGTATTTCCTATATCCTACATATAGTTCAATTCCTATACCTGCATATGCTCCATTTTAATAAGAGGGTTTCTTCTATAACTGCATATACTTAAATTCAATAAAAGACCAACTACTATGTATTCTGCATACACTTCAGTTCAATATAGACCTTCTTCTAAAGCTGCATATGTTTCAATTCAATAGAAGACCTACTTCTATATCTGCATATATACTTTATATCAGTAAAAGGGATTCTTTCTATGTATCCCTTCTATGTATCATATATATATATATATATATATATATATATATATATATATATATATATATATATACGACATATCAGTGAAAGAAATTTTTTCAATATCTTCTATGTTTTCTGCATATGCTAGATTTTAATCTGTGTATGTTTCACTTCAGTAAAAAAAAGGGTTTTCCTATATCATATATATATATATATATATATATATACCTCAACTCAGTAAAGAGATATTTCTATATATCATATATATACACATATGTTTCAATCAGTGAAAGGGGTTTTCTATATATCATATATATATACACACATGTTTTAATCAGTGAAAGGGGGTTTCTATATATTATATATGTATACACAGATACTTCATGTCAGTAAAAGTTTTTCTTTCTTGTATATACCCTGTGTATGCTCCATTTCAGTAAAAAGGAACTTCTTTCTAAATCAATATGTACACACAGGCTTCATCGCGGTAAAGAGGGATTTTTTTTTCTCTATCAATTATATACACACAAGCTTCATATATATATATATATATATATATATATATATATATATATATATATACACACACACACACACACACACACACACACACACTCATATACAAACAATATGAATGAATGAATTTCTGTGAGTAAATTAACATTGATATGAAGTAACGAAAATGAAAGATTTTTGTGTTGATGGTTGAGTTGTGAGTCTCTAGAGGGTGTGTGGGACCCTAGATACCGGCAATTGAGATTTTGTGGTTTGGCCAGTTGTGTCTTTGTTGTTGATCAGTTGAGTTAAGTCCGGTAGGGTACACCAACTTTAGGATATTCGAAATTACTTAATTAACTTAACAAGATAAGGACATGCACTAGATGGTGATATGATGAAATGAGTGCAAACGTGAGTTATAGACTCCAGGATGATCCAAGGAGTGAGATATTCTCCATTATTCCGGGATGATGGACGTATGGGCCACAGAATGATCTGCGGAGTGGGATTGATCTCCAGTATTCTGAGGACGAGAATGACGCTCATGGGATGTTTGTACAATGAGGGTTCCAGGATGACCTGCGGAGTGAGGCAATCTCCATTTCTGGGATGATGGACGTAAGGGCCACATAATGATCTGCAGAGTGGGATTGGCCTCCAGTATTCCAAGGGCGAGAACCAATACTTGCAGAATATCTAAATCTCATAGTAGTAGGATTAGTTGCATAGCGGGAGATTCAACCCTATCAAGTGGAGAACGATAAGGGCTTGCACCGGACCTATGTAGAGTGGGATGCATTGAATTCGACAAGTATGCATTAGAGAGTCAGCATATAGTATCGGTGTTTTCTTGACTTAGTTTTATGCATGTTGTTTCCTATTTTTCTACACTTGACACTTAGTCTAGTTTCACTTGATGTTTTCATGTTTTATCTATTGTTATTTCTTATTTCATTTTATTCTTGTTGTTAATACATGTTGTTTATGATTCTATATCTTATGTTTTATTTATGTTGCATTTATTTTTATGTCACTCACACCGTTATGGCTACCCTTGTAGTTTTGGGGGTTAGGGTTATCTCTAGTCTCATGTTTTATAGATAAGTACCTTTAGTTTGGAATTTGGATGCATAGGGTAGAATGATATATGGCTTATGTAAATTCTAAAAGAATGTGTTGTAAAGGAAAGAAAATGTAATTCAAGGTGTTTAATTTTCCACTGTGCTTTGTAAACAATTGATGTAATAAAAAATTTAAACTTCCCTGTATTTGGTTGCTATGTTTATGATTACATTGAAATTGATTCTGAAATTGTGCTATGTATTTTTGAGATATTATATTGGAAATTCGGAGCGCTACAGGGAGTGCCTCATACCTGACAATAGAGGTGAAACACACACAATTTACTAATATCCATTCATTGACAAACCTAGACATCAACGTATTCAAGACGAGGCAGATATCCTAGCCTATCAACCCCTAAACACTGGCGATCCGATCTCCACCGGTCGCCACCACCTCCATCTCAAGTTTCATCCAGTATCCCGGCCCACGGTCAACCTTCCTTCGGTAGACGATCCGACGGCGCATAGAAAGATCATCATTTCTCGAGGTGAAAATAAACCAATCACAATACTTGCCGACTGGGTTAGAATTTCTAGGGTATCACAACCTAGACTAGCTCCAAGCTATACTAGCTACGAGCCCACACACAACAAATTGACCATATTGTTATTCTCCCAACTTACTCATGTGTCCACCATGAGTACTACGCACAAGAATCTTATCTAAGTCCCAAGTAAAGTGCTTAATAGGGATAATCACTTAAACATCTTAAAATTCAATTAGCTCATAATCATAATACTACGGTATGCAGAAAATTCCATAATTTGTGTTACACTTATCGGAATCCAACAAAATTAGACTTTCTAGAAAGGTGGGAATCTCTACTACAATTTTCTAGTTGACAGCTCTCTCAAATTCCTTATAGAACTCAAGTTTCCTGATTTCAAACACATGCTTAAATCGAACAAAGACAGTAAATTGCTGAAACTTATAACCTTCATAACTTTCAAAATACAATTTGGAATTTCAAGATCTTACCCATTCTGGAAAGCTAAGACTCTATACTACAAGTCTCTAGTTGATCATTTCTTCAAATTCAGCCATCTAGAGGCTATACAATCTCTATATGTTCTCAGCTGTACATTCTTCCATACAATTGCTGCACCTTGCCATTGTCATTAAAACTTGCTCACTTATCGGAATTACTCGAATTTGGATTCTATGTAAAGTTGGGAGTGTCTACTAAAACTTCCTAGTTGATCACATCCTCAAATTCATCCATTAAAGCACTCTAAAACTCCAATTTCTATCTGTGTATACACAGGGAAATGAGTTCCTCTACAAAAACCAAGCCGTTCAATTAAGAATGGTTCTGCCCCAACTTAGGAAAATCTTAACTTTTGCTATATAAACTGGAATTGCATGATTCAAGATGTTTTGAAAATCTATGACTCCCTACTACAAATCTCTAGTTGATCATTCTTCTAAATTCTCAACACATAATTTCATAATTCCACAACTTCACTGACTACTCAAAAGCTGAACTGAACTGAACATAGTCCAATCAAAATTCAAAATCAATTTAACCACAAGTCCAATCCTTATGAGATTTTAGATTCAGTAACTAGACATGTACAAGTCTAACATATTCAAAAATTACATTCAAATTCATAATGCAAAGAGATTTATAGCTCTTCAAACTTAGCACAAAATTCCTTTCTGTTTTCAGACAGGGTGTCTACCTGCCTATACAAATTATTTTTAAAACTCCATCAAATATTATCTAAAAATTCTAAAATTTTAGAATCATGATGTAGAATCATACTACAAACTACAGTAAAAATTTCATTACACGATCATGCACCGAAAAGTAGTTATGAATTAATGAACATCAATCCTAAAACAGAGCTGAACCAGCTTTGGTTCCGGACCAGTCACCAAACTATATTTTTTTTGAAGTATCAAACGAATTCAGAAAATGTGAAATTTGAAACTATAGTTGTTAACACATACAAAAACACCTAGTAAAAAATTGAGCTTAAAATACCCAACCAATCTCAAGATATAATTTTTGGAAGAGCACCCAAGTTTCCCAAAAATACAGCAGTTTTTACTGTTCACTGCCTGAAAATGAAGCAATTGTTTGAGCTACTAAACAAACCCAGAAAAAAAAAATAAAGGATGCTCTAAACTCATCCTAGAACATGCCACAAAAATTTTATGATCAAATTATAAGCCATTTGCAGGGTAGGAATTCTTAAGCTACAACATCACATACACAAAGAAAGGGAACTAATTGATTAGAGTTTGAGAACATCTACCCAAGCCTTTTGAGTTTGGAAAGATGAAATCTTGCAACTTTCTCTAGCTTGCTTCTTCTCCTCCAATGCTCCAAAGTATGACAAATGAAACTCTCTCTTTCTCTCTTCTCTTTTTTAACTAAGAAAACATGAGAAGAAGGAAAATAGAGAAATGGGTGAAGTGTTGGAGTTCTATAGCAAAAATAGGAGTAGGGGGAGGGTGGAGATTTGGAGGTGAGGGGTGAGTGTGATGGAGAGTATAGATTGAGTCAACTTAGCCTTTTAGGAAATTTCCTAGCAATTTCCCTATGCTCCTTCTCCACCACATACTTGGCAAGTTTAGAGCCATTGGATCTCATCAAGATTCTACCCAAGATATAACACCCCGTAATTTATAAATAATAATAATAATAATAATAATAATAATAATATATATACCATTGGATCTCATCAAGATTCTACCCAAGATATAACACCCCGTAATTTATAAATAATAATAATAATAATAATAATAATAATAATAATAATAATAATATATATATATATATATATATATATATATATATATATATATATATATATATATATATATATATATATACATATATATATATAGGGAAATGCTCAGTTGAAAACGGGTTTGTTTTCACGGGTTTGGAAAACAGCGATCTGAGCCATCGGATCGATCATGATCGTGATCAGCGGCTCAGATCTGCCTCCCCATAACCCATTTCAATTGTTGAGCGAAGGGTTATTTTGGAAATTTCGTCCCAAATAACTCTTCGCTGAACAGATTCTAAAAAAAGTAATATAACCAAATTTATAGAAATTTTATAGCCTAGGCCGTTGTTTCCAACAACGACTTAGGTTATAAATATTGAAAACAAGGCCGTTGTTCCAAACAACGGCCTATGATTCAATTTTTTATAACCTAGGCCGTTGTTCCCAACAACGGCCTAGGTTATATTATTTTTTTCAAAACGAATCAGACGAAGAGTTATTTGGGACGAAATTCCCAAAATAACCCTCTGCCACTTAAGTCATATAGGGTGATGGGCGGGCTCGATATGAGCCGCTGATCGCGATCATGATCGATCCGATGGCTCAGATTCATGTTTTCCAACCCTTGAAAACAAACCCGTTTTCAACTGAGCATTTTCCATATATATATATATATATATATATATATATATATATGATATAAGAGTATGATGGCATATTGTGTAAATAATGTGAAATAAAGGGGGGGACCCACGGTTTGAAAGCAAACAGCCTGTGTGCTTGTTTGTGATGATGTCACCCACTGGGTGACGTGGCCAAATAAAGCGGGGGCTGGCCCGTTCTGTGAAGAATACAGGCAGCTGTGCTGCTTTGTCTTGGTGAGGTGGCGGTGGGACCCGGGGTCTGGGTCTTGCTGTGCACGGATTTGAGATGGAGAAATTGTGTATGGGATTAGTCTCATATCGGGAATTAAACAAAAAATAATTAACTAGAAATAATAATTCTTATGATCAAGAGTCACCAATCCGGTTAACCACCTTTTGAGAGGCAGCCTGTGGTGGGCAGATACTATACTATAAATAATTTGTCTGATAAATTGTATAAATTGTCTGAGCTAGGGGCAGGGGCATTACACAAGATCTCATCAATTCTCATTTAGAAGTAGGGTTACTAACCCTAGGTTAGGTTTTCTAACCCTAGGTTTAGGTCAAAAGAACCCTAACCCTAGGTTTAGCAAACTCTAACCCGAATGAAAAACAATGTATAATTATTTATAATACAAATTAATATCTTGATATCCATAGAAAAATATTAAATATTTAAATTATAAAATATACACGGTCGTATTCACACTCAAGGTAATTATAGATCGTATATCATATACGATTCGATATGACAAAATAAAGTATATATATAGGTATTTTATTTACATACTTAAAATAAGATAAGTTAAATTTATATATATATAAAATATATTTTTATAAAATTATTATTTGAAAAATACATAATCATGTGCAATTCTAAACTGTACATGGATTATAATGCAAAATAGTTATAGGCTATTTTGTGGGGTGTCACAATGATGCATATTCATCGTCTCCAACACACACAATTTGTAAGTAACTTTGAAGTTCCTACATTCATAAAATTGTTAAAGATTAGCCAATTAAACAAATTATTAGTACTATCTAATTCACAACAATTTAGTTGGAGATTCAATTTTATAGTCAAAGCCTATTATTTATCAAAATAAATATTTGATCCTTAGCACGTAGCCAAAACAGTTATTCAAACTTGTATTTAATTAATTAACCAATGATCAACACGATTTTAAACTTCAGCACTTAGCAATAAATAAATAATTAAAAATATATGCAGGTAAAGAACTTATTTTTCATTTAGCTATGATTCAGTCCAATCATAGTTGGATCTAGTCAAAACAACATCCTCAAAAGTTTTTGTCAACATCTCGTATTGTGCTTTCTTCTTCAAATTGTTAAATTCAGAAATACCAAACGTCTCTAGTTTCAGAATCTCATACGAAGATTAAGTGTTTCCACCTTAAAGGATTAAACAGTAATTTTCAAAATCTAGAGGATTTATTCTAAACAATTACTACTAGCATAATTTTAGTAAAATGATGGGTTTTTCTATAAAACTGCATAATAAACAATAAATAGAATTTAATTAATTAAGAGCACAAATCTTAAAGTTTAGAGTGGACCGTATCTTAATGAGAGTCAAGAAAAATGGAGGGTTAGATCTGATTCAGTAGTACACAACAGCAGATCCAATATTGGACCCAAACACAGAACACCATAGTGAGATCCAATCAAACACATCGGATTAGATCTGTTCTGATCTAGGAGTGAGTCAAATTTTCAACACCAGATGATCCCCTCCTTGAACCCGAACACCAAACACCTAAGCGAAGCAATCAGAAAGCAAAATCTGATGCACAAAGCACTGCACAGCAAGTTGATCTCTCAACTACACAAGGATCTGACCTCTTCCTCAAACACGAAATATCAAATTCAACCAATCCAAAACTCAGAACTAATCCAATCTCTCACCCCGTTCCTGTTTGAGCTCGGGAAGAAGGAGGCAGGGTCGGGCCTCCAGCTTGCGGTGGGCTCGCAAGTGCCCTGTGGCGGCGGAAGCGGATGTCGGCACCGGCGTGGTGAATCTGACGAAGATCAACTCTGACTGAGTCGACGATGGCGACCACAGCCGCCGCGGTGCACGGCAGAGCAGCTTCGGGATCTGTGACTGGGCTAACAGACAGGCCCAATAAAAGCAAGGAGAAGAACCGGCAGCTCCGTTCGATTCACCTTCTGATCTGCGACAACGTCGCCAGTCGACGACGAAGGTGACCCCGGCAACGGCGGCATAGGGATCTGTGTTAAATGCTCTAAATACCCAAATTAAAATATAATATCTTAAGATTGTTAGATCAAGATGAGTAATTAGGGTTAAGGTTTATATCTCACAGCCGCTTAGGATATTATACCCTGCTTATCAGTAATTGGAATATCACATGGCACTACCTCTATACCAGCATTTAAATGAGATTAATCTGGGTTTAGGGTGCTAGGCTTTATGCCCACTCAACCCGGTCCAACAGTTAAACAGATAACATGTGAATGCACGTGTTTTCCCTAGAACATTATACACAATAATATTCTATTGTATTGAGAATACACCTATATATCCAACGGTATTACGGCTTTAGTTGCTTATCAATCAACTGCCTTTCGCGCTAATTCGGATATGGAAGAGCCTTGTAGCATCTGTGTGCCCTCCCATATGGGTGATCAAAGAGGAGGAGTTGACCAAGGAGGTCGAGGAATGGATGGTAGTATAGGGGTTTGATGAGAGGAACAAGAGGAGGTGTTTGATAATAAAAGGTTGGGCACCTCAAACCGCGATTTTGTTACTATAGGAGGATTCATGACACACTGTGGATGGAATTCAGTGCTGGAGTGTGAGTGTGGGTGTGCCGATGGTAACCTGGCCACACTTTGCGGACCAACATCCTAACGAGAAGTTGATTGTAGGGGTATTGAGGATTGGAATTGGTGTAGAGGTGAAAGGGGCATGCAGGGCCGGAATGTGGAGGAGCTGAAGAGTGATCAGTTGAAGAAGGCAATCTGGAAGTTGATGGATGGGGGGAGGAAGGCGAAGAGCGAAGAAAGAGAGCGAGGTAGTTTGGAGCTAAGGCGAGGAAGGCGGTGGAGGACTCTTTTGATTAACTATGTTCGCGAACAATGATGCATAGCTAAAGTTGAAGATATTTGGCATTTTTTTCAGCTCTACGCGTGTTTCATGACTTCGTCGGACACTTTGTATTCAGTTCGGTAGTTCTTACACATAGTCATGACAGTGCAGTTTATGTACTGAAAGTTGTTTCAGTATTAACACAAGGCTCAATGATTTTCCTACACAATGTCATAGTTCTTAAGATGTAATTTATAATGAATTATATACTATATGTTATACAAATAGGTATATCCCATCTTTCCTTTCTACATTTTGAAATAGAGAAATGAGAGCTAAAGTAGGGACTAACACGGGTTAAACCCGTGTAGTCAATTTACATAAAATAAAGAAGAAAAAACAAAAACCCCTCATCTTCTATCTTCTCGTCCCATTTTCAAAATCTCGTCTTCTCATTCGTTCCTGACACCGCCACCGACGCACACTGCCACCGCTGCCTCCCCCCTCCCACGCGCTTATCCTCGCTTACGACGACCCTGCCTCCCACGCCGCTGCTGCCTCCCACCAACATTGTCGCTAATGTTGTCCTCGACGCTGCCTCCGATGCACCCCAGCCAATGTCGTTCCTGTTCATCCGCTACCCGATGCCACCTCTTAAGCACCTCGTCGCAGCCTTGTCGTTCCCGACGCTGCCTCCGACGCACCCTGCACCGGCGAAACCCATTTCCAGGGTGTGACGGGTGGTGTGTACAGGGCCCGGGTACATATTCACCGCCCGCCATCTCCTCCGCTCAACTCCAAGCCGAGTTTCGGTGGTGGCAACATTTCTCTTTAATACAAGCAGGCAAGATATCACAATTCTTTGAATTTTTGGGGATGATCGTAATTTGATTTTGGTGGTGAATTTTACGACTTTTTTAGGGTTTGGAACCTAAACTCCAATTGGGATAAATTTGTATCTGGCTTCGCTAAACCCGATCAAACTCAATCTCACCAAATTTCCAATTCTGACTTCTTTATTTTACATGCCCAATCTTGACATGGCCTCCACCATGGCCAATCCACAGGATGAAAATGGCATGTGATTTATATCCACATTGAAACTTCTATCTTTGTCTCAGCAAGCGCGGATGTTCAATTTTGAGTACACATTATCATGAATCCATGAACAGCAGCACACTGCAATCACTTATCTTTTGAACTTGACCACTAGCTGCTAACAATGTGTCTATCTCTTTTGCTCCAGGGAACAAAGTTCAGCAGCATAGAATTTCATTTGGGAGGTGAAATCCATGGCAGCAGCATTCAGATAAGGTTAGATGAAATGCCAAGTGCCTCGGTTTTAGACGCACCCCACTGCCGCCAATGTCATTCCCTACGCTGCCTCCGACGCACCCTGCACCTCGCCATCTCCTCCGCTCAACTCCTGACCGATTTTCGGTGGTGGTATCATCCCTCTTTAGTACAAGCAGGTAGATTTTGAAATTCATTGAATTTTTTGGAATGATCGCGATTTAATTTTGGTAGTGAACTTTATGACTTTTTTAGGGTTTGGAAGTTGAGTTAATTAGATAGTTTTGGGGGCTGTTATTGTTTTATGGTGAACTTTATGACTAGATAAGCTTTGTTACTTTACGGTTCAGAATGTTGGACAATTTATCGAAAATTTGAGTGGCTTGAACGAGGATGAGCTGAAATGAGAGTGTTAAGGTGGATGAGTAATAAATCAACAAAGAAAAAGAGAGGGATTAAAGGCATCATAAGGAACTAGCATAAGCTCCAATTGATATCTATATATTGCTTAGTAATTCATTTCATTATTGTTCTAAAGATGTGACATTTTCTGTAATGGACTGTTAAGTTCCTGCTCTTACTAATCATGTTCAATTTGTTTCAATTAGGTTTATGTAGATCCGACTGTAGAAGTAGCCACTACTTATAGGTATTTTGTCTTTTTCCCTTTCCTTTTTTAAAATATTTTTTTCATTAATTGATTGATTGTCTATTACAATTTATTTAATTAATAAATTATTGGTGGCTATCTCCCATTTACCCTAAATAGTGCATATTATATAATTGAAGAACCGTTCATTTTGTGACTACTGAAATTATGGATAAACGATTTCTAAATTACTTGATACTTTATAGGCATATATATTATGATATAAGAACAAAGTGAATAATGTCGATCATTCATAGGGAGTTCCATGACATAATTACAAATGCTCTGTTGGAGGAAATTCTCTAATAAATATGAGGCTTCTTTTCCTCAAATACGAAATAACATTCTTAGTATATTAAGGAGGTAGGACATTAACTTTCCATCAATATTAGGAAAATAAATCATTCCAACAACCAAGTCTAAATATACATCAAAATTTTTATCAACATATTAACCCTCAATTATGTTCAAGTTAAACACGCTTTAAACAAATCGTATGACCATTTTACTCCTCATTTATGTTTAGGAAACATTAGATGATAGGTACTATAGCCTATTCGTTTTGAGACATTATGGCTTCGGGGTCGATACTAGTAACAAAGAAGGAAGCTAATTGTACTAAAGGTTTTTATATTCATAAAATACGTGGAGCTTGATGAAATTTTATTTGAGACTACATTCTTGTGTTTTGGAATATGTTTTGAGTACACAAACATGAGGGGGAAAAAACATTTTCAAGAAGGAATCTTTAAAAACTTGGAATCCAACACCATAATAATATACTACTCTCATGATTAGACCATGTCGCTAAGATTTGATAAAAGTATGATGAATTAGAGGTTAATATGTTGTTGGATAAGTTATTAGGAATATGATGAAACAAAAGACCAAGGACAAAAAGGAGCATGCACCAAAATGCAGGTGCTACACCAAACTTGACGGAACGATCGATTTTTTTGCTGTACTAACCCACTTTTTGAAAATATTGAGCGATCTAACTTACTTTCGAAAATATTTACCTAACTGATTTAGTTTGGACACGTCAGCATTAACCGTTATTGAAATTAACGGTATAGGTTATTTATATGTTATTGTTTTCAATAGCGACATCTGTTTTTTTTTTTTAAAATTGCATGTCGCTATTTGGAATAACGACATCAGTTAACTTATTCTCAATCGTGTACTTTCTCTGACTTGAAAAAAATACAAGTGTGAATCCTATAGCTGATGCCGTTATTTAGAACAGTGACAACAGCATTACAGATGTTGTTAGGAATATGGACATCATAATATTTATTGTTAGGGATAGCAGATGTTGTTGTTTGGAATAACGGCAATAGTTCATTTTATTACTTATACTTGGCTAATCTATTTCTGTGAACTATTGCTGTTGTTTCTAAAAAAGGCAACAGTTATCTCATGTCATTGTTTGGAAGAACGACTGTGGAGGAAGAGAGTTTAATGAGTATTATAACTGATGTCGTTATCTCCAACAACAACATCAGTAATGCTAATGTCGTTCTTGGGAATAACAGCATTATTTATAAGTTGTTTCAGCACTTCGAATTTTATCCAAGTCAGAAGGTTCACGCTTGTATAAGAAATGTACTAATGTCATTTTTCCAAATAGCGGCACGCTACAAAAAAAATTAAACTAATGCCATTTTTTGAAAGAACGGCATGGTATTAACCTATGCCATTATTTTCAATAACGGTTAATGCTGACATATCCAAAATTAGATTAGTTGGGTAAATAATGTTTATAGTGGGTCGGATCGCTCAATATTTTTAAAAAGTGGGTCAGTACCGAAAAAATTCCGAAAGATCAAGGAAAGGAAGAAGAATGCACAAAAATTTTCCGCCATATGCTAGTGGTTTTTTCTTGCTATAAGTGATGCAATAAAAAAACTTGTAATGTAGTAAAATTCAATGATGAATACCGGAAGCAGCCTAAAGACTAGACAAGTAAAATTTGTGCATAAAAAAAAAAAACAAAAGTATATGCATCATTTGAAACACAATATGATTACAACATAGTATATACGCATAGTGATGTCTACAAGATGATACACAAGAACTCTGGGAAAATGTATACCGTATGTGAGATAGCTTAACGGCGGTAATATCCTCATGTTCAATCTATACAATGTATTATGAATTGACCACTTTTAGTCCAAAAAAATTTCTCCCTTTTTCTAAGACAAAAAATAAGTACAGATGGAGGAGGCAAACTCTCACTATTTCTCCGTAGAATTTTAAAGTAGAATCAAATCTTAAAAATTGTACGATTTTGTATATATGTTATTAGATGAATTTTTCAAAATTGGTTTTGCTATTTTTCATTTTTTTAAAACTTCTATTCAATATTGCACAGGGTTACTATTATATATATGCTAGTAATTTACACGTGCAATGCACATCGAATCTAATACCTCCTTTATATTAGGTATACATGTGCATTGCACGTATTTGTTTGATTACAATGCACATATTTGTTTGGTGACAAACTCTCATTAAAATAGTAGATATATATATATATTATAATAATAATAATAGTAGTAATAATAATAATAATAATATTATAATCTATACATATAATATATTATGATGCTAAGACTACTTTTGGGTTTAAAAAAAGGCTAAATATAAAAAAAGTACACAAAGTTTTAGGCCAATTTAAAAAAAGTACACAAAAATTTTTATTTTTTTTTAAAGGACACAATGTTTAAATAAACTCCACTGAGTTAGTTAGGGTTAGGGTTAGGATTAGGATAGGGTTTAAAAAAAACCACTTTCATCTTTCATTTGTGTTTAAAAAAATCACATTCATCTTTTATTTGTGTTTAAAAAAAAAACATCACTTAACTAATCAGATGTTTAAATACCCACCCCCCCCCGCCCCCTCCCCTCCCCTCCCCCCCCCCCCCCCCCCCCCCCCCCCCGAACTAACCCTAACTAACCCAGTGGAGTTTATTTAAACATTGTGTCCTTTTTAAATTTTAAAAAAACTTTTGTGTACTTTTTTTAAACTGGTCCAAAACTTTGTGTATTTTTTTTTTATATTTAGCCTAAAAAAATTTCTCCATTTCTTCTTTAAAAAAAAAATGTAGAAGGCAACCTCTAACTCTTTCTTCATCTAAATTTAAAACTTAAATCACATCCCTTAATCAGCCCTAAAAAATCGTGGAATATTGTATAGAAGTTATTAGATAAATTTTTCAACAAAAAAAATTCCTTTTTTTTTCTTTTTTTAAAAATTCTACAATATTGCACAAGATTATACTAGTTGATAATTAAAAAGGAAACTATTTACACGACCAAAAAGCGCCAAAAAGAAGACATTATTTAGAACTAGTAATTTACACATGCGATGCACATTTTAATAATTTCAAAAAATAAAAATAAAAACTCTGACGTAGGGAGGATTTGAACCGAAAACCTCCTTTAAATTAGTTATGTACGTGCATTGCACATGTTGGTAAAATGACAAAATGACAAATGACACTAAGGCCTTCTTCCATTATAATATTAGAGATTAGAGATTAGAGATGTACAAAGAATGTAATGTCAGCCATATGTATATCATCACTAAGCAAGTTTAACAGGCAGATACTAACATACTGATACACAAAAAAAAAACATTTTCCTTCTTTCTCTCCTGACCTTCGATGCACGCTAAAATACTGAAGCATTGCTTCCCTTAATCTTTTCCCACCGTAATTGTGAAAAAATAGAGTTTCAAAATGACTGAAAGCCCCAGCTGCAGCAAGAATATCCCAGCCACAATCAGAAACCATCTCTCACCAGCTGATTTGATGTGAGTATAAAGATTTAGTGCCAGAAATGTTGCTGACATGAACCCTGCAACACCTGCTATTAACCATCTAAAGATTTCCACCGGTACAACAGACAGACACTGTTACATTCAAAGAGGTTTCATATTAATCACAGATTTTACTTGCAAGTAGAAAAAGATCAAGGAATTCATGTTAAAAGGGAAAATCAACAAAATAAAATAAACCACCAAGTAGTAATTAGAAACTATGAAAACTGAATCTGTGTGAACAATGATAACTGCAAAACCTAAGGTGATATATTATCTGCTTCAACGATCATTTAGCTTCAGGGAATTAAAATAAATTTTCAATGGAACCATCATTAGAGGTAAGGCTTGGTAATAAAGGAAAAAATTTGTCATTATATATGATGAACCCTCAAAATTTAGGTAGCATGAAACATACAGTTAACTGCTTAAACAAGTCAGCATCAGCATATGTTTTACTGCCATTTTAAACTGTCCTTAACAGATGTTAATCATTTTCGGAATGTGTCTAAACCTTCTCTTTTGTTACTCCCCTACTGTAAATGGAACAGCACAATACCAAATCAAATGATTATCCCTGAAAAAATGGAGACAAGCTCTTGGTCATCATGTCAGGCATTTCCCCATCAAAGGAAGCCAAAAAACCAGATAATAGACTGATTTTGATACCAAGTTTCCAGCCACAGGAGCCTTCGAGGAAGTGAGTGCTCTGCCAGCTAGAATTAAAACTGAATTTTTGACCAAAATGACCCACTTTTTGAAAGTTCTACCAAAATGACCCACTTTTGAAAGTATTTACCAAACCGACCCACTCGCTAACTGAGTTAGCGACCCTAGTCAAAACAGGGTTGCTAACTGAGTTAGCGAGTGTATACTTGGCCTTTTTCTTCATGTTTCACAACTTGGAGAAAAACCTGAAGAAAAAAGTCAAGTATACACTCGCTACCTCAGTTAGCGATCATATTTTCACTAGGGTTAGCGAGTTGTACAAATGAATTGAGGAAAAATATATTTTGGCTTGAATTATAAAAAAAATCATTGGGTTTAGAGTCGCTATCTCAGTTAGCGAGTGTGTTTGTACCACATTCGCTAACTGAGATAGCGAGTGTATTGACTTGAAGAAAAATAAATTTTGATTTAGACTCACTATCTTAGTTAGCGAGTATGGTACAAACACACTCGCTAACTGAGATAGCGAGTCTAAACCCAATTCGTTTGTACCACTCGCTAACTCAGTTAGCAACCTTAGTGAAAACAAGGTCGCTAAGCTAACTGAGATAGCGAGTGTATACTTGATTTTTTTTCTTCAGGTTTCACCGCTTGAAGAAAAAAAACTGAAGAAAAATGCCAAGTATACACTCGTTAACTCAGTTAGCGACCTTGTTTTCACTAGGGTCGCTAACTCAGTTAGCGAGTAGGTCGTTTTGGTAAAAACTTTCGAAAGTGGATCATTTTAGTAAAAAACTTTCAAAAAGTGGGTCATTTTGGTCAAAAATTCATTAAAACTTTGACAACCCATTGGGATCTGAGTTGCCGACTAAGAATCAGACACTGATACAGAGCGACGTGGCACAACTTCACGGGGAAGATTATGAAAAACTACATAAAAGTGATGTGTCAGCTTCTAGTGTGTCTGACACAACATGGATACCAAACAGAAGTGTGTTTCATAGCATGTAGATAGACCTGACTTTTCTGGGCTTGTTCATGAAACCAGGAGACCCCCAAAACTGCTCTAGACTAGGAAATATTCTAGTTGAGGTGGTAAGTCAGCAAGATTAACATACGGAATCACATGCATGCCTGTGAAAAATATGAGTTACAGAACCAAATGGACTTACTGTCCCACAAAGAAACTCTGGCTGAACAGCAAAATTGCATTAGACAGTAGATCTAGCAAAACCTTGATGAAAGCATTCATTTCGTACATTCATTATTATTGTTGTTTTGTTTTACATTGTCTTCTTGTAGTTCGCATTTATTTCTTTAAATTCTTTTGTTAAAAAAGCACCACAAAATTGATATGATCTCTTAGCAGAAACTTTTCTTTATAACTTGTTTTAAAAAAATAGACCAAAAACGAACAAGATCCATGTCTACGGAAGTTGACAACACACAAATTAATAATGATGATAAGTGGAAAAGGAAACCCGCTAGAACATAATCTAAAACTAAATTCTTTAATGCCGATCAATCTGTTAATCTGAAAATACCACTCATGCCTTCTGCTGAAACAAATCATACACCCAAGTGGGTATATGATATCATATAGAATGGCAGGGTAGCATTGCACTCCACCCCCATGCACGATCAGAAATCGGAAAGATCATGTGAAGGCTCATAGTTTGAGGAGATCCAATGGCTCACCTGCAATTGTTTATGAACATCATATGCCCACATGGTTATATAATTTCTTTCACCCTCCGGAATCCTCACACAGCTAATAAGCTGAAGCCTCAAAATAGTTTGACACAATTTTGCTAAGTCATGCCACTTTCCCCCCTATATTATTTGAGTGCCACAAAATAAAACATTGAAGTTTATTATGCAACAGAGCAAAAGGCATAAAATATATACTTTCACATAATGGTATCCCAGTCAATATAGACAGTAGGTTTTAGCTATTGGTTAAGGATGCGTCCACGCATGCGAGGAAAAAAACACTGGCTATGCAGAAGCTGCAGAAACTACCTCTCATAGGATAGCTTACTTGAATGCAATGGACCACTCAAAAGCAAAGATAGTGAAAAGGGACCTAACACTGAAAAATATATGAAGTGCGTCGACCACATGAAGTTACCAGGGGATGACATCATGACAGTAAGCTCATTACACCTAGGTGTAAAATAAAATCCGAAGACAATTTCAAAGATCATTAGATGTTACACAGGAGATTAATGAAAATTCCACAAAGTCGTTCTGGTCATGAATGAATTATACACTCTTCAAATATCTTGAATCAATTTGTTTACGGGCCCAAGTCTTGGACACTGAAATAAAATGTTTAGCACTTCAATTGGTCAGATCTAACTTTTGGATACTAAACTAAATGTTACACCAGGCACTGATTTAGGAACTGCTTTTGAATATCAATGTCATAATATCTAACAGAGCCAATCAAGGACAAAGGAAATAAACAGATAAGGACACTTAAAATAATACTTCATCACCAAAATTTTCACTAAAAAAGCAAACAATAAGCAAGACCAGTTTAGGCATATCAGCACTCGCTTTTGCTCAGTTTTCGTTTGTGATGTATATACTGCCAATTAATTGTTCTACTGTCATTTCAGTGTTCCAATTTACAATATTTGTGATCCTTTTTTACTTATTTCTTATGGATTTGGCAAAGGTGGCATTTCTTTTCTAATATCGTTTTGCTTGGATGCGTATGAATGGCACATCACTGACTGAAATAAACGTTAGTACATCATAAACTAGGTATCAAATCATTACTCCTTATTCCTTAAACCATCTTACAAATTGCATAGTTCAAAAACAGACTAGGTGCAAATAATTTTTTTATGAACAATAGCAGAGTGACAGAGAACTCTACTGACCAAATAACCTATATTGGGTAATCCTCAACTCACTGGTAAGAAATAAACAATAATAGAGATTTATGTTAAACTTACCGAGGCAGGAATGAACACAAATAAAGAGTAGCCATATAGGCACAAGAGTTGAACCAGTCCAGATGGTGCTGAGAAGTACTTGAGAATTAAGTACAAAGCGAAAGGAACAAACGTCACATAACCATAGAATAAACCGGCAGACGATGTCACCAGGTTAATGTCGTAGTCCCATTCTTTATGCTGCAACTTGTGTGCAAAGTATGTGACAAAAGTACCAATTGTTGCTGCCACAAATATTAGTGTAGTGCATATCCAGAATGGTCCATACCTAATAAGGATAAAACTTATGAACTTCAATGTTAAATTTGCAACATATTAAAATGGATTTTAAATAAAAAAGAGTTCATGTCAACACCAATATGAGCATTTTTAAGGCGAAATGGAAGAATTTGGTTCTTACATATAATGCACTCTGCATTAGGTTTTGTTCATTTTTTGTGTTTTAGATTATAGGTAAATCCATAAATGCATTTCGTAAAGTAGGCGTCGTTGTAGGCAATTTCCCCCTAACATAAATCATAGGGTGGAATGTTGTGAGAAATACATATTTCATAGCTTTTAATCATAGCACCTCCCCAGTAAAATATCAGAAACTTGAAGTCTTTAAGAAACTGGAGAACACCACTTGAAGAGTTAAAAAAGGAGTTTAAACTGAGTTAATCAACAGAAGTGCAAAACTTCAACGGCATCATAATTCATAGGAGCAACTAATATAAATTGCATCAAGGGACACTGATGTGGAAGACCATTTTAAATGGCTCCCAAGCGTATTCAAGACTTTTTTTTTGTTGACAGAATAGATAGAGCTCAGAGAGCTCCAGCCAAAAAATTAAAAACATATCATGTCTTAGTACATAGTCAAAAGGAGAAGGAGGTCATAATACACATGGTGCTAATAAGAGACAATAATACAAGTTAAAAAGCACTTCCTGCCTCCAATAACATTAAGATAGGGAAAGGAACAAAAGTAGTAAACATTGGATGGGGTTTTAGAACAAGTTGAACTGCAGAATAATTCAAGGATTAATCAACCAACATCGATTCTCGCCCGGGCCAGTTACAACTAGAGATATGGATATATCTGACCATATTTGAAAGGTTCTAAATTGCAAATGCTGGTGATGTCTCGACCAGAGAAATTTCACTGATGACGGATGTCAGTGACAAATCAAAGAAATTTACTAAATATCAAGATAATGTTGTGTCAGATGGAAGCATCCAAAATATGATATAGATAATCTTCTACGTTATGAGAATTATCTTCATAAAAGAATTGCATTAAATAAAAACAAACTAATACAGCATAAAAATTTACAAAAAATGGTAACATTTCAGCTATAACTGAATTTATATTCATTTTTCAACCGGTGCACCACAAACAACCATATAAATAAATAAACAGAATATAAATGCAGTAATTTAACTAATTATGGTAAAAAGATAAGCAAACAGAAATCATATATAAAAATGAATTGTGCCTAAATGGAGTACTGAACTCCACTGATTTTAAAAAACTCATCAAAGAAGCTCTTTGATGGCCTACAATTTAGAAAAAGAAGTGCAGATGTTCGCCTCCTTGTATATACTACAAAGACAAGTCTAAATGTAAAAATATACAAGTATAAACTGCACTTTGTGCTCGCCTAGGACTTGAGGTACAAGAAAGCTCTAAGGTTGTGTTCAGTTCCTTGCAAATATGTGTTGCAAGTGGAAGTAAGAACATAAAATTACATATCAGGATTGCTTCTAAACATTCCACTCCAAACGTTTGATTCGAATACTATTTTCCTCCAAAATTAACATAAACTTTGGAGGAAAATGACATTTGAATCAAAAGGTTTGAAGGGCAATGATTAGAAGCAATCATGATTATGTGATTCTATATTCTTACTTCCACTTGCAGTTGCACATGCAACATCACTTGCCAAACACGCCACAAAACAATTAACAAAAATGGATCATGGTAAATTTCAGATAAACAGCAGTATACTCTCATATGAATAGACATCTGAATCTTTCAAAATGTAGATGACACTAAATAAGAGCTGCAACCTAAATCTGACCAATCACAGTAATCTTTTTAAATTAATTTGCAGCTTAATTCTCCAACGCAAGGACTATGAATAGGCACAATGAAATAGAAGTTAACCAATGCAAAATATATATTACTATATCAGTGATTGACTTGTTAAGTTTTCATTTTTTACAAGTCAAAGGGGTAAAGTTCTCCATCAGCGGAAAGAGACTAACATACTCCCTAATAGAAGTACAAAAGCTATAATCCTAAGTCCATTTTCATTCAAGTTAAAACCTATCATTATTTAGAGATGACAACTCCAAGTAGCATCAAACTCTTTTATGCATGCATAATAATGCTATCCTCATTGTTAGCCATATTATATGACAAGGTGATTACTCCATTACAATTTGATTTGTTATGCCAGGTAACATACAATACAGATTTTTTTTTTTGCAATTTATCTTACAACCACTTTCTGTATCATGTGATACAATATGTATTTATGATACACAATATTTCACAATAAGTTGACTCGAGCTACATTAGGGCTTAAACATATATAAAGAGCATTAGGTTTGGTTATAAGTTGCAGATATGAAGAGGAGTCCAAAGCCTAGAAAGCTAGTCAAAGGTCATATTCCACTCACCCTGGAGCTTGACCCATAACATGATTAGTCTTCTTCCCTGGACCCAATCTGAACTCCTCGTCCTCCATTGTTCAAGTTTCAAGTCCACCATGATAAAGAAAAAGAACTCCCCCATTCGCATGTGCGTGGAAGATAAAGCTTAATTACGAACACTAGGGGGATTTGAGGGAGGAAAATGAGAAGATGAGGGAGTAAATGGGTATTTGTATCAGGGTGCATTCAAGGGGAGGAACATAAGAGTATGGATGCATCACGCGGTAAATCTTGGAGGACTTGCACAGTGAAATGAATGTATATATTACTTAATATTAACAAATACATTGAGTGTGAAAGTATTTATGTGGATGTGGTCAGTTCTAGAAAATGCAATTTTTAGCAAACGCAAATCTCGGAAAGAGAGATATCATAGTTGATGTCAGGCGTAAAACAGATATATCAACTACCCATCTAGTGTTAACCAACAAAGAGTGTGAATTTTCGGCGACGGGATTTGGCATTAGTAATATCGTGGTAGGCCTAAATACTCTTCCATTTAAGTGTACGACTTTTTTCCTTCCTGTCTTTTTTTGGTGTTAAATTTTCATCAAGTTCCGCTTTTCACCAATCACCATCAAATATCAAGAACAAGAACAAGAACAGCAAGTAAATCAAGAAAGTGAGAAGACTCACAGATCAGGATTATCTTGCGTCTTCTCGGTAAAACTCCCCTTAAACGGAAACAGCGAGTCCCTAATCCTCTCCAAAACATCCGAAGTGTCCACATCGAAATACGGCTTGTATGCCGCCACCGTGAACATCTGCATCCACCCGGTCGGCTGAGACCCCTCGTCCCTCGACGGTCCCCCATTGGCCGGCTTCGAGAACGTGTCTTAAAGCACAACCAACGATAAACTCTCATCAGATCACAGCCGTTCAATCTCAGATCCCAAAATAAAAGAACTAGATCTACTGTGTGTGTGAGTGTGTGTGAGAGTTACCGTCGGCGTCGGAGGGAGGGCGAAAGACGGGGGTCATCTTGCCCTGGACAACGGAAGGCGGAAACGTTTGCAAATTCGAATCTGTTGAAAAAAGAAATATATATATATATATATATATAATCAAGAAATGAGAGAAAGAGAATGGGATAGATCTGGGGGACCTGTGAATTTGACGGCGACGTGATCTGGACCTGAGACGGCCTGAAAGGGAGGAAGGGAGAGAAAGTGATAAGAATCAGGAATTAGATCCAGAGAGAGAGAGACGTTAAGAGTTTGTGGGGAGAAGTTACGGGAACGGAGCCGGAGACGTTCTGGTTGTCAATGGTGGTGTACCCACCGCTGGACATCATCTTCTTCCTTCGATGAATTGCCTTCAAAGACCGACCGACAGAGGTCTCTCTTCTTTCGTCTGCCTTCTCTGTTTCGCTCTGGTTTCAGCTATATGAGTTGCGAACCGAACGAGACAAGTCTCAACAAAAAGTTTGATGGAGGGGTTCGTCTATCTTTCTCGCTATAATTTTTTAGAAATTTTGCACGTCCAACCTTTTGTATTCTAAAACTTATATGAGTAAATTAGAGCATCTATAGTCGTTTGCCATATATCAAAAATATGGAAAAAATAAAAAAAAGTCGATGTAGTCGTCTGCCAAATATCCAAACTTTGGATATCACATGAACAGTAGCGTGCCAAATATGGAAGACGGTTTGGCAAAAGCTAAATTATAGAACGTGGGACGAAAGACAATACACTGTCGCTTCAATTTCGTATACGACAAAATCGACAGACGAAAAATAATATGTCGTCGCTTCAATTAAATTTTTTATAAAAAAAAATTACGGACGGTACATTATGCCAAATTGCCGTCCAAAACAAATTCCACAAAATGCCAAATTGCCAAGGACGAAGATAATCTTCCGTTCAAGGCATTGGCAGGTTTTAAAAAAAAAAAAAAAATTGTTGTCCTTTTGTGGATTGAGTTAACTGTTTTTATTTTTTTTAAAATTTTTTGGTCCTTTTCCCTCACTTCAATGCATTCCTATATATATTTATATATTTTTTGATTTAAATTTCTGACACGAAAGATAATCTTTCATTTCACTCAAATTTTGGCTTTTTACGACTACAGCGCAAACCCAATATTTCCATTTCCATTTACCAAATACCTAAAATATGGCATCAAACGACTACAGATGCTCTTAAAGGTTGTACTGCTTAGAGCATATGAAGTCATTGGAAGTTTTTTTTGATAAATCGGATAGAATCAACTGATTCCAGCCTAATAAAATTAATAAATAATGGTGAACAATTAAAAGATTACAAAAGGACTATTGCTACAGCCAACAAGGAATAAGAACAAATAGTCAAAGATGCAATTAAGGTAATTGCTCTACAAAAGACACGGCGGGTAAAAGGAGAACACTACGTCCTCCTGGGAGGAGAGTGACGCTTGATAATCCGGAGCTATTCAAAAGCGGAGAGCCCCTGTACAGTGAGCAAGATGACACTGGCCGGCCAACGCTACTGGAGCAATGATGATAGACATCACAAAAATCACCGAGCGGACAAACTGAAGGATAACCGCTTCCGACGATCCTCTTCTATGCAAACGGGAGAAACATGTGAGAACTCAGGGAAGAAGCAAGGAAACAAATTCATAGATATGCATAAAAATAAGGTCTCGAAAACCAGCGTGAGGAAGGTGAGAATAGGGAGGACAGCGGGGTCCATCATGCAGGGATGGATCTCGGCAGTGAAGGGATCACGCCGACAACAAAACAAACCCGATGCTATCAGCACCACGAAGCTGCACTTAACACCGGGTGGAAGGTGTGGGGAGCAATACATCCGCTCAATGAGCATCGATGCTCCCCACGACCTCCGGGAAGAAAAAACCCTGACCATCGTCAACCATCGGTTGTCAACCTGAAGATGCAGCGTCCGGCAAGAGGGACACCACAATATGCCACAGAGGTAACCCGCAAGGAGAGTAACACTCCCAAACAAAACAACACAAGGCTAGATCAATTATATCACAGCAAGAACAATAAGATGAAGCAAACACAAACCAAACTACAGCAAGCTCGATAAAAACGTACTTGGATCGTTAAGAGAAAAAAGGGAAAAGGGGGGAGCAGAGCTAATACAGACGAGACTATACATGCCACGAAACAGTGCTAAGAAGATGAGCACTAAATTAAGCCCATCGAAGGGGCGAAGGATCCTTGGGAAAGCTTCAAGCACTGGCAAATGCAAGCCGAAATCCCACAAAAGAAGGATCGTGGGGACAACAGCAAAAGTACCCCAGCACAAAAGAACAGCATACAAGATGCATTAATCAACAAAGAAGTGAAGCATAACCAAAAATAACAGAAGCTCCACGATAACGGCCCCTTAGGCACATCTCAAAACAAGGAAAGAACCCAGTTAGCTTCTCAATCCTGTGAAAAAAAATCAGAGAAGCCAAGGTTAGCATAAGAAAAGATGTTATAAAGCATTAAGGTTACGTAAGCAAGTAACGGCCTCTTCGAGGCGATAACCGTATAAAGAAATAGCGGTCTCATGATTAGAGTTTGAAGACCAAAACTAAAAAAGGAAGATTAAGTCTTCAATTAAGGAGTAGATTGGGGCAGAAGTATGAATGAAAATTCTTTTATTTCTTTCGGACCAAGTAATCCAAATAATAGTAAATACCGAGAGAATCCAGGGTTTGTGAAACTTTTTGTTAGTAGGAAGTTGTGACCAGCAAGAGGATAACTTAGCAGGAATAGGAGATATCTCCCAAGCTAAGGAACAGATTTTCCACAACGGGCGGATGAATTCACATCCAACAAATAGGTGATCAATATTTTCGAAGTTATTCGAGCATAGAGTGCATTGTTGGCCCCAAGCTAGGTTTCTTTTGCTAAGTATCTCGACAGTAAGGAGTTTGTTGTTGAAGGCCAGCCAAGCGAGAATTTTGATCTTAAGCGGGGCACAGCTACTCCAGATGACATTAGCAAAAGGTGAATTGATGCCCCGAAAATTAAGAAATTGATAGAAAGATTTCACTGAGAAGGCACCCGAGGAGTTCCAACGCCATCGGAAGTCTTCTCTCGGGTACCAAGAGTAGTTGTGGAGGTAACTAAGAAGGTCATTAAATTCTGTAGTCAGATGTGCCGAAAGATCGGCTGAGAAGGGAATGTTCCAGAGGGCCTGAGAATAATTGAAGTTGACGGATTCTGCCACTGTGGCGGAGGGATTGGAGGCTAAGTGGAAAAGGGCCGGGAAAGCGGAAGCAAGTTTGGTGTTACCGATCCAGATATCGGACCAAAACTTGGTCTTTGATCCATCATGGCATTCATGAACTAAACCGCATTGAAAAGTAGCAGCCGCTTTCCAAACACCCTTCCAGAAGGGGGAAGCCTTGCGAGCAAGCAGGGGGGAGAAGTCCCACAACTTACGTCTAGAAAAGCAACTAATATTAATGCTTTGGGTCCAAGGAAGGTGATCGTTTTTTAAGAATCTCAAAAGCCATTTGCTAAGAAGCGCGAGATTCTGATGTCTGAGATTAATAACCCCTAAGCCCCCTGCAGCCTTGGAAGTGCAACCGTCTGCCAATTGCAGAGGTGAGTTCCAGGTTTGAGAATATGGGATCCCGACCAGAAGAAATTACTTCTGATTTGGTCAATCCTCTTGATCACCTAAGTGGGGATGTAATAGAAGGACATCATATAAATGGGAATAGATGAGAGGACTGAGTTAAGTAGGATTAATCTCCCACCTCGTGAGAGTTGTTTCCCAGACCAATTGTTGAGTCTGGATTCTATCTTTTCCACCATCGCCATCCAATCAGTTTTAAGCAGTTTACCCCACCTCAGGGGGATACCAAGATACTGAATGAGAAACTCGACAGAAGGACAATTAAAGAATTGGGAAATTTCAGTTTGGCGATTGGGAGATCATCCAAGCCAAAGAACTGAAGATTTTTGAAAGTTGATCGATAAACCAGAAGACTTTTCGAAGATATAAAGAAGTAGTTTCAGGTTACGCAGGGAGTGAACGTTGGGTTTGGCGAATATGATGGTATCATCCGCGTATTGCAGGTTAAGAACACCTTGGAAACTACGGAAGTTCCCAAGGCCTTCTATGCTGCGCCTCCCAAGCATTGTGGAGTAATTTGCTAAAAACATCAGCCACGAGAGAGACAGGGGCGTATCTTAGTTTCACGGGGCCCTAAGCAAGTTCTCAAATAGGGCCTTTTGCAAGTTGATAAAATAAAAATGACAATTATTTAAATACAAACAAACTTGGAGTCTTGAAGGACATACTATTTAAATGAAAATAAATTTATATATATGCTTCCAAAAAAAATTTGATAACGTACATATTTTACATGAAATGCCTCGTGGCAAAAAGAAACTCGGACAAACTCTATGGAAGAAGCGGCAGTAATTTTATTCTGAATTGCATGTTGTCTAAGAGAATGTAAATGATGAATGAGAATTAAAGAGGAATAGAACCCAAAAAAAAAAAGTTCAAAGTATACAGGTAAACTAACGTTGAGTTTGTATACATTAAGAGGAAATATTGAGCTGACATGATTGAAGTATATCTATAATACTATTTTGAATGCTTTCATGGATACATTTTTATTTTATCAAATGCCTCTTATATTTTTTTTCTTTTTGAAGACAACCCTAGTATTCCTTTCATTAGCAGATACAAAATTTATAAGAAAGGGAAAAGAAGCAAACAAAGCAAACATGTATATGCATTTGAAAATTACATTATCACAAAGAGGTAAATATGATATATTAGATAACACGGTCAGAATGAAGTGATGATGAATATATGCATATGAGAATACTAGTTGGAAGCTTAAAATGTAGAATAATCATATGCATTTGAAGATTTTATTAGAAATTTATTATAAACAGGTAAATATGATATATCATAGAACATTGAAATAATATCATAAAATAACATGCATGGGCTAAGTGAAAAATAATATTAAATTTATAAAATGGTAAAATGACACATGACTGTGAAAAATAATTAGTTTAAAAAATAACAAAAAGATTGTAAAATTAATTAGCTCATGAGGTTTCGAACCTGTGACCTTCATGTTATTAACACAACACTCTAACAAAATGAGTTAATAGGCCAATTGTTGTTTCAAATTTTAGATAATACAATATAATCCTATCTAAAAACAATTACATTTTTTAAAAACATTGTAAATACTTACAAAATATGGGGCCCTATAAAATTGGGGGCCCAAAGCAGTTGCTTATGCTGCTTGGGCCCAGATCCGCCCATGGAGAGAGAACAGCAGAGATGAAATCGGATCACCCTGTCGAAGGCAAATCGGATCACCCTGTCGAAGGCCACACTTAATTTTGAATTTGTGACCTTCTGAACCATTGATGAGTATGGAAGAGGTGCCCGAGAAAAGAATGGATTTGATCCAAGCGATCCATTTTGGATCGAATCCTCTATGTAATAGTATATCGAAAAGGAAATCCCAACTGACATTGTCATAGGCTTTTTGGAAATCAAGTTTAAGTAAGATCCCTTCCGAATTAGAGTTGTGACAATGAGAGATGATCTCTTGAGCCGAAGCTACGCTGTCAAGGATAAAACGGTCTTTGATGAAACCCGATTGAGCGGGGTCGATGAGGGGGGATATGACCGCACTAAGACGCGTGGAAAGTACTTTCATGATGATCTTGAAGGTGGTGTTGATCAGGCTAATAGGCCTGAAGTTAGCCACTGAGTGTGCCCCCAATATTTTGGGGATAAACACAATGTGCGCATAATTGATACAGTCAAAGGAGAAAGACCCTCGGTGAAGATCAGCAAACATACGGAGGAGGTCGTCTTTAAGCCAATTCCAGAATTTTTGGAAGAAGAAGGCGGGGAAACCATCTGGTCCCGGCGCTAAATCACTTTTTAAGGAGAACACTGCGCTTTAATTTTTTCCAAAGAAAACGGGGATTCTAGACTAAACAAGTCGTGAGAATGAACACCGTAGAGGTGATTCCAGTCAATGCTAACGGATCGCTGTTTACACGATCCAATTAGGTTTTTGTAAAAGGTAAGGAAAGAACGGTGGATTTCAGGGTCTGTGGTGACCTCAATACCGTTGTCAATAATCGAAGAGATTCGATTACAACGTTGTCTGTGAGACGTGTAGTTATGAAAGAAGGCTGTGTTACCGTCACCCTCCTTTAACCATCGAAACTTGGATCTTTGAGCCCATTTTATATGGTCCTTGTGGAGGATGTCGGCGAAGTCTCTTTTACAAGAGAATCGTTCAGAACGTAAAGAATCGGAAATGGGGCCCAGCTCTTCAAGCTGATTGATGGATTCGATGGAGGTAAGGAGGAGATTTTTAAGGAAAATGGTATTAGCATGTCTTTCTTTATGCCAAATCTTACAACCGAATTTGATAGCGTGAAGTTTGAGGAGGATGCTGCCAAGACCTGAGGAGCCCGTAATAGAAGAGAGACATTTCGCTATAAGGTTGACGAATAGTTGGTCTTGTAACCAAAATTTTTCGAAGCGGAATTTGTGATGATAGGCAAAAGGGAAGTTAGAGTATAGTGAAATGGGGACGTGATCAGAGGAGGGATTGGGCAAGGCTTTAGAGAAAGAGTTGTGATAACGATTAATCCATTCCTGAGAAACCAGGAAATGGTCTAGTTTAGCCCACGTCGGGGAATGACGCAAGTTAGACCAAATGAAAGATCTACCGCTGAGCTGAAGTTCAGTCAGCTAAAGGGATCTGATGCATTCGTTAAAGCTTTGGGATTGAGAGAAGGAGGGGGGATCGTTAGACCTTTCAAAGGAGAATCGGGTGACGTTAAAGTCACCACAGAAAAAATAAAGCTCAATGGCGAAGTTGTGAAGAGATCGGAATTCATCCCAAAATAGATTATGCCTCTTCGAAGATGCCAGACCATAGACTGAAATCACGGTGAGGCCGCAGTTAAATTCTTTCCAATGGAGTTGGGCGACGAGGAAAAAGGTTAAACGCTGAATCGAGATGAGAGAAAAAGCAGATTCTTTAAAACCCAAAAGGATACCTCCCCTAGTACGTATGGCGTTTAAAGAGATCCAATTAGAAATGATGGAGCCACCAATAGAGCGTAATATAGTTGGGGACGGAGAATCAATCTTCGATTCTTGGATAGAGATTAAGTCACAGTGAGAGGAAGAGATTAATTGATAGATCGCTCTTTGTTTAGCGAGACAGTTGAGGCCCCGAATATTCCAAGAGATACTAATCATGGAAACCGATATACTCTTGAACTCTAATACTTTCCTTTTGCCTAATGGCTTTAAGGAACGCCGTATTTCCAGAATTGATAATAAAGCCCATGAGGTTCGCGTTGTTAATCATTTCCATGTCCGAAATGGAATCGAACTGAAGTCGATAGATGGAACCTAATAAGTTATGATCAGAGAGGGGAAGTGTATGGTTAATTCCATCGGTGTTCGAAGCCTGATATTTAAGGATATTAGGCGATGTCTGTAGTACCCCGTATTTTTAAATACTATTTTTGAGATTAGAAAATGAATTAAAATGATTTTTCTGGAGATTTAATAAATATTTTCTGAAGATTAGTCTTTTTACACGTGCAAAATACGTGCAAATGTTTTCTTGAGAAGATCAAAAGGGAAAATTAATTTGTGGAAAATCATTATTTATTATTTGAGATTATTTGTGATTTTCTGGATTTTTCTGAATAAAGAAACTATTTTTATAAATACCTCGAAAGATAGGGGTTTTTATGTAAAAAGCTATTTTGATCTCAAATAAATAATGAAATTCATTTTTACTGATTTTTGGGCTTTCCATGGTCATCATTGAAATTAAAATATATTTAAATTTTATTTAGAGTCGATTTGGTAAAGATTTAAACAAATATGGTATTTTTGCAAATATGGAATTTATGTTGGATCTTGTGCAAATATTTTTCTGGAAAGTAAAAGTCATATATTTTAATTGGAAAATATAATATGTATTATTAGATATTATTTCTGATTTTTTTCGATTTTTACGAATATTTTATGATGTATTTGCAAATATTACAAAAAGAAGGACTTTTGTGCAAAATTGCCACCCTGAGTGCAAATCCGAATTTTCTTTATTTCTGGGCTGTTTTGGATTTGCTGGAAAACTCAGTGGTAAAAGGATTTGATTTGGTTTTGATTTATTTAACCTATTTTAACTAAGAAAGGTTTATATATGTAAAGTAATAATTGTTAAAGGATTATTTTGCAAATGTGTTTCAAAACCCTAATTCTTCTATTTCGGGTATTTAAAAGGTGGAGTGCAGCCGTCATACGCTGCACAACACAAGGTTTTATCATTTTTTTGTTTTCTTGGAGATTGAAAGAGAAGATCTTGGATTTCGTAAAGAAGAGTTTTGCTTATTCAATTGAATTTCTTCATTTGAGGTGAGTGATGTAAATTGTTTGTTATTTTGTTTTATGTATGTGAGTGACAAGTTTGTTTTCTTTTATTTTGTGTATGTTGTATGCGAATGATATGAATATTTTGATTGATTTTGGATGTTGAATTCCATATATTAGAAAGCATGCTAGGGTTGGTATGAATATGTATATTGGATGGATGGATGAAAAATTGGATCTTTGAGAAGAACCCTAGATATTTGCATGTGAATGATTTTAGATTTGTTGGAGAACCTAATATAAATTGTGAGTAGACATTTTCTTTGAATTATTGCTAATTTGATTGAGTATGAGGGATGTTATGCATTAATTAATTAAAGATGAGATTTTTGGGACTATTGGTGAGTTGGATGAAAACAACTTGGCCATGTTGATGATAAATTTATTTTGTTTATGAATCAACTATTGAGATTAGTTGAGATTGAGTTTGAGAAATTTGAGAATGAGTAATGGAATAAAAGACCATGTTTTGAGGATTGAGTTATGATGACTAAAATGGGGATTTGCGATTTTGTGAAAGATGTTGTTCGAATTTGGATTTCTCAAATGCTAAGTTTTAAATCTGAATATTTGGTATTGATATGGTTTGGCATATAAAACAAAGTTATTTTGATGTATGATTTATTATTAAAAACTCTAGTTTTGATATATGCACCCATTCATATTTCGTTTTGAGGGAATTTATCAAAAAGCTATTTTTATCAATCCAAGTGGTTATGATTGGTTTTTATGGATCTTTGTATATCCTATAAGTTGTATTTGATCATATCAGAAATATACTTTTTAGAGATTTCGTTTTGTAAAGTAAATCTTTGTATCGGTTGAATTGTGTACAACCAAAAGTATGCAGTCGGTAGGTCTACAGTCGACTGGTATGACTTCCCAGTCAACTGGCACGACCCGGCTGCTGTTTTCAATAGTATTCTTGAAATTTGGTTCTGGACAGTCGACTGATGACTTTTACAGTCGACTTGTAGCGCCCCGAATTTCTAATATAATATCTTAGAAATACGTGGCACAATTCCTAGCATCAACTTCAATGTAATAGTACACATAGCCCAAAAACACAAATAATTTTATTCCAAACTTTTATTACAACAATCTTTTGCATAGCACAGCGGAATTTAAAACATCTCAAATCATAATTTTCTTTTATTCACAACACAGTCTTTTTACAACACTGCTTTACAAATTTACACAAAACTCTATTAAATCAATTTATCTCAAAACTAACTCAAGCATCCACACCACCAAACTCTAAGCAACAACCTGCAACACATGAGGCTAGAGATGATCCCTAACCCCCAAAACTAAAGGGGTCAGCCATAAATGGTGTGAGTGACATAAAAGCAAATAACATAAATAAACATTAAGCATGGATTCTTAAACAACATGTAATAAACAAGAATACATAAAATATGGCATAGCTAGGAAACATGTAAACAATAAGTGAAACTAAACTAAGTGTCAAGTGTAGAAAACAGGAAAAGCACATGCATAAAACCAAGTCAAGAAAACACAATTTCTATATGCTGACTCTCTAATGCGTACTTGTCGGAGTCTATGCATCCCATTCTACATAGGTCCGGTGCAAGCCCTTAACGTCTCCACATTATAGGGTTCAATCCCCGCTATGCAACTAATCCTAACACGATGACTATTACAAGATAAAGATAAGCTGTGAGTGTTAGCCCATGCCCCGATAATTCCGGAGATAGATTCCACATCTCAGGTAATTTACCTGGATAATTCCGGAGATCATCCCACACCGAAACATTGACACATCATCACATGAATACCACATGTGCGTCGCCTCGACCCCGATAATTCCGGAGATCAATCCCACACCGCAAGTAATTACCTGGATAATTCTGGAGATATATCTCACACCGCAGGTAATTTACCTGGATAATTTTGGAGATAGATCCCACACCGCAAGTAAGTTACTTGAATAATTCCGGAGATTAAATCCCACACCGAAAGCCATACTGAGGTACTTGACCCATGTTCCCGTTCATCATATCACCACTAGTGCCTGTCCTTATTATTCTTGGGTTACTTAATTACTCAACGAATCTCCTAGAGTTGGTGTACCCTACCGGACTTAACTCAAAACTGAACAACTGAAATGCCTCAACAGGCCTCAACAAAAGAACTCAACACCGGTATGCTAGGGTCTCACACATGCTCTAGAGACTCAACTCAAATAACTTAACCAGTCGACTGAAAGGTCTGACAGTCGACTGTCGGCCTACAGTCTGCCCAATTTTGGTTGTACATGATAATCAAAATTAGAGTTTTCTAAAAGAAATCATTGTTTATGAAAATAATTCGTATTCAGGTAAAAATGACAATCTCAAAGTATCCTCAGATTGGATACATTACTCAAATCAACCCATGTCTCAAAACTCAAGTTCTCATGTTCTAAATTCCTAATTCTTCCATTAGGGTTTCTCAATACTGAATTTCTTTCACAACTCAAAACCAAAATCTGATTTGTATCCACGAGATCCAGATGTTCATCCATCCAATCCCTTATTATCATAACCATACTCATATCTTAAACATGGTTTCTAGCAATACAAATTTATAAACCAAGATCTACTAAACATTCATAGATTTCACATACATAATACGACAACAATCATTGCATCGCTCATACAAACATGTCCAAACAAACTACGGAACGATCATTCACATAAGTCGAAACAACAACCAAATCTACAACATTCACATAAAGCAAACAACAAACAATTTTACATCACTCACCTACAATATACACAAAACAAAATAAAACAAAATAATGTCACTCACATAATTGGAGAGATCAAGCGAATATCACGAAGCACGATGAAGAATCCCCTCTTTTGCAAAGAGTCCAAGATCTCCTCTTCAATCACCAAGAAAATAAAAATATAATAAAACTTGTGTTGTGCAGCGAATGACGGCTGCACACCCTCTTTTATACAGGCCGGAATTAAGGAATTAGGGTTTTAGAAACACTTTTGCAAAAATATCCTTCCAAAATATAACTTTACATATATAACCCCTTTCTTAGTTGAAATAGGTTAACTGAATCAAAACCAAATCAAATATTTTTATCACTGAGTTGTCCAGCAATCCAGTACAGCCCAGTAAATAAGAAAAGTTCGGATTTACAACTCAGGGTGGCGATTTTGCACAAAAGCCCTCCCTTTTGTAATATTTGCAAATTCATCATAAAATATTCATAAAAATTCAGAAAAATCAGAAATAATATATAATAATACATATTATATTTTTCAATCTAAATATTTGACTTTTACTTTCCAGAAAAATATTTGCACAAGATTCTACATAAATTCCATATTTGCAAAAACACCATATTTGTATAAATCTTTACCAAATCAACTCCAAATAAAATTTAAATATACTTTAATTTAAATGATGATCATGGAAAGCCCAAAAATCAGTAAAAACAAATTTTCATAATTTATTTCAGATCCAAACGGCTTTTTACATAAAAGCCCCTCTCTTTCGAGATATTTATAAAAATAGTTTCTCTACTCAGAAAAATCCCAAAATTTAGAATATAATCCATTATAATTAGGATAATTTAATAAAAATATAAAATTTGATATTTGAATCAAAAATATTTGCACGTGTTTTGCACGTGTAAAATTGACAAATTTGTAAAAATAGTCAAATTAATTTAAATAAATCTAAAAATTAAAATATCATAAATAAATAAGGAAAAACCAATTATTAACCATAACATTTTAAAAATTCAAAATTCATAACTTTGCACGTGTGTTGCACGTGCAAAATTGCAATTTCAAGAAAATAGTCAAAATAGTCAACTTTACAAATTTAATATTATTTACTAATGCAAAATAAATCATTTTATTTTGCGGGATATTACATCACTCCCCCCTTAGAAAATTTCTGTCCTCAGAACTTCTCTAAGCCAAGAAACAAAAATTCAAAACTTATAAGATAGTTTCGAAAACTTACTCCATCATTATTTTTATAATTGGATTTAATTACTAAGCAAAAACAAAATTAACATATAATTATATCTCAAAGAAAAAAAAAGTGAAAACTAACATGGCAAAGGATCGGAAATCCAATAGAATGCACAATAAATCCCAAAATGCAAAAAAAAAATAGTATGACTATTCTCATAGAATAAGAAGTCAAAAGTGAAGAGATAAAACTCGAATATAAAAAAGTTGATAATCACACAAACAATGCAGGAACACATAAAAAATAAATAAATATATATATATATATATATATATATATATATATATATATACAAGAAGACTTAAAAGAAGTTCATTGAATATCACAAAAGTAAGCGTCAAATCATTAAATAGGACGTGGAAACAAATGTAAGTGAGAAATCTAAAATGTTAAAGAATTGGAAAACGGTAGCAATAATTAGTAATTACAAAAGAACGAAAGCTTAGACCACACATAGTTGATGTATCCAATCTTAACACAAACATAAAAAAATTTGTAAACACAAGTAGAGTAAAATCAACTATACTAGTTCAAATTACTTGGAAACGTAAAGTGTAATTTGTATAAATAAAATGTTATAAAGAAAATATTTCTTTACCATTAGTTTCATTATATAAGTAAAATTCTTGAAATATCAATTAGCAATAAGTAAAAGAAATAGTCAAAAGTAAGAATTGATCGATCAGAAAAACTTGTTAAACACATAATACTTGAAAAAAAATGGACATAACGAAGTAAAAATCCCAAAAGGACAATATTAAGAAAGAATAAAATAAAGACGTACAAAATAATTTGGGTAGTATGCAGATTTAGAGAATCTAATGAAAATTAAGTGAAAATTAAAATATTGTTATGAATAGAGGAAATGCGAAGGAGAGCAGAAATTGTACCAAGAAACCAGAAGGACCAAATTCCAAAAATAACACAAGTGAGCATGATAAGATACGAGAGTGTATCAAACGGATTTAAAGAAATATAGAGCAACAATGGTTAAAGAAAATTGAGTAAAACAAATCAGTAATGGGTTAAGTTTGAAAATCTCATAAAATGGTATGAACCAGTACAAAAGAATAAAACATTGATAAGTAATATACACATAAAACACTAGTGGGGTTATTATAGTAGAAATTCTTTAATGTGGGTTTGCCTCATTGATGTCCAACTGTAGACTTGCCTTCTCGACATCAAGTTGCATGTTTGCCTCCCTGCCATCAGGTTGCAGGTTGCCGTCAGGATATTCGGTTGCACATTTTGCCTCCCTGATATCCAGTTGCAATTTGCCTCCATTGACGTCTAGTTGCATGTTTGCCATCTCGACATCCAGTTGCAACAAAACGATGAACAAGATGATACAATCTTCCACACGCACTTGGATATTGATTGCTTAATTTAAGTATGGAAATACGTTTTGAAATTCGTGATATAAAATAGTAGCAAAAGTAAGAAATGGAGTTGAAAGTCATCTAATGGAACATTAAAATAGAAGCATGGATTATAAATCCCAATGGTACAAAATAATAGTAGTGAAAGAAATTTATAAAAGTAAGAAGAAATGGAATGAAATACATGGCTAAGAACAAATACAATTGTGAATGAGAAAATACATATGTAGTATAGCAAATTCACACAATAAATATATCATAAAATATACCATAATGTAGGAATTAAACAAATGTAAAAGGATAGGCATAGTAAGTATGTTGAAATATGTGGTACATATATAGAGATTCGTAGGAAGTACATGTAGAAATCAAGAATGTAATGGTAATAAAATTTAAGTAAAATATAAGTAGTGGGTGCACATAGTACATTCGAAAAGTATGAAGCAACAATTTAATGAGTCGCTTTTAAACAGTGGAAAGAAATTATAACAAAAGCGGTCAACTATAAGTAATAATAAGGGTATCGAATATAAGGCGCAAAAATATAATTAATAATAAAGATTTAAATGTGCAGAAACATATCATATTCATATGAGTAAAATATTGCAATCAAGTTTAAATGCTCCAAAATAAATAAGACAATACAAAATAATGGAAAATATAGTATCGAAAAATCCAAGTATATGTAATAAAATGAAAGTAAATATGCAAAACAAAATTTATAGTATCGCAAAACAATAATGGAAGGAAATAGAAGTAGCAATAATAACTTAACACGTAGTAATTCAAAACTTTAATGTAATATGTAAAAGTAATATCAAAGTATACGAGTAACGAAAAAGCACATGAAGTAAGATAAATAAGACGTCAAGAAAGAAATGGGTAAGAGTCGTAAAATAAAAATGAGCTTGTGAAATGTTAAAGGATGCACTATTGAATTACAGCAAAAGTTGCCAAATAATAACTTGAACAAAAGAATAAAAAGTAAAAACCAAAAGTAAAGTCAAAGAAACAGTTTTAAAAGAAAAACAAGACAATTAGTAAAAGTTTAATGTTTGCACTAATGAATAGAAATAATATAAACTCGGTTGGAGATATAGAAACAAAAAATAAATTCAATTGCTGACAATAAAAGAAACCGAATAAAAGTAAAATAAGTTAATTACACAAAAGTTATTTAGTAAGCAAACAAATATAAAACAGTAAAAGTGATAGGATACAAGAGTGAGCACAAAATTGAGGTGCACAATATATACAAGAGAGCAAATAATTAAAAGAATCTAGCGGAAGATAATTAAATTTTATAACTAGGAATAAATAAATAAATGAAAATTAACTTTGGCGAAAATCATATAATCCAGAAATTATATACAGTGGGTAAGATAGCAAAACATATAGTAGATCATTAATAAGTAAAATAGAAATTTTATAAGTTGAAAGGGTAATACCTTACATAAATAAATATCAAATACACAAAGCGAACAAAAGATGTCAGGAATAGCTAGTGAGAAAATATTTTCTTTATGCAAAAATAATCAATACACTTGCAATAAAGAGATTTCATTCAAGTCTAAGCATACAAACAGCCTAAATCTCATTACAGGTCTTCATGACCAAACAATCAAATCACACAGATCAGATGTCCACCAGGGTACTCACACTTCTAATGTCCACCTAGGTACTCACGCTCTAGTGTCCACACCTAGGTTGGTTTTCATACTATGTCTATTATTACTATTGAAGCATGCTCTGATACCATTTCTGTAGCGCCCCGAATTTCTAATATAATATCTTAGAAATACGTGGCACAATTCCCAGCATCAACTTCAATGTAATAGTACACATAGCCCAAAAATACAAATAATTTTATTCCAAACTTTTATTACAACAATCTTTTACATATCACAGCGGAATTTAAAACATCTCAAATCATAATTTTCTTTTATTCACAACACAGTCTTTTTACAACACTGCTTTACAAATTTACACAAAACTCTATTAAATCAATTTATCTCAAAACTAACTCAAGCATCCACACCTCCAAACTCTAAGCAACAACCTGCAACACATGAGGCTAGAGATGATCCCTGACCCCCAAAACTAAAGGGGTCAGCCATAAATGGTGTGAGTGACATAAAAGTAAATAACATAAATAAACATTAAGCATGGATTTTTAAACAACATGTAATAAACAAGAATACATAAAATATGACATAGCTAGGAAACATGTAAACAACAAGTGAAACTAAACTAAGTGTCAAGTGTAGAAAACAGGAAAAGCACATGCATAAAACCAAGTCAAGAAAACACAATTTCTATATGCTGACTCTCTAATGCGTACTTGTCAGAGTCTATGCATCCCATTCTACATAGGTCTAGTGCAAGCACTTAACGTCTCCACATTATAGGGTTCAATCCCCACTATGGGACTAATCCTAACACGATGACAATTACGAGATAAAGATAAGCTGTGAGTGTTAGCCCATGCCCCGATAATTCCAGAGATAGATCCCACATCTCAGGTAATTTACCTGGATAATTCCGGAGATCATCCCACACCGAAATATTGACACATCATCACATGAATACCACATGTGCGTCGCCTCGACCTCGATAATTCTGGAGATCAATCCCACACCGCAAGTAATTACCTGGATAATTTCGGAGATATATCTCACACCGCAGGTAATTTACCTGGATAATTTCGGAGATAGATCCCACACCGCAAGTAAGTTACTTGGATAATTCCGGAGATTAAATCCCACACCAAAAGCCATACTGAGGTACTTGACCCATGTTCCCGTTCATCATATCACCACTAGTGCCTGTCCTTATTATTCTTGGGTTACTTAATTACTCAACGAATCTCCTAGAGTTTGTGTACCCTACCGGACTTAACTCAAAACTGAACAACTGAAATGCCTCAACAGGCCTCAACAAAAGAACTCAACACCGGTATGCTAGGGTCTCACACATGCTCTAGAGACTCAACTCAAATATCTTAACCAAACTCACATCTAAAACTGCTCAACTTAGCATCTTGAAATCATATATTTAATAGAAGATAAAGTATAGCTTAAAACATTTGAAGAATAAATCATTTGAGGGAAACATTCAAACTAA
The DNA here is from genome assembly GCA_017893485.1 of Hemerocallis citrina. Taxonomy (NCBI): domain Eukaryota; kingdom Viridiplantae; phylum Streptophyta; class Magnoliopsida; order Asparagales; family Asphodelaceae; genus Hemerocallis; species Hemerocallis citrina. The sequence goes on from CM030361.1 coordinate 35,533,968, forward strand.
CGAGAACACATCAGAACCAGTCGACTAATACTGTAGTAAGTCAACTGTCCAGAGGGAAAATTTCATGATTTTAAGAAAATACGTTTAAGTATTATAAGTTGACTTATAAAGATTATAAGTCGACTTACCAGACCATAAGTTGACTTATAAAAACATAAGTCGACTTACCAGATCATAAGTTGACTTTTAGAAACATAAGTCGACTTACCAGATCATAAGTTGACTTATAAAAACATAAGTCGACTTACCAGAGAGAAATTCCAGAAATCTTTAAGAAAATATTCTAAGTGTTATAAGTCGACTTGCAAAAGTCATAAGTCGACTTACCAGAGAGAAAACTACGATAACTTTAAAAAATAAATTCTAAGTGTACCAGTCGACTGAAAAGGTCCTAAGTCGACTGTCCAGAACGGATTTTCAAGAAAACTGAAGATCTAGCAGCTGGGTCGTGCCAGTCGACTGAAAGGTCTGACAGTCGACTGTCGGCCTACAGTCTGCCCAATTTTGGTTGTACATGATAATCAAAATTAGAGTTTTCTAAAAGAAATCATTGTTTATGAAAATAATTCGTATTCAGGTAAAAATGACAATCTCAAAGTATCCTCAGATTGGATACATTACTCAAATCAACCCATGTCTCAAAACTCAAGTTCTCATGTTCTAAATTCCTAATTCTTCCATTAGGGTTTCTCAATACTGAATTTCTTTCACAACTCAAAACCAAAATCTGATTTGTATCCACGAGATCCAGATGTTCATCCATCAATCCCTTATTATCATAACCATACTCATATCTTAAACATGCTTTCTAGCAATACAAATTTATAAACCAAGATCTACTAAACATTCATAGATTTCACATACATAATACGACAACAATCATTGCATCGCTCAAACAAACATGTCCAAACAAACTACGGAACGATCATTCACATAAGTCGAAACAACAACCAAATCTACAACATTCACATAAAGCAAACAACAAACAATTTTACATCACTCACCTACAATATACACAAAACAAAATAAAACAAAATAATGTCACTCACATAATTGGAGAGATCAAGCGAATATCACGAAGCACGATGAAGAATCCCCTCTTTTGCAAAGAGTCCAAGATCTCCTCTTCAATCACCAAGAAAATAAAAATATAGTAAAATTTGTGTTGTGCAGCGAATGACGGCTGCACACCCTCTTTTATACAGGCCGGAATTAAGGAATTAGGGTTTTGGAAACACTTTTGCAAAAGAATCCTTCCAAAATATAACTTTACATATATAACCTCTTTCTTAGTTGAAATAGGTTAACTGAATCAAAACCAAATTAAATCTTTTTATTACTGAGTTGTCCAGCAATCCAGTACAGCCCAGCAAATAAGAAAAATTCGGATTTACAACTCAGGGTGGCGATTTTGCACAAAAGCCCTCTCTTTTGTAATATTTGCAAATTCATCATAAAATATTCATAAAAATTCAGAAAAATCAGAAATAATATCTAATAATACATATTATATTTTCCAATCTAAATATTTGACTTTTAATTTTCAGAAAAATATTTGCACAAGATTCTACATAAATTCCATATTTGCAAAACACCATATTTGTATAAATCTTTAACAAATCAACTCCAAATAAAATTTAAATATACTTTAATTTAAATGATGATCATGGAAAGCCCAAAAATCAGTAAAAACAAATTTTCATAATTTATTTCAGATCCAAACGGCTTTTTACATAAAAGCCCCTCTCTTTCGAGATATTTATAAAAATAGTTTCTCTACTCAGAAAAATCCCAAAATTTAGAATATACTCCATTATAATTAGTATAATTTAATAAAAATATAAAATTGGATATTTGAACCAAAAATATTTGCACGTGTTTTGCACGTGTAAAATTGACAAATTTGTAAAAATAGTCAAATTAATTTAAATAAATCTAAAAATTAAAATATCATAAATAAATAAGAAAAAATCAATTATTAACCATAACATTTTAAAAATTCAAAATTCATAACTTTGCACGTGTGTTGCACGTGCAAAATTGCAATTTCAAGAAAATAGTCAAAATAGTCAACTTTACAAATTTAATATTATTTACTAATGCAAAATAAATCATTTTATTTTGCGGGATATTACACGACTGGTACCACTCAGATTATTTTCTCGAAGTTAACAGCCGACCTATATCCTTTACAGTCGACTGCTATACTTAGAATTATTTTCTTAAAAATTATTGAATTTTCTCTCTGGACAGTCGACTGGTGACTTTTACAGTCGACCGTCATTACTTAGATTTTATTTTCTTAAAGATGTTAGTTTTTCACTCCGGACTGTCGACTGAAGACTCTTTGCAGTCGACTGGTTCTGATGCTTTTTCTTGAGTTGTTCTGATGTTCTTTTAAATGATTTATTCTATAAATATTTTTGGATCTATAACTTACTATTCTAAATATTATTCTTAATATAGTGAATATGATTTCAAGATATTTTATTGTTGGATTTGGATTCTGGAATTTCATAAAGATTTGGGTTTTGTTGATTAGAGAGGTTTCTCCTTATGATCATTTTGACGATGGATTTGTGAATTTTAGTCTTGTTGAGATCTCTAGGAGTTGAGTGGGAGTCCTGTGAACTGGCAGTTGAGATTTGTTGAGATAGACCTGGGGGGTCTTGGTTTAGTTGTTGTTGAGTATTAAGTCCGGCAGGATACACTAACTCTAGAGATGGAGATTTGGTGTTTTAATAATAATTAACTTAAGGACATGCACTAGTGGGGATGTGATGGAACTTGGGAAACGTAAGTATAGGCTCATGGTTTTGTTAGTCCAACGAATGCGTTCCAGGACTGGTTGTTGTTATGTCTCGAGAGGACATTTATGTATTCGTATATCGAGGGTCTGCAGGCCTATTCACGGAGCATGCAGGGTGCATTCGCATGTCGAGGATCGGCAGGCCTATTCACAGAATGTACCTGGTGTATCTGCACGTCGAGGGCCTTGCAAGCCTATTCATGGGGTACACAGGGTTGGGAGATGATTCTCCAGTTGTTTTTTAGCAATTTTACATGATGCTTGCGCGTCGAGGGCTGTGGTGCCTATTCGCGGAGTATTCTGGATCTGGTTTCCCATCACCGTAGTAGGATTAGTTGCATAACGAGGGGTTATCCCTATAAGTGGAGATCGTTAAGGGCTTGCACCGGACCTATGTACTATGGAATGCATAGAATCCGACAAGTATGCATTAAAGAGTCTGCATACAGAATTGTGTTTTTCTTGACTTGGTTTTATGCTTGTATTTTCCTGTTTTTCGTACACTTGACACTTAGTCTAGAATTACTTGATGTTTTCATGCTTTACTTATTTGTTATTTCTCATTTCATTTATTCTTGCTATTGATACATGTTGTTGATGACACAGTGTTTTATGATTTGAATATGTTGCTTTGTTTTTATGTCACTCACACCTTTATAGCTGACCCCTTTAGTTTTGGGGGTTAGGGATCATCTCTAGCCTCATGTTTTACAGGTTGTTGTTGCTTAGAGCTTGGAGTTTGGATGCTTGAGATAGTTTTGAGATAAATTGATGTAATAGAGCTTTTGTGTAAATTTTGTAAAAGAGAAGTGTTGTAAAAAGAAAGTTTGTAATTCAAGGTGTTTGTATTCCGCTGTGTTTGTAAATGATTGTTGTAACAAAACTTGAAATAAAAATTATCTGTGTTTTTAGGCTATGTGTACTCTTACATTGAAGTGGATGCTGGGAATTGTGCCACGTATTTTCTAAGATATCATATTAGAAATTCGGAGCGCTACAATGTCGAACCAGAGAGAGAAGCTTTTTTAGCCTTAATACAGGCGCTCGATCTGATGAGGGAGTAAGAGTGCAGCGTAACCGTTGACTGCCTATGCTCAATCTGACATGCCCCCCTTAGAGGGAGAGAGTTGATGAGCTAGGTCAACAGGGTCGAATATCCCTTTGCGGGATTGTGATGCAATAGGGTTTGAGGGTGGGGTTAGTGAAGGCGTTCTCTGACGAACAGGATGACCTATTAACTTGACTTGTACCGAGGAACCAAAATTGGTAGCTCCGACTAATGCCAGCAAGTCAGGGGAGAAGTTCGAGCGATTCGCAAGTGCGAAGGTGAGAGATAGATAGCTCGGGAAAGGAAGAGGAAAAAAGATGCTATCTCTCAAAGAGATACTGATAAGCAAGTAATTAAGGCGGTAAATTAGAGGTTAGGAATTAAAAGAGCTGAGTTTAGGGTGGACCTTCTGGAGTGAATGTAAGAGATTCAGCTCCGATTCCTCCTCCGCTAGCAAGTTGTCTTCGTCAATCCAAGCTTCTGCTTTAGAAGGATGAGACTTCTTATCTTTTGATGGGGGAAGGATCTGGGTTGAGTCCCGTGAGGTGGGATGGTGTGCTGTCTTCAGAAATTTGTCCCAGTCAAAAGCATAGTGGGGATTGATTTCCCAGGCAGGCCACTGGGGTAGAGGAGCAGCTGGCTTGGGAATCGGAGAAGAGCAATGGGGTTGTGATGGAGAGGGACTCTCCTTCACAATTGGCTTCGGAGGCACTTTCGGAGGGGGCGTGGTCTGCTGGACAGCCGAGGAGGCTGGAGTAGGAGCAGATGACCTTGCAACTAGATGAAAGGAAAGGTCTGGATCGATTGATCCAGACCAGATTGGGTGCTTTGGAAGGAGAAATCTTGGAACTGCTTGGGGAGGCATATTTTTTGCGAGGATGGGGGAACTTCTTTCTAGCTTGAGCCTTGAGCGGGCTTTTTGGAATGGCCGACGCCAACTTAGATTGGAAGAAGAGCCCTGATTGAATGTAGCCGAAATAGGAGGAGGCTTAAAAGTTGGTTTCGGCACTGCGGCGGAGAGAGGGGGGATGGCGACACCTTGATTAGGAGAGTCGTGATATTGTACTGAAACTGTGATGTAATATTATCACTGAGAAAGTAGATCTCAATCCAATCTTGTACCTTAGAGCATTGGAAAAGAGCCTCCACTTGAAGACAACCAGATGCTAACATTGCAGTGGAAGAGATACTATCCAGATCGCCAATGCATTTGGACATGTCACTGACAAGGTGGTGAGACTCACAGAAAGGTGGAAGTCCCAAGAGCGTGACCTTGGTTGGAGAGTGGTCAAGCATTAGGAGAGGAGAGCTAAATTGCACCCACTTCCGAATGGAGATGGAGATAGTTCCAATGGCAAGAGAGGACTTTCCGATTAATTCCTCTAAGATTTTAGGAGAGGGGCAGTGGATAACTATGTCACCGTTAGAGCAGGTGTTAAGGGCCCACTCCCAATCTTTCACATTACAGGAATTGCTGAGGAATGAGTTTAAAGTGAAAGAAGGGATTGAGCCTCCGCTGAAAGAGACTGCACCATAGGTATCAAAAAACTTAAGCTTGTGTATAGTCGTTGGAAGTCATTGGAAGTTAAAATTTGTGTATTTGGTAAACATATGTGGGAAATTTGGAAGCTAGTTGTAGTCGTTTAAACCCAAAATTTGGATTTTCAATTTTTAAAAAAAAAACAGATGGAAGAACATTTCTTGTTGTAGCAATTTTTGTAAAAAAAAATCAAAAAATATTGGACGGGATCAATTAAAAATTCTAAATTAAATCATAAATGGATCCATAATAAGTTCTATAGGACTAAATGTCTAGGTTTTAAAAAAATCTGAGAAGAATGGGAGAAAGACACGAATTATTTGGAAGGTTAAAGCACCGATGAAAGTTAAAGTTTTACATTGGTTAGTTCTCAACAAAGTAATTCTTACTAGAAAGAACCTGGTAAAAAGACAACCACATATCGCAACAATCTGTCGATTTTGCAATTCTCTCATGGAATCTAAGATTCATCTGTTCTTAGAGTGCCCTAGGAGTAAGGTTGTTCTGTGTGAGGTATTGAGGGCTCTGAATACATCAGTTTATCCTGGGTCTATGAAGACCTTTGGACAGGGTCGGCCTTACCCTTGAGGACGGTGAGGTGGCCACCTCAAGCCCCCAAATAATTTGCAATTTTAGGGGCCCCCAGATTTGTACTCCCCTTGTAAATATAGGCACGTATTCTGCGCATTAAAAAAATTGTTATTAGGGGCCCTAAAAATAAATATTTGGGCCTTTAAAATTTTGTTTAAATTATTTGGATTTGGACTTGATTGAATTTGAGGCTTTAAATTTGGGTGATTTAAAAACAAATCCACATTTAAATCAATAGAAACTCAAACCCGAAACCCACATTCAAATTCAAACCCAAAATCCTTACCCTCAACCCGAAACCCACATTTAAAACAAACCCTATTTTTCCTCTCTATTCTCAGTTATTCGATGAAATATATTTTGCATATTTTGCTTTGAAAAATGTGCAAATTTTTGTATACAATTTTTTTAAAATGTATGAGGGACCCCATTTCGGGAGTTCGCCTCGGACCCCCGGGAACTCAGGGTCGGGCCTGCCTTTGGATAAGGCCCATGTTCGCTAAGGAGAAACGCGAGATGAGTGAAGCGTGGTATATTGCTATTGCCACAACGACTTGAGTTTTATGCCTTGACATAAATAATTATTTCTTTCGTGGGACTTGTAATAGTATTTCTGGTAATCTTACTCACATCATGTATCTTATTTCTTTTTGGGCTACAGCGGCGGCGGCGGGTCCAGGAGGCAGAATCTCCAGGACTTTTGAGTTAGAGGAGTTCGATGGCGAAGAGGTGGAGATTGGACCTAGTCTAGACTGACACGGGCTTCATGATTTGGCTGCCCACACTCCAAGGCGATGTTGGAGGGACATATTACGTTGTTCTTACTTCATGTTGATATATGTTTTACTTTTGTTATCTTGTCCCACCCTCCTATATTTGTTGAAGGAGTGATGTTTTACTTACTGCTTAGTAGTTTCTTGTATTGCTCTCAGTACATTGGGTTTTATTTTATTAACTCCTTATTAATGAAACACGATGGTTATACTCCAATTAAATTTGTTATAAAAAAAATTTAATAATTATATTATTTTTTTACGGGATATCATATCCCGTCCGATGTGTTTTTTTTTTTAAATGGACGAGAGATCATTCATCGTCCCTACAAATTTTTGAAGAATCTAAGCGACGGACGAGAAATCATATTCTGATTGCCAAATTTTGAAAAATATTATATTCTCTCTCATATATAGCTTGCAATTGTTCACCCTAAACCCAAAAAATAGAAAAATGGCCAGCGACTGCAGTTGATTTTTAGCCAAAATTTGGGTATTTTAGAAAAAATGGCCAACGACTATTGATGCTAATGGTGATTGTGTTTTTTATGTGGGCAACTAATGACTAATACTACAATTCTTTAATTTTCATCCATATCATTTACCATCGTGTGTGTATATCTATATAATAAAACACAAAGAAAGCTATCAAGTGGCTCTCCTTCAATTCACCCCAAAATTAAAGGCCCAGATCTAATATCACAAAACACATTTTTCCTCCCAAAAGTTTTTCCTTAAATTCAAATTCAAATTCAAATTCCCTCCAAAACAACTCTTTTATATATTTAATTATTTCTCTCTCTCTCTCTCTCTCCTATTCAAAAAATTAAGAAAATAAAAATTTTAAAATTTTTTTAAAAAAATTAAAAAAAATTAAAAACTTAAAAACTAAATAGAAATTCAAAAACTTTTAAAATAATTCAAAAAAATCAAAAAAAATCAAAATCTTCTAAAAAAAATTAGAAAAAAATTAAAAATTTAAAAAATTTAAAATTATTAAAAAAATATTAAATTTTTAAAATAATTTTTTTTTTGAAATTTTGAAAATCTCAAAGCAAATCTAAATCCAATGTCGAACCCCAATCAAGAGGTCGTCATCGATATTTGATCCGCTTGATCCGCTACTGATTCCGTATCGGTGACTCCCCTCCACCAAATCGAGTGCAAATATCAAGCAACTCCGTATCAGCGACTCCCCTCCACCGAATCGAGAGCCTCTATATGCGATGCGACGACTCTAATTTCATCTCATTAACCGAATTCTCATTCTAATTTTTTATTTTGTGTGTGCAGGGGATTACTCAATTTTTTGCTGACTCGAATTTTTGTGTGCATGAGATGCAAGTTCATAGAGGTATGATTGTTTTATTTTTTGGTTTAAAACATTTTAATTTGGTGATTTATTTGCTGGACCTACTTCAATTAATTTGTTGGATCTCCAAAACTATTTTATATAATCAAACCAGGTGTACCGTTCCGAAGACGTGCCGTAGGCACGTGTTAACGGGCAAACCTAGTATATATATATATATAGAAGATATCGATTTTTTTGCCGTACTAACCCACTTTTTGAAAATATTGAGCGATCTGACCCATTTTCGGAAATAATTACCCAACTGACCCAATTTTGGACACGTCAGCATTCACCTTTATTGAAAATTACGACATAGATTATTTATATGATGTTGTTTCCAATAGCGGCATCTGTTATAAAAAAATTGCATGCCGTTATTTGGTTAACGGCATCAGTTAACTTATTCCCAATCGTGTACTCTCTCCGACTTGGAAAAAAAATGCAAGTGCGAAAAAATCTTATAGCTGGTGCCGTTGTTAAGAACAGCGGCAACATCATTACAGATGCCGTTGTTAGGAATCGCGTCATCAGTTATAATACTCGTTGTTAGGGATAACCAATGTCGTTGTTTGAAACAGTGGCAACAGTTCATTTTATTACTTATACTTGGCTAATCTATTTATGTGAACTGTTGCCGCGTTTCTAAGAACGGCAACAGTTATCTCGTGTTGTTATTTGGAAGAACGATTGTGGAGGAAGAGAGTAATGAGTATTATAACTGATGCCGTTATCTCCAATAACGGCATCAGTAATGCGAATGCCGTTATTGGGATAACGACATTATTTATAAGTTGTTTCAGCACTTGAAATTTTTTTTCAAGTCAGAAAATTCACACTTATATAAAAAATGTCCTGATATCGTTTTTCCAAATAGTGACATGCTAAAAAAAATTAAACCGATACAATTTTTTTTAAAAACGACATGGTATTAACCTATGCTGTTATTTTCAATAATGGTTAATGCTAACGTGTCCAAAACTGAGTTAGTTGAGTAAATATTTTTGAAATTTGGTCAGATCGCTCAATATTTTAAAAAAGTGGGTCAGTACCAAAAAAATTTCGAAGGTATTAATTACTTGTTACTTGGGACAGGGACGATTGCTAACATTGTTTTTGTCTCTAGTCATAATGAGGCCATTATCAGAAATATAATGCATTTTATTCATGTTTGGACAGGGACCACGATGGCAAAAAAAGAAGAGAGGAGAATTAATGGTGGAACAAGTCAGATGGGGGATGACAGTGCGAGGGAGGAATTTTTTCCCAAACTGTCCCACCCTTCGAAAGTTTTTTCCAAACTGCCATACCTTTTTTTTTCCTAAACGCCCCACTCGTTTTTTGAAAAAAGTGAGTCTGGGATAAATCCCCTCACTTTTTCAAAAAGCGAGTCTTAGGTTGTAGATTTTCAATATCTCAAGACTCGCTTTCTGAAAAAACGAGGAGATTTATCCCACACTCGCTTTTTCAAAAAGCGAGTCTGGACTTTTTTGCCCAGTAACACTCGCTTTCTCAAAAAGCGAGGAGATTTATCCCAAACTCGCTTTTTGAAAAAGCGAGTGTCGATTTGGGGTTTAATGACCCCCCACGTCTGATATCAGATCTCATATTCTCTTTACTTCTCTATCTTCCTCCTCCTCTTCTAACCCCGAAACCCTAACTCATCTCTCATCTCAGATTCGTCAAAGTACCACCGAAATTTGTGGATTAACCCATAAAATTGCTTTGAAAACCTTAAACCCATCTTCCGAGACATCAAAATTTTGGAATTTTGATATGCTTGAAGAGGAAAGCAACTTCAACTGTTTGACCCAAATATCTACGGCAAATTTCTTTTCAAATAATCTTGTGAAGGTATGATGTTTATTGCCCTATTATTTTGTTAATTTTCATAGGTTTTGTTTATGGGTAGATAATAACTCGTATTTTGGTATAAATAAATGTAGGTATGGATTTGGAGATTCCTATTTGGTTATACTTTGGTGGTGAAATAATTCGTGATCCAAAGATTGGTTGTTATTATAGTGTGTTGGATCCGAAAATAGTTTGGGTACCTCGTACCATTACATTTGCAGAAGTAGTTGAGAAAATTTATGAAGTTACTAATTGGGATAGGAATCAACGGAATGTGAAAATTTTAGCTCGATACGCAGCAGGTAGAGGAGATGGTCAGTATTTTATGACAGTGCACGTATCTACTGATAATGCTATGAAGTCAATGATTGGTAGGACATTTGATCCCAATTGTTCTTGGTCTGCATTAGAGTTATATATTCAGCAAATTCAAATTTTGAATGCTCAGCCACATGATATTCCTAGTTCAAGCTTCGTAAGGGTGGTACCTACACAGCAGATGAGGTCTAACCCCGCTCAATCTTCACAACCAAATTCACTGTCCTCACAAGAAAACACCTTCACAAATACAACAAACCCGGATTCTATATATGTTGAGTTGCCACGCTAACCTAGTAAGGTTCCTGACTATGTTCCAAATGACAGTGTATTTGAACTCTTTCATAATACAGTCATTAACAACAGCTTATTAGACGATGATGAAGAAGAGAAAGAAACGGACGATGAAGTTAATGATAGTGTAGAAAATGATGACGGAGACGAAGATGATGATGTAGCAAATGTAAATCCTACGAACAACAATTCTAATGAAGTGAGAGCTACTGATAGCTATGCCAATGTTAACGCTCATGTTACCGAGGAGATGACACAAGGTGCTAGAGTACACCAAGTTCTACAAGAGTCGTCTGGTTCATCCATTGTAGACGAATTGTACATTGGACAGGAGTATGTAAGTAAAGAGTCGGTTCAGCAGGCTATGAAGTTGTATTCTATCAAAAAACATCGTGAATTCGTCACCTTGAAATGTACACCGTCACTGTACACTGTTAAATGCAAAATGGCACCTAGAAAACGTACCATTGAGGAGATCGTGCAAGGTCCCCCAGGAGTAAGTGATGGTGGATGCCCTTGAAGATTACGATCAATTGTTCCAAAAGGCAGGACAAATTTTGTGGTGAAGAAGATAGTTGGGCCTCATACTTGTACGAATCCCACGTTGAATTAGGACCACTGTAAAGTTGATTTCAACCTTGTTTGTAATTTGATTGTGGGTGTGGTGAAGAAGAATACCGGTTTAACACCGCGGGTAAATATTGAGATAGTAAAATTACAATATAATTATCAGATTTCATATAAGAAAGCTTGGATAGCAAAACAAAAGGCAATTGAAAGGTTGTATGGTACCTTCGAAGAAGCATACACGAAATTGCCTTTTCTATTGACAGCAATTCAAGCAGCAAATACAGGATTCGTTGTCCACTGGGATAAATATGAGTCTAGTCCTAGCGAAGAAACATTTAAGGGAGTATTTTGGACATTTGGTCCTTCGATTGAAGGGTTCAAGTCTTGCAGACCTGTTATTAGTGTTGATGGAACTCATTTGTACGGTAAGTACAAGGGTTGTTTGCTAATTGCTGTTTTCCCAGATGCTAATGATTGCTTATTTCCATTTGCATTTGCATTGGTTGATGGAAAAAGTATAAATACGTGGACATGGTTCATGAGTTGCATTCGGTATTATGTCACCGATCGCACTGAGTTGTGTGTTATCTCGGATCGTCAAAATGGACCTTGGAACGAACCTAATGGATTTGCAAAATGGAGCTTCGAACGAACCTAATGCATATCATCGTTATTGTATGCGTCATTTTGCTACAGTTTTCTTTAGTAAATTTGGTAGCAAGGCATTGCGGAAAAAGACCAAAATTATAGCATGTCAAAACCAACCAAAAAAATTCATGGCCAAACTCACTGAACTTGAAACCGTCAATGTCGAGGCGGCTAATTGGTTGAAAGAGAAGCCGGTTGAGAAATGGGCACTTTATACAGATGAAGATCGAAGATACGGCATAATGACTACCAACCTGTCAGAAGTCTTCAATTCAGTATTGAAAGGTGTCCGTAATTTATCGATAACTGCGATTGTTGAGATGATCTTCTATCGTCTAAACTCTTACTTTACTACTCGTCGACAGGAAGCCAGTAAGCTTTTATCTGAAGGGACAATTTTTGCTCGAAAAGTACATAAACTGATCGATAGTCACCGTGAGAGAGCAAACCGACATGAGGTTACAATGTTCCATCATCAACCTGGAGTTTTTTCCGTGAGAACGGGTATACGCATGGTAAGTGGAGCAAGGAATGGTGAGAACTTGCACATATGAATTTGGGTACGAAAACATGCACATGTATGAAATTTCATCTATATCATATTCCATGTTATCATGTATTGGCAGCTTGTGCATATCGTGCAATCGATCACAAGCCTTTTGTTGATAAATTTTACCTTGTAACTTCATTAGCACAAACATACGCTCCCGTGTTTCATCCTATTCTAGATCCAGCATATTGGCCTACTATTGATGGACCAAGACTCGTACCTGATGTTAGTTTGCGACGCTCAAAGAAAGGAAGGCCTAGATCTACGAGAATTCGCAATGACATGGATTTAAGAGATAGGTCTAGCAGGGGTACGGGGATGAAATGTTCAAAATGTGGTTTGCATGGACACAATAAGCGGCGATGCATTAATAGTGGAACTCAAAATATTTAACCATTGTATGCTTGTAATTGTACTATTTAATTTGGACTGTGTAATTGTACTAAGCAGTATGAGTTTAATTTTGAAGAATTGAGGTTACAAAGTTTGACTTTGAATGATCATTTGTATCCATTTCTTATGTAGGAGTGTGATTGTTGCGTGATGAGTATTGTAAGCAAAAATGAAGATTTCATTTTCATAACCTAAACTCGCTTTTCCGAAAAGCGAGTCTAATAAAGATCTCCTCGCTTTCTGAGAAAGCGAGGCTTCAGCCTGTAAGTTTTAACGAGCATACCAAAGACTCGCTTTTTGAGAAAGCGAGTCTGGTACAAAATAACGCGGTTTTTCAAAAAGCAAGTCTGGAGTTCAGTGATATCCAGAGATGCAACCTTTCTCTGGATTTCACCTAGCCTACACAGTCGCTTTCTGAAAAAGCATGGGAGTATTAACTAGGCTCGCTTTCCCAGAAAGCGAGTTTTCAGCCTGTGTGCTCAGGCCAAAGACTCGCTTTCTGAGAAAGCGAGTCTGGAACAAAATAACTCGGCTTTTCAAAAAGCGAGTCTAGAGTTGAGTGATATCCAAAGATGAAGCATTTCTCTGGATTTCACCTAGCCTACACAGTCGCTTTTTGAAAAAGTGAGATAAGTGAAACCAACCTCGCTTTTTCGAAAAGCGACTGTTGGGTGGTATGTTTTCCAGAGAAACCTCACCTCTGGAAAACGATCAGCCCAACACTCGCTTTTTGAAAAAGCGAGCCTATCACACCTAGACTCGCTTTCTCAAAAAGTGAGTCTTGGGTCAACATCTTCAGGTGGGACATAAACCCTACAAATTTCGTAGCAAATAAAACAATTCAACTCCAAACTTCAACAATGTGAACAAACAATTCATCTCCAAGCATCAATAATAAATCATACGATCCCAGACTTCACCAATTCATCACTTTCTCCAAACTTCTCAAATCCACCACATTTTAACTAAACTTCTCCAGACTTCACCAACTGAAACTAAACCAAACTCACACAAAACCACATAATTAAAACATTACACACTCACACACCCCTTACCAACATTTCATACTTCATATATTCCATATTTCATATCGTTAGTACACGATTGATACAAACAACAACTAACATTAACAAATTAATAATACAAAACAAGTTAAACAAAATACAAAGACGCTTCACGGATCAGGGGTGAAGAATGTGGGAGGTCTCCATTGCCGTTTACCTCGTGGTGGAGTGGCCTGTGTCACACCGGACATAATTATCGGATCCTCTTCATCTTGTTGTTCTGTCCCCTCAACTTCAATCTCAGCCTCTTGAACTTCATCCTCTTCTTCTTGCTCGTTTCTAGGACGACGTGGTGGTTTGCGGGTGACTTTCTTCATACGTGGAGCACGTGCACTGGTTCGATGAGCGGGAGTGTTTAAAATAGCATCCAAGGTCGCCCCCTCTCCCACAACATCAGCTTGTGCACAACAAGACATCGACATCTCCCATGCAAAGTCCTTCACCGCATCGGCGACATTGCTACTCAGCACAGCAGCACATTTTTTGCCCATACTCCAAGTCTGGCTCATCTACAAAACGTCATAAGTTGAAATATTATATGCAGTGAATGTATATGTAAACCAAAATACTAAAATAACTTTGATAAATACAACAGTACTTAAAAACTTACAATCGTACAAATAGCCGATGCCTTCGGTTGAAACATAGGGAAGTTCATTGAATGTAGATCTGCTGGTTCGGCTGCCGGTCGACGGATCGGGACCACCACACCTGCAGAAATCTGTCCAGTCGGAGATATATATCGCCTCGTCATCCTCCCGTACCAGCCCATATAATTCTCATGCACGGTTCGATCAAATGGAGGATTGTTATCAATTATCCTCGAACCGGTGTAGATTCCATCTCTCCACATATGTTGAGAAACTGGTGGCCCAATTATGTCCTGATTGACGACCCATTCCAGTGATTACATGCATGTACGCATTAAATGGTTCGGCAACAGGAATCATCTGCTGTAGACCAAACTGTCGAAGCACTCTATTGACATAATAGAACTCAACCGTGTCTTTCGTCAGCCACAGATAACGCCTATACAAGGAAATAGGCGGTAGTCGAGCAAGACGCGCCTCCGTGTAGGGCATCCACACTACGCAATCATCTGCCAACCTGTCAAACTCATCACGGAAGTAGGTCAGGCACCTGTTGGGGTTGGCAGTTCACGTAAGATTTCCGGACCAGTACACACCAAGAGGAGGTAACATGTGCTGGTCCTCGGGGAGATGGGTCCAGTGGGGTGATTGCTTCCGCACTACAGGCCGACCCACGTGAATACGCTCCCAACTCCACACTTGTAGCAATATCATCGATCCATTCATCTGCACGGAACCGAGACTGCACAAGTACAAACTCCTATAGAGAGATGCTAAGGCGGCACTACCCTAACTGTACTGACTGACTCGTCCCAGATCTGCAATCAGTGGGAGGTACATCAAGGGGATAGAGTGTCCGCTAGAATTTGGGAACAACACCCCTCCAAACAGTGTCAGAATGTAGGCCCTGCAGTAGCACTGAACCTCCTCATCAGTGGAATCATCTCTCAATCGGTTCTTGAATCTATCCTTTAACCACTTCAACCGAATTTGTTTTACATTCACTGCTCAGGCCTCCACTTCGATACCGAGATATTGTTCCACTAAATATATCGGGTCGAAGTCCATTGAGCCTGTCACTACCTGCCCATCAACTGGAAGGCCGGTGAGTACAGAAACGTCCTGCAGCGACACTGTCATCTCCCCAACTGTCAGGTGGAAGCTGTGTGTTTCAGGACGCCATCTCTCAAGCAGTGCTGTAAGAAGAGGCCAATCGCACTTGATGGAACTCATTAGTGCAATACCATACAGTCCACAATCCCTTAAGATCTGGTGAATCCGTGGGTGCATAGGTAGTGGATGACCCCCACGGAATGTACATTCCTTCGAATCGTCTTCCCACACATCCTTCGAACGATGCTGCGACTGAAGAGTAAGAAGTGTGGGGTCGAGGGGACCTGGACCTCCAAGGGGAATGTAAGATGAAGAAGGGGCCGGAGAAGAAGTA
Organism: Hemerocallis citrina; assembly: GCA_017893485.1. Lineage (NCBI taxonomy): Eukaryota > Viridiplantae > Streptophyta > Magnoliopsida > Asparagales > Asphodelaceae > Hemerocallis > Hemerocallis citrina. The sequence continues at coordinate 35,549,808 of CM030361.1, forward strand.
TCTGCCATATTTAGGTTACTTGGGACCTGTACAACAACAATAGCATTTACATCAACAGAAAAATATAACATTTAATTGTATGATAATGAAACAAATCGAATATAGAAAATTATAAGCTTACATTAGTACGCGTGGTACCACCACGACGACCACCACGTTCACCGCGAGGAGGTGGGCCGAAAGATGTACGTGGTCCATCGCCACGAGGAGGTCTACTACTAGATCCTACCTCCACATTTCCCATCGTTTGTACCATTTTAAAAAAAATAGAGTATCCTACAACTAAAAGCAGTCGTTATTAACATTACCAAAATATATAACCAACAAATATAGAACACATACGAACATACAATCATTATTAACTATATCCAAATTTTACCCACAAATTCTACAATTATCCACTTTTTAAAACTAATACACCTCCACCTCCACCGACACTATCCAAATTTGACACCCAAATTACCCCCATATTTTACCCCGATTTTTCCACAATATCGACACTATCCATATTGTACCTCCAATAATATCAAGCAATTTCTAACTAACTAATTCTACATATATATACAACATTAAAAAATATAGAGTTTGAAAAATATACCACAATCTTTAGGCAAGATGTGAACCACTACACCTCTACCAAAACCCTCACCCCCAAATTTGAACAACTACACGGCAGTCCACCCCCAAAATCGCGGCAGCCCCCAATAACGAAGTGGCCAATTGAACGGAGATGAGATAGTGAAGTATTTCGGAGTGAATCGACGAAATTTGATGGGTTAATCGCTTGGATCAGAGCGAGAACAGGTTGGGTTAGGGCTTCGTGACGAAGGGGAGAAGGAAAATGGAGAAAGTGAGATCTGTTTGCGAGGGGGTGGGGTTTAAGACCCAAACGACACTTGCTTTTTGAAAAAGCGAGTGTGGGATAAATCCCCTCGCTTTTTCAGAAAGCGAGTCTTGAGATGTTGAAAATCTACAACCTAAGACTCGCTTTTTGAAAAAGCGAGTCCCCTCGCTTTTTCAAAAAGCGAGTGGGGCGTTTAGGGAATAAAAAAAAATAGGGCAGTTTGGGAAAAACTTTCAAAAAGTGGGACAGTTTGGGAAAAAATTCGCGAGGGAGGAATTATATCGATATATTACTAGTAATTTATCGAACGTTTTAATAAATATAGTTTTTTTAAAATAAATATTCTAGTCTGGGTTTGAACCTAAGACCTCCTTTATAATACGTATGCACGTGTATTGCACGCGTTGGTAGATTTATAAATGACAACGCAGATTTATAAATGACACTAAGACATTCTCCCATTATAACATTAGAGATGCTAATAGGAGAGAATGTATCCCCTCTTTTCTCCATTTTGAAATAGAGAAAGAAGAGCAAAAGTAGGAATTCTTATTTAACTAACACGTGCACTACGCACAATTTAATTAAAAAAAAACCAAACCAAAATAAAAACTCCAGTTCCACAAACACATTCTCTTCCCTCCCACTTTCTCAATCTCACAAAATCACCAGTCTCTTCCCAAATCCACCCCAATCTTTTAACTTAGATTTGGATTTTTAAGCAAACATAATTCATAAAATTATTTTTATATCATTTTCTTAGTCTATCATCTTTATCATAACCTATGCTATAATACATTGTTTATAATGTATAACTTATTTACTGAATGTTAATGATATTATAATATACATGTTAACATAAATTAGTTGAATATGCTATCTTTTTATTGCATGCATTTTTTAGCTTTAGTAATATTAATATTCGGTTTGATAACATTATAGTTTGACAGTAATTCTCTAAACCATCTTCTTATATAAGGATGATAATGAAGATTTCAATAATTACGGTAGGAATGATATTCATAATTTTCTCCCAATTCTCTTACATTTTTTGGCGTTGTATATAATTTTATGGAGTTGTATATAATTTTATGAGTCCCTCACTATTTTTTTAGGTTGTGCAATTTCCACAGGCAACACTAGTGAGTGATGAAAAGAGTGGGACAGAGGAACTGCAATCTAGATGGAAGGGACGTTATAAGACCAGATGGAGGAAGGCAGTAGAGGGAAAATGGAGGAACGGTATCAAATTTGGATTAAAATATAAAAGAGAAGGGGAAGGATAGAACAAATGAACAATCATATGATTGGTAAATTATCAGCATACTATAGTCTCTCTTCAACATCACCATTCAATCCACTAACAGAAACGCGACGCAAATACCAATCCTTCAACCTCGCAGTACATGTATATGTACTAAAATTTTCTCACTACATATGCACTGACCAGTCACACAAAAAAGTACTTCAAGAAGCTAATCATACAGATTGTACCAATATGGAAAATACAACTTAATAAAATTGAAGACAAAATGAAGATGACTTCAGATTTTACATCTGCAAGAGAAACTCATGGTTGATGAGCCTGTATTCAAAGAATTACTAGAACTACCGACGGGAATTCTTTACTATCAAAATTTTAATTTCCGTAATAATGGTAGAATTACATAATTTACATACAATTTTCACAATTGCGCACCTCAATCTTTCAGTTGCAGCAACTCCATATAAAAATCAGACTAGAATATCTACTTCGTAGTTCGAACACCTTTGGTAAAAGCGAACTGACAAGCTAAGGCTAGATGATCGCTTCCCCATCTCTGCCAACAAGATTAACAGAGTAAAAATTAGTCTCATTATTCTGAAAGAATAACAACAAATACGCCAAAAAAGAAGTTGAGTGGACTACGTTGCACGACCGACTTACATGTGTTGGAAAGCCTGGAGTCTTCTTTAACACCTGTTTGGGAATTGTATCAAGTACTTTGACTGTCTGGAGACCCTCAGAATACCTGGATGATAGATAATTACAAGTTTGGATTACCATCAAAATTGTATTAAATGCACATCTTTCGCATGCTAATGAATGGAAGAAGAAGAAGAAGAAGAAAAAATTGGTTAAAACATCCTGATAAATAACCATTACTGTCACAAGCTTCTTTTTATTCCCCCTTTTAACCACCAAAAAGGTATAAGGTCTCAAGTATGTATTATTTAGCTGAACGGTTGGAATCATTTAGAGAAATATAGAATTCAACAGAATCGGCGGTGATACAGCCGACATCACTTCTCAATTATATACTGAGGAATAGAAGAACAAACATTTCCGTTGAGTATACTAACCATATGTAGTCAACAGTGCCCATAAAAAGCCTGTTATAACTGGTAACTTCAGGTTCTCTACTTGAGTCCTTTGTCCCTGAATGATCCTGCATAAGCAAAATTAAATGATAATAATTTGATAACTTAGGGCCAGGGACATTTTAGCTCAGGTACGCAAAACTTTCAACATCAACAAATAAATAAAAGATCCACTAATTTCTCCCTTCAGAGGCTGCAACAGTAGGGATGTCATAATAGTAACCATATTTTAATCATCAAAATATCATTTAAGCACCATACATGCAACAGCATTCCTCAGAGATTTTTGAATAAATCACATCTTTCATAAAAAAAGTTAAAATATACTCCAAACCCAGATTTGTATCATCCGATGTGCATCACAAACCTGTTTCGTGCAGAGATTTAAGTGGCTATCAGGCCAGAAAAAACTTATTAATTCGGTTGATCTATTTATATCGCTATGAAACATGTCTCTGTAAGATTAAGTATTACAAAGCTGTGTAAGATCAAGTATTACAAAGCTGAGCAGGGAAGAACATTTTTAATCTAAGAAAATAAAGGACAGGTTTCAAGAAGGCCATATTCTGCCTCACATAAAGAGGAATATGCCATGCCAAACTCGGATGAAATTCATTATTTTATCTAAAATGTATCATAAGAGAATATTCAAAAGTTAATCAGGTTTTGAAACATGAATAGTGTATATATTCAAAAATATGGTCAATCGTGTTAAAAAAAGACTCGATATTCCCCACGGGAAAGGTTGAATCTTCGAGTGCACCTAATTCAAGGGGCAGAAAATATTGGTGTAATCATTATTGCTTCATATACATTTTAACCCCTATAAAAAAAACAAGCGACACCAATCAGAAAATGTTAACACATTGGCTGGAAAATAGTGAGTTCCACGGTTCAATCACCTGCAATAACGACAAAAACAAAGTGGACAAATCAATGAGGTTATCATATTAAGTACCTCCACATCAGCATATGCACTTCTTAACTTCAAACTATGTTCGACCAGAGTGCAGCCTGCATACCCTGAAGCAACCGCAATTTCCATCGGAGTCCATGAATATGGATTATATAAATGCCTCTCCATATCAACAGGAGGGGAACCAACTAGGTGGGAGGAAACTTCAGCAGTTGGTGAATTCAACTCTGATTTATGTAAATCAGCACTACTATAACTAGCTTCTGCATTTGTAGCCTTATTACCTGGTGAGAACGAGAAGTTGTTCTGACCAAATGATTCTACGAAGTGAGGTGCATCATCATTTCCAATAAGTTCTATCAGAAAATTGGGATCAGGATTTTCCTCTGGGTTGCACCCAGAAGAAGAATTCTTGAACACTTCATCGGACTCTTCCAAATTTGAGTTCATAGATATATAATGATCAACTGTGTTTACAGTGACATGTTCATCAGTGTATGGCAGCATATCAGCTGAATTATTTCTCTGACAATCCTCATTAGAATCCAAAGCTCTCACTAGTTTTTTGTCAAATTCATTAAGAGAACTAGTACATGTGGATGAATTTTGACGCCAAGAGGTATCACCATAAATTTCTCCTGTATGAGCCAAAGAAGGCAAGGGCTGAGAGTTTTCTGGTGTCGACACTTCAGTGTTCCCAGGCGAGGGCTCATCGCATGTATTTGATTCACTACGTTCAGCAAATGGAGCCTGACTGGCATCCACATAGTCATTTAAAATGCCATGACCAGTTAAACATTCATGCATGCTTGGTACAACTGAAGTTTGTGTCTCAGATTTTGGTACACTGTTTTCTCCACCCAATACAGCTTTTTGTTCTTCAGAGAGTTCATGGTCAGATGATGTATCCATGCTAATGCTAATTATTAATTCACCATGAACACCTTCATTAGACTGCAAACTCCCACTCAATGTGCTATGTATCGAATGAACTATTTGTTCTTTTTGAGATGCACTTTCACTATCAGTCTGAGGTTTGAGATTATTCTCAATACTTGTAAAACTGTTACCGAACTCTGCATCCTTTCTCTCAATGCTATTATCATTGAAGTGTTGTGGCCTGCAATAGAACTATAATCTTCAGTTCCACTCTCCATCCAAACAAAGGTCATTACTACAAAGTAAGACGTTACCTATACTGGCCAGAACCAAAATACGGCTGAAATGAATCTTTACTAGCAACATATTGCCCTGATATCTGATTCCGTGCAAGTCCAGACAAACTTAACTGTGAAGCCAAGCAGTTATATTACAGTGTGTCCATGAATCACAAACTCTGAACCTTGAAGAAATGACAACATGCAAACCAAAATACCTTTTGCTCGGTTATAAATTTGTACATGGGACTCTGATTGGGAAAGAAAGAAAAAAAAAAGGAGAGGCATCAATGTAAGAGCTAGGAGACATAAAAGAAAAAGAATAAGAGATAAAATCAAGACAACAGAAGCAGTCCACCTGAGGCGTGCTATTAAAATCTCCACAAACAATTACTGGAGCATCATTCCAAATACTGGAGACAGCATAAGCCCGTTCCAAAAGCAGCCTAACCTGTTAGAAAACTAAAAATTAAGTGATAGCAGTTCTTAAAAAAGCTCAGCCAGTAGTAAAGTAGAATGATGCTTCATATGCTTTAAAGCTGTTCTTTAGAAAGAGACAGGGAACGAAGGAGGCATTAGGCACCCCTTGATGCACTCAATATAATTCCGCTAATTATGAACAAACATACAAAAGCCTTAGATTATATATCTAAACTAATTCAAAAATACGAGATATTGGTAGATCAGCATCACTACATTTAAAGCCATAGACATCCGAAACAAATACAGCATACGCACAGTAAAAATTTATCTAAAACACAAACTTTATTGGAAAGGAAGTAGATGCATAAACTGTATAATCAATTCGATAAAATTTTCACATTGGCCTGCTGAAATTAAAGCAATCCCTCATCCTCTATATAACTTTGTTGGCAAGGACATTAGCCAAATTTTAAGGAATCGACTCAGGTTACACATTGTCGACAGAAAAAACCTCATAAGTATCTCATGCTTCATTCTTTGTCCAACATTACCAGAACCAAGGATTGATTTGGGACGCAGAACGAGTATGGACATGCAGATTATTACAAGTCATAAAACATGGTACTGAACGGGTAGCATTTTTCAGATGGCTTAATAGTAATAAAGGAAATATTATCTTGGACTGTTGGACACGAAGCGACTTTTATAAGATTCTATACACATTAAAACAAAGAAATGTCTAAACTAATAAGCCAAGAATCCCTCCATAGTCCATCTATCCACCATTCCATATCCTTAAATTACCAATAGTTGCTAGGAAATTCATTTATCTAATTATAGAGAATAGATACAGGGATGCTTACCACATATATTACCGAGGAGATATTAACAAACAAACAAGCTGAACTGCCTCCTTACTACATTAGCTTCAAATTCTCGCTTACAAATTTCTATTAACTGTAAAAACGATTAGTTAACATTCAGATCGAGAAGTGTCAAGTATTCTCCTTGCCTTTTTGTTCCGTAAATTCGAAGATGTACCACACAACAAAATCTAATATTAAGTTTGTGGGATCTGGCTTTTGTGTTTATTTGATTCTATGAACAGCGTGATAAGATCATATCAACTATTCTATTATCAGTTAAACGCACTGGCTCATGAATTAAAATTACTTTTTTTTCTCAAGGGAGGAATGTACCAGACTCCAAAGAGTGCATCAGTTAGGAGTGATATACTGAAACAATTGACATGGTAATAAAAACAGGGTAATTGCTAGTTTGGCAAAGAAAATGATCCTTCATAGAAATAAATAGAGAAAATGGATTTACATGGTCCCTCAAAAAGTTAATATGAAGATTTCATTGTAGTTGTCAGTCAATCTTGAAAGGATCCTAGAAACCTAAAGCAAATTGGCAATGATCTCATTTACAGTGAGATGGTTGGAACTCCAGATTAGGCTTTCTTTTCCTAGTTCTACAGGTAATGAACATTAAACACTTCAATAGAAGTAAAAGATACATGTAGAAGACAACAGAAACCCATAATTCGCATTCAAAGAAAATGTGCACAGGTTTCCCGATTAATACAAAACCTGATTACTCCATACAATCCATGTGATTAAAAGAACATATAGGAAGATGCAATCATGCACTTCAAGCTGCACGATTTTAAATCTAAACTACTGAACTATTATGTTTAGAAATGCATGTTATCCAGACACAATATTCAATAGCCACCAAAAGGACAACAAAAAAATCAAAATACAATATTTAATCTGCTAAGGATATACCTGTGCAAGTTTCATTTCACCCCTTTTTGGATTGTATAGCACATGAATGTTGCAAACCACAACTTGATTGACTCCATTTGGCGGACTAGAGCTGCACATGTACTTGTATATTTAGCAGTTAACACTCTAATATCTGACATTCTAACTGCAGTTCAATCCAATAATCTGGAATAATAACAAATGGTACTATATATCTTAGGAGGGGGGGGGGGGGGGGGGGGGGGGGGGGGGGGGGGGGCTATGGCATTGGAGGAAATATCCTCCCATGGCGCGCTAAAAGTCCAATCTCCGCAACCAAAAATTTCAATCCATATCGTTCGAGTTGGTCTTCATACTATAAAATGTGAGCGATAGAAAATCACTAAATTTGAACATGTTTTTCCCATTCATCATGAGGTTACAAAATGAACGGTTTCCAAGCAAAAGAACAATTATGACAAATTAAAGCATAGGAAAAACATATCCTACTTTGATAATATTTCATTCTATTCTGTTTTATGACATGTTAAATACTTCGGTGTGGATCATGCATTTGGGAGGAGAGGGTAGGATGTTTTAGGGTGCCAAAGAAGGAAATTTCTTACCATGCCATTTTTCTCCCATCTTCTCACTATCTTAGATGTTAATATCCCAAGGGATTACATGTATGTGAGCACTCATAAAACATGCATGCAGATGCTGAAAGATGAGAAGATGGAGATGGATCCGTAAGATTACAGTTGTAAGCTACATCCAGAAAGCTATCTAAACTAAATTTCAACAAACTATCGTCAAATCGAAACAAAATTAACTAACAAGAAACTTAGAAATTGTAATAGAATGAAGTCGAAAATAATTTTTAGGAAATTTAACCTATACCTTGAAGAAGAGGATGTATATGGATGATCACCTGGATTTTGAGTCCTTGACTGGCCAAAAACAATACTGCTATATTTAAGTGGCACGAAACAGTCACCGAGTAAATTGAATAGAAAATATCACGAAGGCAAAAGCAGTAAATACCTCCAAAACACAAATCTGAGCAACATTATCTCGAAGTCCAAGTTTATAAAACTCAATATGCTCTTCATGTCGCAAGTGGAATCTGCAGGAGTAAATAAAAGGAGGTAACATCAATTCAGCATTAAAAATTGTTATGGTCTGAGAGGAGGTCAGAGAAAATATTAGTTCCGTCAATTGTCATGGGGAAGTAATGAGTACCAGAGCTATAAACTGTTCTGGAGTGAGAAAATCTAATGTGTATGAATAAGGAAAGATAACGCTAAGTAGGAAATGAAGGGCGGAGAGACGATACTAGCTGATTGTAAAATTTTGTTGTTAATGGAAGACACTAATATTTGGCACAGCTCTGATGGAGGTCGGAAGACGAATCAAATCTTTCCTGCCCCGATAATTAGAATTGTTGGGGGCATTACCTCGAACACCTGCCATGCATTTTATGGTAGGAATGTACAGGCAATAATAGCTTGGACACAGGAGCCTGTTGCTTATATACAACATCACATCTATGCTGGCACATTTTCCACGAAAATTGGGACCAAATCCCCACAACATCTCCCCCATTTGAACTTTCTTGTACCCATTTTTCAATTAAATTATTCACCGATGTTGTAGAACACTTCTATGTTGCAAATTTGTATCGGTGACCATTGATGAGGAAAGGGGAGGGAGGTGGCAGCAGTGAGGAGAGAGAAGAGGGTGATCAAGGGAGGGAGAAGTGATAACAAAGTAAAACAGGTATAGCCCATAGATGGGGTGGGGAGAGTGCCAGTCAGGCAGAATGGAGGGTGGGAAGGGGGAAGAAGTGAAAACTGGTGGAGGGACAGAGCGGAGGAAGAGATGCACGCAGCTAGGGATTGCCAATGAAGAAATTCCAAGGAAGAGAACATCGGCCATAGCAGGTGAGAAGAGAAAATTGCACCCAGTATGTCGACGAAATAGTACAAATACAACATTTCCTACAATATATTAATCAGTATATGATGGAAATCTAAACTGTCTGTATCTAAAATAGCATAATATCATATGTGTAGGTTGGATGACTAACAACATAATAAAAACAGAATAAGATAGGAATCCGGGAAGAAGTTAGAAGTTTGAGCATCTTGACAAGAAGATGAGAAACAGTTGAGATTTCTCAGCCACGTAGTATAGACCAATGACTCTACCACTTCAAACCTCAGAGGCAATAGGGTTGTCGCATTGGGGACTGCTATGGCTAAAACCAGGCCCTTAACAAAGCAGCTAATGAAAATGATTTTACGGTCAGATACTGATTATGGGATGATTGCTGGAACCATCCAAAGTAGTTTAAACTTAAGGTCCTCCTTTCAGATGGCAGGCTATTGTCTATGCAAGATGAGTTGTTATACAAATTTAATATAAAATAAATGAGCAATTCCAGCTGTGCAAAAAGCCATTAGCAGAACTACCTGTTTGTTCGCCAAAAAATTGCGCATCCATCCACAGCATTTCCAGTACGCATCTGCATACAGTTAACAGTTTAAATGGTAACACTTATTGCCAAAATCTTTTTAAGCAAAATGTACAGTAACAGCACTACGAGATATGAGTTTCATGTTTAAATAAAGTATCCAGTTCAATACATTAACATATGTTGTTGCCCAGAACGTGCAAGGATGCATTTCTAAACCTGAATTTGGTAACTTGGAGCTTATCAACTGATCCATGAATGGTAAAAGCTAAACATGACAGGTCCAATCACTGATAGAAGGAATTCAGTTATATCTACTCATCCATAGGTTACATCAATAATAAAAAAACTATTATCCCAAATCTTTGGGTAGACCACTAGAGTAGAGTCTTTTCCTCAATACTCGGTGTGTACAATATATTTAGCGTAGCTAATTATACTAGCCGTAGCCACAAAACAGAAGAATCCAGTATTACAAGATACTATCAATAAGACAAGCATAAGGTTTTGCAAAATTGAAGTCTTTAACAATCTATCTATCTATCTATCTATCTATCTATCTATATATATATATATATATATATATATATGACATCGGAGAAATGAAACTTAAGATAATTTTGCATTGTACGATGAGAACGAAAGAAGATGTGTCAAAATATGATACGGGTTTCTTTTTTGTGAAAAATACAAAATTATGAAATTAGTAAAAATACAAAACATTGTTGCCAGGTTAGAAGGTCCATAAAACCAGAAAGCACTATAGAATAGGACACATTAAAGATATAATTACTAGCAACTGAAACTAATCAAATGAGAGAAATTAAGCTACCAATCCATCTTGCAATATAAACTAGAAAGAGAATGGGGGTAAAATGAAAAGGTAAAGCACAAGACTGGTAGAAAGGAGGGAAAATAGTGGGTTGACTTAAGAGTGTACTCGAACCTTCCAAATACCAGTATATCCACGAATTGCTAGCTCCTCTTCCAAGTCATGAAATTTATCAACCTCCTGAAAGGTACGAAGAGCATAAATCCAAACATCCATCACCTACAAATCATGTTTATACATAGAACAAAAGATGGAAAGGGTAACAAAGGGCAACACAAATTCTTGACAGGTATCAAATTGTTAGCCAAACATAAAATATTGCTACTCCGCTTTTGGATAAGTATTCCTGCTTGTAGATAAACAAAGAAGAATAGATAAATAAAGGAGAATGCAAAAAGTCATGAAAGAAATCTCTACTATTTTAATGGGAGAGTTGGGGTTTGTAACAAACAAACCCTAATTTTGTAACTATATAAACACGTATAATACACGTCTAAACTATATCCAACAAATATAAATGTGCATCACACGTGTAGCCCAAATCAAAACATTCAAATATAAATTATTTTTTTTCTTATTCAATATATATTAATTTAATTTGATGACTTCACATTTTTTAGACGTGCATCGCACGTACATTATACTAGTGAATATTAATGTGAATTGAATAAAAGTGATAACAGATATGTGATAAAATGAAAGCAGATTTGTATAACTAGAAGTGAATATATATATATATATAGAGAGAGAGAGAGAGAGAGATGTTAGTGTTCTACTCATGAGCCATGACACAAAGATATATGCAACTAGTTAATTAAAAGTGAGATTTGATAATGAGGCATTTCATTTATTATACTCACCCCACCAGGATGCACAAAAGTGATACCCTAAACATTTATATATCAATTCCATAATATTAACTTTTGAAGTGAGTTTATGTGACCTAGCTTTTTTTCTCCTTTTTGTTTTGGTTTGTATATAACGTAGATTAAGTCAGTACAGTATTAACTAAAAAACAATAATCCTAATTTACGATGTCCGTATTTGAGTTTTTGTTAGTATCGTTATTTGTATGCATCCCCAAATAGAAAAATATAATAATCATATATAATATATGTATGTTGCTCTAACTAACTTAGATGAGTTAACAATTCATTTATATATGTATAATAACTAGATTTTCCCGTGGCCACGTGCCTACGGCACGTCTTCAGAACGATACAGCATATGAAAAGTCTTGTAAACAGTAAATCAACAATTATGTAGCTGAAGTTTGAATAGTATGACAATAATTAGTTGTAAATAAAAGTCCTTTTTTGTTAGTATATGGTGAAAAATAATTATAAATTGGGGTATAAAAGTCCATGTTTCCATATATATATATATATATATATATATATATATAGAGAGAGAGAGAGAGAGAGAGAGAGAGAGAGAGAGAGAGAGAGAGAGAGAGAGAGAATAATTAAATAAATAAATGAGGGGAGGAGGAGAATTTGAATTTGAGTTTTGGGGGAAAAATGTGTTTTGTGAGGTTAGATCTGGGCCTTTGATTTTTGGGAGATTGAAGGAGAGCCACTTGATAGCTTTCTTTGTATTTTATTATATAGATATACATAATATGAATGTCACATATCCTAACTTCTTATCTAAATATTTTCACTTATTCATCCCTAGGTGTGAAACATCATTCCCTAAGGAGTCTCCCTCTCAGAATTTCCGCTTCAACAAGATTCCCATTAAAGATGTTCTGGATGCTCCTTTGTTGCAATCTTCGAAAAGAGAGAGAAAAGCATCATATTAAATTACTAATTGCTCAACTCTTCCCAATACATTGATCTTGTGCGGTGGGGTGGGTGTGAGACCGGATGTCCATAAAAAAATGCTCAAGTACAATTTATAAAACCTTTTGACCACACTATCAGAAGAGTTTCCCCATCCTGAAAGAGATTATTAGCTACAGCACAATATCAACAACCAAATTCAGTTTAGTGGATGGCTAGGATTGAGCCATGAGAGTATAATTTTTTGCACTGGATAGGGATCTTTCAATTCTTAAGATCAGGAAATACCAACCTGTTAATCACATTTTAGCTACTAGTTATGATCCACAAGCACCATCCCCAATGATTCTCACATTCAGTTTCATTTCTCCCAATAGTTGGTGGGACGGGGTGTGGGGAAAACTTGATGATTGGTATGAATATTAGAGTGAGCTACCTATACGCAGCTTAGAAGGATAGCTTTTCTTCTTTACAACAAAATATCTATCATGGTCAACATGACCCAATCATGCTTCGTTGCGTTATGTGAAAGAGATAATGATACAAATGGAAGAACAAGAACCCACAACAGTAAAAACGCACGTTCTGAGAATCAATTGAGGTTGATTTAGTCTTACTTAAAGATCCCTATCTATTAAGGACAAAAGGTTCAACTACATATTCATCAACAAATATCTATACTACTGTATAACAAGAAGAAAGTGTTTGAGCATAGTGTTGTTCGTGAATCAAATCATCTGGCATGATACCCTTCAATGCTTATTTATAAACTCTAAGACCCTCATCAGTAAAGTAGGTTCACAATTGTTCAATTATTAAAAACACCATCAAGAGACTCATTTACCCACTAGTGCATATTAAATATTAGGATTTTAAATGTCAGCCAAACTGTTATGTTTAGCCTCTACCAATATTGTGGATGAAATACCTGAGATGATCAGGTCAAATGCAGCAACATTTTGAGTCAAACCTAACATGTAATCCAACATTGCGCGGAAAATCTGATGTGTTGTTTGACACCAAATTACTTGAAATAGATTTAAATAATTAACCCACACGTTAATATTTCTTTAGCTCGCGTGATCTGAGATCTTTCATGCAGAAACTTGACAATAATATCGACCAATTTAATGCACAATATTTTAATGTTAATAGTTCGTTAATGTTTTTCTTCTAAAAATGTGTGCGGCAATGATAAGGAATGAAGAGGAAACGTGTGTAATGAACATGCCCACAAATCTAGTTTAATTGTAAAGTGGCAACGCAAGGGAATGGCAAAGACAATCATAGGATAAATCAAAGAATTGGACTCTAAGGGGCGGCCAAAACTGGGTCAACAGCAACAAAATGAAAAACATAATGTTATATTATGAGAGGCTACAAAGCAGAATTTAGGAAAATTGTCTGAGAAGGCTATCATGCAAAACTCAAAGAGGATAGCTCGAGGCCAACATTAACACAAGGAAATAATAAAGACAAGCTTAAACTAACTAAATGTGCTCAAACTCATAAGTACCTGAAGACACATGATGTCAGGAGCCCACAATCCAAACTCTAGAAACAATCTTTTCTTCCGCCACTCCCAATCCAAAATGTGATGAGGTATGTGAAAATATAACTTTGATCGGTGATCTTTGGCAAGATAGTCCGCAAGAATATTATAGGAGAGCACAGTAAATAGTTCTGATATAATTTTGAAAAGAAAATTAATAAAGCAATGACACTAAGGCCTTGTCTATAACAAAGAAAACTAGATCATAAGAAATTGCATTAGTCACATAATTTACTACATAATTTCTTAATGATGTTCAAAGAACTCGCCGACCCCAACTAGTTGGGAAAAAACTCAAAAAAAAAAATTTGTTGTTGTTGATTCGGCTTGTTTATCAGACTAACAATACTTGCACAAGCTTGAATTTAACGAATAGAACTCAACCTTGATTCGGCTTGTTTATCAGAGTAACAATACTTGCACAAACTTGAATTTAACGAATAGAACTCAACCTACATGACATTCAGCTTCAGCATGGATTTACAGTGGGGGAAGCAGGGCAGAAATACTCAAAAATCAAAGGAAAAGGGATACGAAGGGTTCAGGGGCATTTGGTATGCGTGGAATGGAACCCTCCATTCCCTCGTGGATTACTCGGTATGGTAAACCAAGGGATTTGTGGATTCCCTCCTAAAAGTAAGGAATTTGTGAGTAAATAAATACAATAATGGAGGATCCTGGGAATGCATCGTATTGTACCAAATGCAGACGGTAAACTTGATTCCTACCATCAATTCCAATGAATCCTCCAATCCGTATACCAAACACCCCTAAAGTTTTGCCGATTTGGGCTGGGAGGCAGCGTGAAGTTGAAATTCATTATTTAGTATACAAGAACTGTATATTGGCCTCCCCAAAATTAAACCTAGTTCCCTACCCATATATGTTAGTAGATGAATCAAGATCCAACCTTTCTACCAGCAAAATGAAGTCACTAAAATGCACATACCCACAATTAGAGCTGGTATCGGGTCCTATCGGGTTGGGTCCTTCACTACCCGGACCCAGTATCTTACGGGTTCAAAAATTGGACCCTGGACCTGGACCCGGACTTGAACTTGCAAGAGCCGGGTCTAGGTCCGAATCCTAGTTAAAAAAATCTACCTATCGGGTCCGATAGCAGGAAATAAATATGTGAACTTAGGTATTTTGCAGCCGATATCCTACGGTTCTAACAATTTTTACACTTAAGTACATGAATAAATATTATATGTATACATCTATCTTCAACAAATACTATTTATATGTATAACCTTGTAACCCTATTATTCAAATACCCTATTGTTGGCATATTTTTTAATGGATCCGGATCCAGATCTGGGTCTATTCTATTTTAAGTGGACCCGGACCCGAATCCGGAAGTGCATCGGGCCTTAATTTAGGACCCGGACCCATATAGATCGGGTCGGTTCCGGTCCAATGTCGGGTCCGGATCAGTCGGATCAGAGTAACAGGTAAATGTGACGGTGCTACCCACAATATTACCTTAAAAAATCGGAGTTAGCTTGGATCAATATTCCTGCCAGTCACATGTGGGTCAAATTACAATCTCATTAACTCCTAACATGATCTAAACACTTTTATTGGAGTAAAGAGAGAATTTTATTGATCTTCTTGAGATACATAATGAGAAACAAATAGGCCTTTATATAGGCTTACAAAACTTGGGCATAATGAGAGTCTTCTAACTTAATATAATCAAATATGGATATAAATATAAATCAACCACATATAGAATATAGATCAACTAATATGACAACTCTTATATATTAATCTATAACCAAATATGAAAGATATGATAAATATTCCAACACACTCCCTCAAGTTGGAGCGTAGATGAAGTTGAAGCCCAACTTGAACTGAAGAGAAAAGCAAAGAATTGTGACGGAGCTACGATCTAGATCGAGCAAAGAAAACTTTAGGGAATTCAACTATATGAGTCAACACTCCCATCATACTTCATATAGGAATCAAGCGCATTACTGATGAAACTGGATAACGCTGAAGAAAGTGAGCACGTTGTGGACGAAGCCGGATAGCCGGGAAAAATCTTGCGTGTTGTGGATGAAATCGGATAGTGCGGAGGAAATCTAGCGCATTGCGAATGAAACCAGATAACGTAGAAAATCTGAATTTAGATGAGATCAGATGTGGAAATTTGCATATGAAAGAAGATCGGATTTGGAAATCCGAATATGGAGGACAAAATCTGAAAACTGGCATTGTGAAGGAAGAATATATAAAAATCTACATCTGTAATAGGACTGTGTCTGTAAAACTGAATATGAAGGAGTACCCAAACTAAAAATTTGAATCTATAGGTGGATCAGATCTGAAAATCCGCATCTTGAGGAGTGTGACAAGTACAGAAGAAGAAAAAGAGATAATTTTTTAAGAGAGAACTCTCTTCTTGCTACTCAAGCAAGAGAGTGCTTAAGCAAGGATAGAAACACTCTGATACTATGTTGTATAATAAAATATTGGAGTAAATAGATAAAATATTATTGATCTTCTTCAAATACATAATGAGAAACAAAGAGGCGAGTAAATAGATAAAATATTATTGATCTTATTGAAATACATAATGAGAAACAAAGAGGCCTTTATATACGCTTGCAAAACTTGAGCATAAAAAAGTCTTCTAACCTAATATAATCAAATATGGATATAAATATAAATCAACCACAAATAAAATGTACATCAACTAATATGACAACTCTTATATATTAATCTATTACTAAATATGAAAAATATAGTAAATATTCCAACAAACACCTAGCACCTTAGCTTACGCAAGACTTGAACTTCATCATTATTTTCCGCTAATACAACCCAGTTCTTTCAAATCGATAGATACGGAGAAATATGATTCTCGACGCAATATTTTTCTAAACATATCTACATAAAGTCAATCTAATATCTATAACCAATTATCTCTTTCTGCAACCATATTCTCCCATCAAAATGGGGTAGTCTCCATAAAACACAATTCTCCAAATACCACAACCCCATGATCGGCTACCAACCGCATGTTAACCCTCGTATATATCTACTCCCAAATTCAAAACTTGGTCAAAACAACCACACTAACAAAGAGAGAGGCTTCCCACAATCCTAAACAACAATATGACATAACCACAATTCACACTAGTATAACCCTGTGCAATATATTGCACATAATTTTTTAAAATGAGTAACAAAACTATCTTTGAAAAAATTCACTAATAACATCTATAAAATATTGCACCCTTTTTATGGTTTGATTAAGAGATATTATTGCACTGTAAAATTTGGATGGAGAAAGGGTGGGGGATTGCCTCCTAAGTTTGCTCTCCTTTATATTTTAAAAAGAAAAAATTAGAAAAATCCTTGGATCAAATGTGGTTTAGCATAATATATTGTATATAGAAGCCTATCAACATTAACAACTCACAAAATAAATCAACAAAATCCATAAAAAATAACAAAAAATAAAGTACCACATTGAGGCGGCGGTTGGGCGACAGCATAAACCCACTTCCTATGATCATCTCTCTGATAATTCGGTCGGTGAAACCCCTGCGACGGCGGCGGCTGCGGCCGGAATTCTTGCCAATTGTTACCCCTCGGAATCTGATAATTCCCTCTATATTCCCAACGGTGCCCGTAATTCGCGTCCCTCACCGCATCATGATGCGAGTCGCCGCTCACCAACGGCTCGCCGCCGCTTACCCTGCCTTGGCTGAACCCGCGGCGCCACGTGTTGCGGGGGCCGAATGCCTGTCGATGGAGAGAAGAGAGAGAAGATTAGGGTTAGGTTTTGGGGGGTTTGGGGGTTTAGGTTTTGGGGATTTCTTACGTTGAAGTGCGGGTACATGAATGAGATGGTGATGAAGCGGCGAAGAGAAGAAGGAGATGAGGTTGGAAATGGAAGCATTGGGACAGGGATTTTGTCAGAGGATGAGAAGAGGCATTTTGAAGAGGGTGGTAATGATGGTGGTGGCTTCGATGTGATTTTTTTGCCGTAAGAGCATCCACGTTCACTGCCGTCGTCGTTTGCTATATTTTTTCTATTCTTTAGAGAAACGATATATCATATACAGTCTGATATACCGTCCGATCGTTTCAAAAAAAATAAAAAAAAGTTAATTACTTATTAACTATTAAACTATATTAATTAACTAAATTAAATAATATAAAAATAACTAAACCTAATTAATATACTAACTAAACCTAATTAATATACTAACTACTCCTAAAGTATCCCTGTACAGCATTAATGGCGCTCCTTTCATGGACGGGTATCTTACCCCATCCGGGGTATGTATCCCCGTCCCACCATATTCTTTTTTTTTTTTTCCTATCACTCAATCCTGGCCGTTAGTTTTATTTTATAAAAAAAAAAAAACAAATAAAAAAAAGGGAGAGACGGGGTTTGACGTCCGGGGTATCATTCCCCATCTGAGGGATTACTATAAAAAAATCATTTTTTATTTGGAGAGACGGGGTATCATACCCCGTCCGGGGTATGTATCCCCGTCCGACCTTTAAAAAAAAATTTAAGAAAATAGGAGAGATGGTATATGATCGTCCGTCTGATACGATTAAAAAATTATTATATCGAAGAGACGGGGTATCATACCCCGTCCTTTATAATTTGAGAAAGCTCAGTTCGTTTCTCATATTTGAGAAATGGAAATAGAAACTTTGCCAAAATATGGGAATATGAGAAACGACTGCAGCGCTCCTTTTCTATTCGTTTGCTAAAATTTGGGAAAATGGGAATTATAGAAAACGACTGTGGATGCTCTAATACGCCACTTTTTGAAAATATTTGCGATTATGGGCGACTTTCGAAATTATTAGCGTTTGTGGGCTACTTTGTGTCACGTCAGTCGCTAATTGGTATAGCGAGCTATGTTTTAAAGTATTTGGATTTTTTGTTTGATGTCGCTATTCTCAATAGCGACCTTAGTATGAGGTCGCTAATGAGATTAGCAGCCCCAAATGAATGTATTGATACACTTAGCAATTTCTATAGAGTTTTTGCTCTTTTAGGGGAAAAAAACTGAGGTCGCTATTGGGAATAGCGACCTCAGTATACTTCGGCCGTTATTCGCAATAGCGATCTCAGTAGAAACTCAATCTCCTTATTCTTTGTAAAATTTGCAAAATAGTCATAGTCACACAACTAAGGCCTCTATTCATAATAGCGACCTTAGTACAACCAAGGCCTCTATTCTGAATAGCGACATCAGTTTCAAAAATAAATTGATTATTATTTTTTCAAAAAAACAAAAACTCTCTAGATTTTGCTAAATGTTAGAATACAGTTCATTAAAGGTCACTAATCTCATTAGCAACTTCATATATGCTTTGGTCGCTATAAGAATAGCGACAGGGAAAAAAAAATTAAACATAGGCCACTAATCCCATTAGCGACTTTCAAAATGAAGAGGCCGCTAATGAAAATATCGGTCACTGCTGACGTGGCACAAAGTAGTCCACAAACACTAATAATTTCGAAACTGACCCATAATCGCAAATAGTTTCAAAAAGTGGCCTATTACGGCAAAAAGTTCCTTTGATGTAAGGGTGGCAATTCGCCCCAATCCAAATCGAGCCCGACTAGGTCCGATCCAGTTGTTCGTTTGACTAATCATTTATCAATTCGAGTTGGGATCGGGCTCAATTTTTTCAGCCCAAACAAATTTTTGGCTCGGCCTCAAGTATCTACATTTGACGAGTCTGGTATAATTTTTTGCATCTACATGTCCATGTATGCATATGATTACACACACACACTATATCTACTAGTAATTTACACGTGTGATGCACATCTTTATGAATATATATATATATATATATATATATATATATATATATATATATATATATATATTTAAAAATTATGACGTTGTCTAGCATCAAACCTAAGACCTCCTTTATATTAGTTATGCATGTGCATTGCACGTAGTTGTTTGGTTTGTACACACACACACACACACACACACACACACACACACACACACATAGGGTAAAAGGGATATGAGCAATTGATTATGTGGCATGCATGTGATGCATTGGAAAACTAACCCTTTTAATGATTTTCCAATCACATGTATGTCACATAATCAATTGCTTATTTACCAAATGAGCAAGTTGCTCATACCCCTTTTTCCCATATATATATACTAGTAATTTGCACGTGCGATGCACATCTTAATAAATATAGTTTTTTAAAATAAAAATTTAGACATAATCTGGATTTGAACTTAGAACCTCCTTTATAATAGTTATGCACGTGTATTGCACGGGTTGGTAGATTGATAAAACATTTACAAATGACACTAAGGTCTTCTCCCATTATAATATTAGAGATAGGAGTATTTCTTAGTTTTTAAAAATAGTGGGGGTATATGCTAATTTTCACATTTTAAATGGGGGCATTTGCTAAAATATCCCTTTTTAGGGGCTGCACGTGCATCACACGAGTATGTTTGGTGAATTTAGTTTGCCGTATATTGCACGTGTTTACTCAGTTACAAAATTAGGATTTGTTTGTTTACAACCCCAACTCTCCCATTAAAATAGTATATATATATATATATATATATATATATATATATATATATATATATATAGGGAAAGCTTCGGTTATGCACTACCTCTAGTGCACACGGGGCCTTCGGGCGTTCATACCGACGATCCGAACCGTTCAGATTGATCTACACATCTAAATTAGTCTAAATATGTAAAATTAAATCATTTGAAATTCATTTTTCCATCCATCATGTGACTATAAAAAACAATAATTTTTAGCCATACAATTTGTAACACTTCAATGGATGGGTAAATGAATTTCAAATGATTTGATTTTGTATATTTAGACTAATTTAGATGTGTAGATCAATGTGAACGGTTCGGATCGTCGATATGAACGCACGAAGGCCTAGTGCACACGCCGTGTGCACTAGAGGAGTGCACAACCGAAGCTTTCCCTACACACACACACACACACACACACACACACACACACACACACACACACAAAAATCCTCAGGGCACGTGCCTACGGCACGTTTTCAGAATGATACAACATATGAAAAACTCTGTAAAATAAATATATGCAATCATGTTTGACTAACAAATCACACGGGTATTAACATTTATATGCGATATCACCGGGCTAGAACCTCCATGATAATTTATAAAAAAAATAGAATGTCGTAAAACAATCACATAGGTATCTCTAGAATTTTTTTTATATCATACAGAAAGAGCCATCAAATTACAACACATCTATATAAAACTAACAACAAATATAATTAAAACATAGAATATAATTATAGATATAAAAAAATTGCTACATGTCGGTAGAACTAACAACAGAGACAATAACATTAGCCCCAACTCCAAAAATATGTACACAGAGTGATTCACACAAAACACATAAGCCCAACCATCAGGCAATCCTCCAGTGAAGTATTGCTCAACACATCAAGGAGGTAAACATATTTGACGATTAACTTTGGTATTCTTAGTGTATTCTACTATTAGATATTTATATGTTTTATGATATGTACACCATAATAATGTTCATGTATAATACTGAATACATTTAATGTTCATGAATCTGAAACATCCATCACTGAGTTTATGTAACAGAAGTTTGAATTTTAGGACAACAATTAGTTATAAAATAAAAGTCTATGTTTTCATCAGCATATGTTGAAAAATAATTATAAATAGGGGTGTAAAATCCAACTTCTTATAACTATGAGGTGTAAAATGATGATATATAACTTTTGGTGAGATAATTGCTATTTTCAGTGCAACTTTAGATGGTAAAATTTACCAAAGTGAATATCTACATGAGCAATCAAAAGAAGCTTAGAAAATCTATATATTAAATTTCTATAAATTTCTATAGCATTTGGAATCAATTAGGGAACTTAGTGAAATTTCCTACATGAGCAATCAAAATAAATATTAAAAAATCAGAAATTTCGTAAGTTTACAATATTGAAATTTGAAAATCTAAATTTCTGCGTAGAGAGAGAGAAAGAGAGAAATTTGAATAAGTGAAGAGAGTTAAGAGAGATAGTATTACAGTGAGAAAGAATTTAGGGGGGGGGGGTGGATTTTAGAGGGAAAATGCCTTTGGAATGGTGAATCTGAGCTATTGATTTTGTTTCAATTGAATAAGAGTCACTCGATAGTTTTTTTTTCTTTTTCAAATTGTCTTGTGGTTTATTATATAGAATAGGTTTTCCCGTGGACACGTGTCTATGACACGTTTTCGTGACCGATGCAGCATATGAAAAAACCATGTAGACACATAAAGAAAATATAGGCAAAACAAAACATATAAAAAAAATACAGGCAAAGCACATAAAGAGGTTAAAAAAATATCCAACATGTTAGTATATTTCCTAACCATCCAACTGTTGAAGAATGACTTATTTTGTAGCTCCTTTTTTTCTTGTGAAAAGTGAAAAGATATAAGAGAGAGAGAGAGGGAGAGAGATATCTGAAAAAGCTAAGAGAGGAAAGAGATAGATAGCCTTTCGGGAGAGTAAATGTGAGCCATTAATTTTGTTTCAATTGAAGGAGAGCAATTTGATATATTTTTTTCCTTTTCAAATTGCCTTGTGATTTATTATATAGATATGCACACACACACACACACACACACACACACACACAGAGATATGCACACACACACACACACACACACACACACACACACACACAGAGATAGAATGGCGCACATGATCACCTGCGAACTTGCTGCGTAGTTGCCGATCATGATCAACGGCTACTCGCGAGAGTTCGCACGTGATTAGGTGCGAACGGTTCGCACTTGATCATATATAAAAAGAAAGTTTATGTTAATATTATTCATTCCTATTAAAAAAAAATCTTTTCTAATAGACATTCATTTGTATAAGTTGAAATTAGTATTATAGTTTATATAGAGAAAATTGTTGCCTTAGAGCATCCACAATGGTGTTTCTCATTTTTTAGAAAATGGCAGCTACATTAATAGAAAATAGCGAAATTATCTGCAGCGGTGGTTTGCTATAATTTTGCTAAAATTTGAGAAAGACGAGACATGTTGTTTCGTTCGGTTTTTTTTAAGAGTTATTTAATTAGTGATTAGATATTAAAATAGTTTAATTAAATAAATTAAATAATAAAATATTACCTAAACCTAATTAATTACACATTATCCTAGTTTAAGCACTAACCTAAGCTCTCCCCATTTCTAGGACGGGACATGTTGTCTCGTCCCAGCCAACATGTCTCATTCGAGGTGTTTTCCGATTTTTTTTTTCTTCAGACGGTACATGTTGTACCGTCCGATCAATTAAAAATAAAATAAAAAAATGTCAGACGAAACAAGTTGTCTCGTCCGATCCCATTAAAAAATTGGGACGGAACATGTTGTCTCGTTTCTTATAATTTGAGAATCGCAAATTGGTTTCTCAAAAATGAGAAACGATTGTAGCTACTTTGCCATAAAATGGCAAAATAGCAAATGACTGCAACACCTTATTTCTCAAAAAATGAGAAATTGGCAAATATATCAAACAATTGTGGATGCTCTTATAAATATAGTATTTGAATATAAATAAACAAAATTAGATAATTCTACCAAAAATTAATTAATATAGTTTTTAATCACGTAGTACTCAAGATGTTTTTTATTTTTTGAGGAAATGTTCTTGATGTAGTTATGTTAATATTATAAAATTTTATTAAGAGTTCATATTTAGTTCGGACCTAGGCCTCACTTTTTTTTCGGGCTCATCGGGCTCATACTTCGGCCCAATTTTAGAATTCAGGCTCGGGCTTATATGATTCCAACCTGTTGCCAGCCTTACTTTCATGAGCGGGGGTGTTTTCTTGAAAGGAGACGATTAAGCGTTGTAACATCCCACATTTTTATTTTAATTAGTAATGCATTTTTCGATTTTTGCACGCATGATGCAAGTGCTAATTTTTCCATCTCTAATTCTTATTCTCATTTACTAATTTTAGCATGCATAATCTTATTTAGCCTTTTTATTTAGCCTATTGACCTAAAGTTAAATTCTAGCCCATTAGATTAATTAAAAGGAGAGCCCACTAGAATAATTAAGTTAATTAATTAAAATGAAAGCCCATGGGACAAGCCCATTAATAAAATCCTATTTTAAGTTGTGCATAGACTACTACATGACATGTAACAACTTTTAATATACATTTTAAAACTATATAAATTGTATTAATTATTGTGCATGCGTGTGCACTAGTGCACAACACGTGCACGTGGAATATGAGAGAGCATGGGAGGTTGGCCGGATTTAGTAGTGGAGGAGGGAGGTTGAGGTTGTAAAGGGTTGAAAGCATGAAAGGTTCGGAGTTTTAGGAGTTAGGATTGTGAAGGGTTGGAAGAATTAAGAGAGCAATTTATTAGGTGGAGATTTATGCAAATTTAGCCCTCCCATTATCCTATAAATACACCCTCATTTTTCCTCTCTTGTCACACCAAAGCTTAACAAATTTAGAGAGAGAAAGAAAGAGAGAAAGAAAGAGAGAAAGAGAGTACCATGTGCTTGGAGGCTTGCTAGGAGGAGAATGACAAGGAGGTGCTAGTGGAGCTAGGAGCTAGGAGAGGTCTCTTCATTGTGATATTTTCATTCTTCTTAGAGGTGGGTGATTTCTTACTTTCTAATTATAGAGAATGCATGCTAAAAACTATAAACGAGTAGTATAAGTTGATGTTGATGTGAAATATGTAGATAAAATCCATGCTAGTGCAATATGCCATGAATAAGAATAATCTTATTGTGATTAAGTGAATAATAGCCACCATGTTAATTAGAAAGAAGAGATTTGACAAAAGAACTAATACAATGAATCATGTTAGTATGCTTGTAAAGTTTTTGTACATGTTGAGTATATAAAAATTTGTTGGAGAATGTCATATTCAAATCATGCCTTAGAATCATGATGACTAAGAAAGAAGAAAGAAAGCCAAACAAATTTTGTTAGTGCCATGAAATGTGTTGACTTATGTATATTGTCATATTGTATTTGAAAATATAAATTCTTGCATGAAAGAGGCTTTGTGAGATTCTCATGTTTGAGAGTCATATTGGTATTGTTATAAATTTTTAATTTGTATAAGCGAGAACATAAACTAGTTTTTAATGAATACAATTCTTAAATTTAAGTTCTGAGAAAAATACAAATCTATGTGTAAAATGGAAAGATGAACTATTTAAAATAGAAATATATTTTTAAAATGAATTTGAAATTAGTTGGTTGTTGTTTTAAAATTCGTCTCGGTCAAGAGAAAATTTTGTTTCAATATCCTGAAAGGATTGGATTATTGGATAAACGAGTTTTGCGAAGAAGAACCAAATTCATGTTCATAAAAGAGAATGAGATAATTCGAATTATAGATACAATGTCTAAAATATAAATTTAGAAATTCGGGAATCACAGTTTTCAACTAAACCCCGTTTGGAAATAATTTACACAAACCCAAATACTGCAGTCTGTAGGTGTGACAGTTGACTGGTAAGTTTCGATAGTCAACCGTCACGAACCTGACTGCAGTGATTTCTAGAATTTGGATTTTTCGTGCGGGACAGTCGACTGACCCTTTGTCACAGTCGACTGCCACTGCTCTGAATTTTGTTGTCTTGAGTTGGATTTCACGCGGGACGATCGACTGGCTACAATACGCAGTCGACTGTCGCTACTCTAATTGATGAATTTCTTGGGTTTGGATTTCACGCGGGACAGTCGACCGATCACCTTATGAAGTCGACTACTACTGTTCTAACTGACACTTTCCGAGTTTTCTGATACTTCTTTTGAATGAAATGCTTGATGTGGGTTGAGATATAAATTGTTATGTGTGCTTAAAATTTCTAATAAGACCTAAGTCAATGAATCTATCTTCATGAAAAGAAATATCATTTTAGCTTAGAATTGTAAATGAATAATTAAATCATAAATGATGCTAGACGAGACTATGATTACTTTGTGAATAAGTTGAAGATGAAAATATCTAAGTTTAAGACATGTTTATTGAAGGGTATGTGTACCCGTGGATTCTTGTACATGAAAAATTGTGATTTAGAGTTAGTGAGACCTCGGGTACCGGCACTACTGAATTGAAAAGAGTTGAGATATATTTTGAGATATGGCCATGGAGCTATCTTATGTTTGTTGATTAAGTCCGGTAGGAAGTAAAACTAATTCTAGGTTTGGAAATTTATTCATGTCTTGAACTAAATAATTAGGCATATAAGTGAAGATGTAGTAAACCTGGGCAAACGTAAGTGGGGCACTCTATATAGTCGGGCGGAGGATTCCGGGACTATAGACCCAGTCGGTCGGAGGATTCCGAGACTGTGGTTGCTTCGTGGGAGACAACCTTTTATATAAAATCCGGGACTATGCATAGTCGGGCAGATAGTTTACCGTTCTCCATTGTATATACGTATACCGGGGGTAGAGGGGTATTTGTGGGGTGATTCGCACGATGAGGGATCTGTTATAATAGTCGGATGGAGGATTTCAGGACTGGGATCCATATTTGTGGAATGATCTAAACCTTGTCTTATTACTGGGTAGTTCTCATGGCGAGGGACCGAACTCTTAAATGTGGACTACGTAGGTGCTTGCCCTTGGACCTATGTAGTATGAGATGCATAGAATCTGAACAAGTATGCATTAGTATCATCCTAGTATAAAATGTGTGCATTAGGCATTAAGGCATCACATACACTTACATGTTTAGAGTAGTCACTTTTGATACTTTTTTTTTCATTCAAATTATGGTTTGTTAAAGTATGAAATCGTTATATGTACGGCATAGAGAAGATGGCCGAGTATAACAATTTCGTCAGTTGTAAGTGACTGACGTGCCCACAACTTAACATGCAGGTAATGGACTTTTTATGAAGAAGTAAAGATGTTATGATGCAGTTGATGACTTACAATGATAAAGTTGTATAAGTTGTATTTTATTTTCAATGTTGTATTTCCTTTATTCTTCCGCTGTGCAAACAAAATGTAAATAACTCTGATGTATGTTGAAAAGTTTTAATTTCCTTGTAAAATTGTACGAAGTGAAGTATAAAGATCCTGTGAAATCTCGAATTCTGTCTTATTTGGAATTCGGGGCGTTACAAGCGCGGTCAAAATTAATACTGACCTTTTTATATGAGATAACTTAATTTGCAAGCTTTTCTTAATTTACCACAGAATTAGTAGGTTAGTAAACGATATTTGTGCATTTTATTTACAGTTTGTATTTGTATTTTGTTTAAATTTCACTAAATCCTACTCAGTTTTTATTAATTTCAAGATAATCCTATGTAACTCTTTTTTGGTGTGATCATCCTACTATAGATCAAAAGTTGTTGCGGTTCACCCTAATTTCAGCCAACGTTGTTAATTTCAGCATAAAATAATCATTTTATCATTGTAAGGTTCGGTAGAATTTTATGCTATATATATATATATATATATATATATATATATATATATATATATATATATATATATATATATATATAGACACACACACACACACACTAGGTTTACCCGTGGACATGTGCCTGCGACATGTCTTCTGACGATGTAATATATGAAAAACACTGTAAACAGTAAAATATATGCAATCCTATTTGACTAACAAATCACATAGGTTAATATTTATATGCAATACCATCTGGTTTGTGACTACATGATAAGTTATAAAAAATAATTAGAATGTCGTAAAATAATTACATGCTAAAACAATTAGGGGTGGTTTTGTTGGTTGTAAAAAAATTTGGAGAGAGTAAAACACTATAGCGAAAGCAATTCCTTTGATTTGATTTCTTAAAAGTAGCTTTAGTTGAATATATGTTTACTGCAACAATAATTAAATGTTAGCTTTGTTTTTGTTGTAGTAATCCTGTCGCAAAGGTAATTTAAAACACTTTTCTATTTTTTGTTTTACATGAAATTAATCCAAAATTATGGATTAATTAATTTTATTTAAGCTTAATCCATAATGTTTTAGATGAGTAAATTATGCTTAATTAGATTGAAACTAATTAACTTTTAATCCCTAAATTTTAGTTATTTAAGAAAAGACTAATTAAACCACAACAATGAAACTTTTTCTTAATTAAGATTAGTGTGATTTTAATTAGTCTTTTCTTAATTAATTAAAAGTAGGGATTAAATGTTAATTAGTTTCAAAACTCAAACAAATATCAACAACTTCACACAATATAAAGTATAAATATGAATGTGACTACTGTAGCTACAGTAACCAGCAACGGGTACTGTAGCTACAATAATAGGCGGGAAAATGTCCTTTGTGAGCATAAATCTGGACCGCTGATTTCCTTCCAATTGAAGAGGATCCACTTGATGGTGTTCATTTAAATTGCCTTGTGTTTTATTACACACACACACACACACACACACACACACTAGGTTTACTCGTGGACACGTGCCTACGACATGTCTTCTGACGATGTAATATATGAAAAACACTGTAAACAGTAAAATATATGCAATCCTATTTGACTAACAAATCACATAGATTAATATTTATATGTAATACCATCTGGTTTGTGACTACACGATAAGTTATAAAAAATAATTAGAATGTCGTAAAATAATTACATGCTAAAACAATTAGGGGTGGTTTTGTTGGTTGTAAAAAAATGAAGAGAGAGTAAACCACTGTAGCGAAAGCAATTCCTTTGATTTGATTTCTTAAAAGTAGCTTTAGTTGAATATATGTTTACTGCAACAATAATTAAATGTTAGCTTTGTTTTTGTTGTAGTAATCCTGTCGCAAAGGTAATTTAAAACACTTTTTTTATTTTTTGTTTTACATGAAATTATTCCAAAATTATGGATTAATTAATTTTATTTAAGCTTAATCCATAATGATTTAGATGAGTTAATTATGCTTAATTAGATTGAAACTAATTAACTTTTAATCCTTAAATTTTAGTTAATTAAGAAAAGACTAATTAAACCACAACAATTAAAGTTTTTCTTAATTAAGATTAGTGTGATTTTAATTACTCTTTTCTTAATTAATTAAAAGTAGGGATTAAATGTTAATTAATTTCAAAACCCAAACAAATATCAACAACTTCACACAATATAAAATATAAATCTGAATGTGACTACTGTAGCTACAGTAACCAGCAACAGGTATTGTAGCTGGTACTGTAGCTACAGTAATAGACGAGAAAATGTCTTTTGTGAGCATAAATCTAGACCGTTGATTTCCTTCGAATTGAAGAAGATCTACTTGATGGCTTTCTTTTAAATTGTCTTATATTTTTTTATTATTATTATATATATATATGCATATATATATATATATATATATATATATATATATATATATATATATATATATATATATATATATATATACACACACACACACACACACATACACACACACACACACACACACACACACATACACACACACACACCCGAAAAAATTTGTGTGTCAAAATTAGTGGAATTATTATACAATATTCTCTTCCTCTTCACCTATTTTTTGAAAATTATACATGTCTAATTAACCAGCTAGGGGTAAGTTCTATAAAAAAATAAAATCAAAAATCCGCCAAAAATACTTTTATAGAGTTCTTATACATAGTGTGGTAAACCACAACAACTTTTGACATATAATAGGGTGATCCACAAATAAAATAATGAGGTAAGGCTATCTGCAATTTGATGAAAATTGAGTAGGATTTAGTTAAATAATAATACTATACCCACAACCTTTTGTACAACGTTTTTCTTTACAACCTTTGGTGTCACAAAGATGTTGGTGTTATCTACAACCTACTCTATAAGAACTTCCAATAATAATGTACCATCTAAGGTTGTAAAGAAAAATATTATCAAAAGGGTTGTGGGTGTAGCATTAGTTTTCACACACTTTGATAAAATATCGTCAATTGAAATATAATGGCATCCAAAAATAATTATTTAGACTATATTTGGGAATAAAGTCAAATGTAGTTAACTGGAGTTATTATTCATAACTTTAGAAAACTCTAGCTATTATAACTTTGGATTGTGTGGAACTCATTTTGGAGTTAAACTAATATCACTCCAAAGCATGAATAAACTACAATTTTATATGCTCCACTATTGCCTATATTTTTTTAACAATAATGATAATTTAAGATGGAGGTAAACGGTATGACATAGAACGTTAGCATACTTATTACCTCTTTTGAGTTATCATAACTTTGTTTCCAAACAGTCCTTGCTATTTATTGCACCCTCCAATGCAATTTGATATGCTAGAGGGTGGGAAAACTAGTTTATTGTTAATCCGATCTCAATCTCCTCGTTGTCATATTCCTCAAGTTAGAGGATCATAGCAATTATTTTTCTAGAACATGAAGTAACTCCATCTGTTTAAAGCAAAATAAGATGTTGTTGCATAATCTACCACAACTCGCAGTGTTAATAGCGGAACTCACACACCACAAGCAATATAAACTATCAAGACCTAGACGAACAAAAAATAAGCCATAACGATATATGCAAGATCTCACAAGAACACAATCAATATGCAAAAATAACAAATATTTCTTATTCCTTAAGAAATACAAAGATTATAAAAGAGATTACAACTCTCAATCTCTCCCCATCGCCTTTGAAACACTTGGTACAATCCCCTCTTGAAGTTGAACAATCATAGCGGCTCACTTCTTGATTTCATCGATACAAACCCTAGAGTCTACCATATATATAGCCCCAAAGTAAACCCTTAAAAATAAACACAAATCCAGCTTATTGGGCCTTAAACTCGTCAGCCCAAATAACACACAACGTCGATGTCGGTCGACTGCAACGTGTAAAGCCAACTCCTGAACTCTTGACTGGTCAACCGCACGGTCGACTGTCCTGCTCTCTGTTGAACCATATACACTCGAAGGACCTCGGTCGACCGCACCCCCGGTCGGTTGACCGCAACTCTCCAGACTGCACATCTTCTACTTGCTGCTGTATTCTTTTGCTATCTACGCCTCCTCTTCTTCTTCTCCAACTCTAAGTACTTCGTGCCTACGTGTATTTGAGGCCATACTCCTAACAATCTCCCACTTGGACCAAATACACAACGCTTCAAAGTTATTGTAATCTTTACCTCGCATTATCTCTGCCAATCTCTCACTTTCATGGACGACTCAAGTACTCCCTCATGAAGAGCACCTCCGCCACTCCACCACGTGGAGTGCACCAACCACCCCTCATCGCCTCATGAAGGATGTGCTCCACCAATCGCATAGAGCACGAATACCGGAGAAGCAATTTTCGTGTCGGATTCCGTGTTACAACTCCCCAACTCGCAGAATCTCCATGAAAACCGAACATGATTCAAAGCCTCTCAATGCACGATCTGCACTATAAGTCTCCGTGGACGAAACCTGCACAAAATCCACAGACTATTCAACCCCTACAGTCCCATTTCGGTTACCCTCATCGACATCACCCTGCATATCGATATCAGTGCTCTCTACCTCACAAGAGAGACTTGAAACTTCGATTGCCATATCACAACATACCCTCACCGCAATAACACCTTGCCCTCTAGGATCACTTCCATGGCCAGCAGCTCCCACTAAATTAGTAACATCCCATCCACAATTGAAAGAACTCGGTTGCATCCCACACAACCTACTACTCGATTCCGGTTGAGAGTCAACTACAAAAAAAATGCCCCTCACGTCTCTAAGCAAATACAATGTTCCTTCACGTTTTCCTTTTGCAATCACCCTTGAACATGCAGCTATATACCACTCCCCACTACCAACTATAGTAGACAACCTTCTTTTTATCTAGCCTTCCAATCGAGATAAGATTTTTCTTCAAGTCTGGAATATGCCTTGTCACCCGCAATACAACACTTTGATCATCATTGGTTTTCACGCGAACAATATCAACCTCTCACACAGGACACTGGTGACCGTTTCCCACGATCACATATCAAAAAGAACCTTCCTTGTAGTCATAAAAAACATCTCTCCTTGGAGTGCAATGAAAAAAAGCTCCTGAATCAATGCACCAATCTCCTATGCCCAACTCCTCCATAGCTGATAAGCATTAATTTTCAATTTTATCGGATATCACATTGGCTTCCTTCTTCGGTTTGTCTTCTTTGGTTTCTCCTGCTTCCTCTTCATATAAGCTTTACAACTGCGCATCATGTGACCCCTCTTGTGACAATACCAGCACTCATGTTCATGTCCCCCATCACTGTTATTGACCCACTCTCAGATGAACTATTATCATCCTTTCTTCTTCGACTGCTCTCAGATTTTCCACGTCCCTTTCCAATTTTTATTGCTAAATCTCTATAAGATGATGATGAATATCTTCCGTTTCTCACCCTTCTCACTTTCTCGTTCAGAATACTACTCACCACATAATGTAGAGTCGTCGAATTTGTCATAGTGTCTGTAATAGTTTGTTCCACCGTACCATAACTATCGGGTAAAGTAGATAGAAGTAACAATGATTGCCCCATCTCTGAAAACTTCAAACCTGCAGCTTTCATCTGGTTTATAAACCGTATAGTAATTGTTCACATGTTCTGCTACTGAACCCCCTTCCTTTAACTTCATATTAACCAATTTCTTCAGATGAAGAATTTGATTAGATGCCGACGATTTCTCATACATACCCATGAGAATCTCCATAGCCTCCTTTGTGGTCTTTACCTACGATATATGAAATAATGCCTTCCTACTCAGCCTCAACTGAATCTGCCATAGCGCCTTCTGATCCAAACGATTCCACTCCACCAAGACCTTCGCATCATTGTCTGCATCTTTTGGCTTCTCATCGAATACCAGACCATCTAGATCTTTCTAACGAAGATACGCTATCATCTGAATTTTCCACATCGCGAAGTCACTCCCATCGAACCTCTCGATCTTCGACTTGCTATCGGCCATCTCGAACCTAGTACTCTGATACCACTTGTTGCAGAATCTACCACAACTCGTAATGCTAATAGCGGAACTCACACACCACAAGTCATAGAAAATATCAAGACCTAGATGAACCAAGAACAAGCCACCATGATATATGCAAGATCTCACAAGAACACAATTAATATGCGGACATAATCAATACTTCTTACTCCCTAAGAAATACAAAGATTACAAAAGAGATTACAACTCTCAATCTCTCTCCCTCACCTTTGAAACACTCAGCACAATCTCCTCTTGAAGCTGAACTCGACACAATCCCTTCTTGAAGTTGAACGATGATAATGGCTCACCTTTTAATCTCATCAATACAAATCCTAGAGTCTACAGTCATATATATATAGCCCCCAAGTAAACCCTAAAAGATAAACACAAATTCAGCTTATTGGGCCTTAAACTCGTCAGCCCAAATAACACACATCATCGATGTCTGTTGACCTACCCCCAGGTCGGTCGACTGCAACGCGTAAAGCAAAACTCCTGAACTCTTGATCGGTCGATCGTACGGTTGACTGTCCTTCTCTCTGCTGAATCCTGTACATTCGAAGAACATCCTACAGTCAGGGTTGGTCGATTGCACCCCCGGTCGATCGACCGCAACTCTCCAGACTGCACATATTCTACTTATTGTTGTTTTCTTTTGTTGTCTTCGTCTCCTCATCTTCTTTTCCAACTCCAAATATTCCGTGCCTACGTGTATTTGAGGCCACACTCCTAACAGATGCATGATATAGTACATGGAGCTATAAGTTATAAAGCATAGATCATTGAAATCCTCACAGAATTTTTCCTTATTGTAATTAGACAATTACATTAGTAGTTTAGCGACCGGGCACAGGCGCTTGCATTTTTATATTCAACAAAAATTATTTGTCATCGAAAGGAAGAGAGCCGTGAAGCTTTTAATTGCTACTTTGTTTCCACTAGTGATTTATTTGGCATCTCTGTTTCGCTATTTTTATATTCTGGGTATTTGCCGCTTGTATGTGCTTCTTGCGCACAATTGTACTTTCTTCTATATTTCAATTTTGATTAATATTTGATGGTTGTTATTTTTTTTAATTACAAATTGCTAAATCTATAAGCAGTAAAGTCTTTTTGCTTACGCAGAGATCCACGAAGCTTTTAAGAGCATCCACTTTCGTTTTTTAAAACCTAAAAAATAGAAATCGATTTAGAAAACATACCCACAGTCGTTTGCTAAAAACTCATAAGTTAAAATAGAAATGAACAGTGCATTGCTAAACTTAGGAGCCATTTTAGCGAAATGCTAAATATAGAAGATGGACGAAGATCATTCATTTGAGAAAAAAAAATCGAAAGGACGGATGAAAAAACTCCGTCTCGATTTATAATTTCTGTTTAAAGGAAATTTATCAAATGAGTGGGTGAGAAACGGATGAAGTTCATCCGTCCCTCAAATCCAGTTTAAAAATTATTTTCTAGTGAATTGACACATTTACCCCTAAATGAATAATCCGCCCCGCTTTTTTTAAATGAGGGAGGGATTTTTTTTATCTTTTCGTCAAAACCTTAATAAATAAATAAATAAATAAAATAAAAAAATCACCCCAAACGGATGAAGTTCATCCGTCTGGTGTGTTTTGTTGAATTATTTTTTATTTACCGCCAAAAAAAAAAACAAAAACTTATGAACGAACTCCGTCCCATTTAATTCAGAAAATAAAATAAAAAATTAAGAAACGGAGGATGAAGCTCCGTCCATTCTTGTTTCAATACAAAAAAATGGAATTGACTTTAGACAGATGAACAAGCTCCGTCCTATTCATTTTATTGTGAAATTTTAAAAATAACATCGTCAACACTCCATTCTAAAAGTTAAATCCTAAAAGCTAAATACGGAAACCTAGACAAAAACGATAGCGGATGCTCTTGCCAATATACGTGCTAACATAATTAGTGCTAATTAATCGTTAATAGCAAAATTTAGAATATGCCCACTACTAGAAAACATAGAGCATGTGGGTCCGCTCAATTTGTATAACAACAAAAAGGTTTTCAAAGAAGAGAAAATTCCAAAACAGCCTATGTGTTCAACAAAAAAATAAGCGGTGTGAAGGTATCAAAATTTGGTAAACTCCATTTTGAATTTTTTTGAAATTAAAATGAGAATGCTTTCAATACAACCTCTTTCTTGTTTTCTGACACTCTCTGTTTATTGTTACTCACGAATCCAGCCCTTTCTTTCTCACTCTCTCTCTCTCTCTCTCTCTCTCATTCTCAGGCTTGATTGCTCTCCTCCTCTTCTTCCCTTTTTTGGAGCAAAGGTATATTTCTTTCAGGAATTGAGGTCAGTATCTTATATCATGTTTTCCCTTTTAATATTTTTTCCCTTCTTGCCAATAGGATTTGCAATGGGTATTTGATTTCAATTTCTTTTAAGCTTAATTTGTGTTAAAATCCCATCTTGGAATGGATCTTGTGATTTGATTTCTAATGGGTTCGTAGAATTTCATATGCATTCTTACCTTTTGCACTGTAGTGTCCTTTTATTGTTTTTTTTGGACCTGTTTGAGTTCTGCATGGATGATAAAATACTTGCCCATTTGAACCTTTTCTTACTATGACTTTGTATTTTCGCCTTGTAAGAGCATCCACAATGGTGTTTCTTATTTTTTGACAAAATGAAATGTATAGAAATGGAATAGATTGTATCGTCTGCAGTCGTTATTTGACAAAATTTTCTTATTTTTGGGTGGGACGATACATCCCTAAAAATAAATCCAAAAACAAACCCAAAAAAAATAAAATAAAATAAAAAATATATATATATAGATAGAGAGAAATCTTCGGTTGCACACTACTTTGGTGAGCACTCCGTGAGCACTCACAAACTAGAGACCCTATGAAAAATCCGAACCGCTCATATTGTTCTATATGCCTTAGATAGCCTAACAATAAAAAATCAAGTAATTTGAAGTTCATTTACCCATGATTTACATCATCACAAAATTGTATGGCTGAAAATTCTAACAGCATGATGGATGGGCAAATGAACTTCAAATTACTTGATTTTTTATTGTTAGGCTATCTAAGGCATATAGAACAATATGAGCGGTTCGGATTTTTCATAGGGTCTCTAGTTCGGGAGTGTTCACGGAGTGCTCACCAAAAGTAGTGTGCAACCGAAGGCGTATATATATAAGCACCTCGGACGGCACATGATGTCCCGGCCGATCAGTGATCAAACGGGACATGATGTCCCGTTGGAGGAGTTTACAAATTTTTTTTCTCAAAAATTTGGGAAGGACGATACATCATGTATCGTCCGACCCATTTTTTTTTTTTAAAAACTAAATAAATTACGGGACGAGACAACTTGTCTCGTCCGATTTTAATAAAAAATTTTCACACCTATGTGTATCGTCCTCTATATTTCTATATTCGCTAGCCCACTTCTCAAATATGAGAATGGACTGTAGATCGTTTATTATTTTTTGACAAAATAGCAAACGACTGCAGAGGGTCCATTCTCATAATATGAGAATATAAGAAATATAGCAAACGACTGTGGATGCTCTAAGGCATGGTGCTTTTTGCTGAAATTTCTTCTTTATTTTTAACTCTAAAACCAAAATCTGATGGTTTTCAAGTCATTCTACATCTGTATTATCAATCTAAACTGATCCCAAAACTGTTATGGACATGGTATTTTTTAAATTTTATTTTCTTTGCTCAAAATCTGTGTATATGATTTTTTTTTCCCAGAATAACGTGCATTCAATTCGCTTGTTAGACATTTTGGAACTTTAATTTAATGTATGTTATTTTCTTGAAGATTCTACTGACTTTACTTCATTTTGAACTTAGTGCTCAGAGCTTGATCCTGTTGGGATTTTGTGATATCTTAAAGTTTGAACTCGGTGCTCAAAATTTGTTTTGCCTCTTTGGAGCTAATATAATGTTCATCCCTGTTCCTTTAATTTTGTTGGATAAAAAACCCTGCTCAAAATTCTGATACTTATGATGTGCCAAAGTAATTCATAATCTAATTTTATCTGGGTATTGCTCAAATTTTTATTTTTGTGTGGAATTCTAACCATGTCTTTTAATTTGGAGAGATACATTTTTTCTCAGTTATATTTCTCTAACTATATACACTAGTATAATGTATCGCACGTCTAAAAAAAATAAAGGTCATCAAATTAAATGATACTTATGTTGTGCCAAAGTAATTCGTAATCTAATTTTATCTGGGTATTGCTCAAATTTTTATTTTTATTTTTGTTTTTGTCTGGAATTCTAACCATGTCTTTTAATTTGGAGAGATACATTTTTTCTCATTTATATTTCTCTAACTATATACACTAGTACACTAGTATAATGTATTGCATGTCTAAAAAAAATAAAAGTCATCAAATTAAATGATACTTATGTTGTGCCAAAGTAATTCGTAATCTAATTTTATCTGGGTATTGCTCAAATTTTTATTTTTATTTTTATTTTTATTTTTGTCTGGAATTCTAACCATGTCTTTTAATTTGGAGAGATACATTTTTTCTCATTTATATTTCTCTAACTATATACACCAGTATAATGTATCACACGTCTAAAAAAAAAAAAGTCATCAAATTAAATGATACTTATGATGTGCCAAAGTAATTCGTAATCTAATTTCATCTGGGCATTGCTCAAATTTATATTTATATTTATATTTTTATTTTTGTCTGGAATTCTAACCATGTCTTTTAATTTGGAGAGATACATTTTTAATTTCTCATTTATATTTCTCTAATTATATACATATTTCTGTGTTTTTTTTTCGTTCTCCCTTTCTTGTTTTTGCAGGTTTCTTCCTCAGTTCCAAATTTTCATACTCTAATCTCAACTCCAAAGCTAGTTACCACAGAAAACCATGCCTGAATCAAAACCAAATGGATCCTCCAAAAACCTCCCTGATTTCAAACAATCCATCAAACTCAAGTATGTGAAGCTTGGCTACCACCACCTCATCACCCATGGAATGTACCTTATCCTCATTCCCTTCACATTCGTCGTCGCTGCGCAAATTTCCACCTTCTCTCTCGACGACCTCTACCTCCTTTGGGAGCATCTCCGCTACAATCTCATCTCTACGATTGTTTGCTCCACTCTCCTTGTCTTCCTTTCCACCTTCTACTTCCTCACTAAACCTCGAT
The DNA here is from genome assembly GCA_017893485.1 of Hemerocallis citrina. Taxonomy (NCBI): domain Eukaryota; kingdom Viridiplantae; phylum Streptophyta; class Magnoliopsida; order Asparagales; family Asphodelaceae; genus Hemerocallis; species Hemerocallis citrina. The sequence continues at coordinate 35,588,091 of CM030361.1, forward strand.
CCATCTACCTTGTGGACTTTTCTTGTTACAAGCCGGAAGTTGGTCGAAAAGTTACTAGAGAGACTTTTATGGACCGCACACGAAATCTTGGTTACTTCACCTCAGAGAACATAGAATTCCAGCGTAAAATCATTGAGAGGTCGGGCTTAGGTGAATCTACATACCTTCCAGAAGCGATTATTCGTGTCCCTCCTAATCCGTGCATGGCCGAGGCTAGAAAGGAAGCCGAGCTAGTTATGTTTGGCGCCATTGATGAGCTCATTGCGAAGACTAATGTCAAGCCTAAAGACATTGGGGTTTTGATCGTGAATTGTAGCTTGTTCAATCCGACACCATCTCTCTCTGCGGTTATTGTGAACCACTACAAGCTTAGGGGGAACATCATTAGCTACAACCTTGGAGGAATGGGTTGTAGCGCCGGCCTAATCTCTATTGATCTAGCGAAAGATCTCCTCAAAGTTCACCCGAATTCTTATGCTTTGGTTATTAGCATGGAGAATATTACTCTCAACTGGTATTTTGGTAATAATCGCTCGATGCTTGTGTCTAATTGTCTGTTCCGAATGGGTGGTGCTGCCATTCTTTTGTCAAACCGGAGGTCTGATAGGTGGAGGTCAAAGTACCAACTGGTCCATACAGTACGAACCCATAAGGGAGCCGATGAGAAGTGCTTCAGTTGTGTTACTCAACAAGAGGATGATGATGGGAAAATTGGGGTCTCTTTGTCGAAAGACTTGATGGGGGTCGCAGGTGATGCTTTGAAGACTAACATAACTACACTCGGCCCTCTTGTATTGCCCATGTCGGAACAACTCCTCTTCTTTGCATCGTTAGTAGGGAGGAAGCTCTTTAAGATGAATATCAGGCCTTACATTCCCGACTTCAAGTTGGCATTCGAGCATTTTTGTATTCATGCAGGAGGTAGAGCTGTTCTCGATGAGTTGGAGAAGAATTTGTCCTTGTCTCAATGGCATATGGAGCCATCTAGGATGACATTGTATCGATTTGGGAATACTTCGAGTAGTTCACTTTGGTATGAACTGGCTTATACTGAGGCTAAAGGGAGAATGAAAAGGGGAAATAGGGTATGGCAGATTGCATTCGGATCAGGTTTCAAGTGTAACAGTGCAGTTTGGAAGGCGCTGAGGAGGATAGACCCCACGATGGAGAAGAATCCGTGGATGGATGAGATCGATAATTTTCCTGTCGACGTTCCCAGGGTGTCTGCTTTATGAAATAATGCTTCCCTTTGTTTTTTTGGTTGAGTTGAGTGTAGTAGT